>CM067497.1:15624781-15646095 GCA_034552555.1 Semaprochilodus insignis
CTCTCTCTCTCTCTCTCTCTCTCTCTCTCTCTCTCTCTCTCTCTCTCTCTCTCATGCTAAGGCCTTTTTTCCAGTCTGTCTTACCCATTCATTTTCTACCATTACCCATTGGGTTGGGTGTAGACATGAGCTGTACTTGCATCATACTGGGCTGGTCCAGGGCTGGTCCAGGATCCTGTTCCGTCTCAAACGGCAAACGTGCATGCACTTAAACAGCAGAATCCGCAGCATTTGATTAAATCTTACAGTGCTCATTTGTGTCTCAGTTGGACCTAAATGAACACTCTGTTTGAGTTAATCTAACAGAACATGATGATGTGACGTATCTTTCTCTGCAGCTTGCTTCATATGGACTGTGTTGTTTTCTTGGGGAGGAGAACAAAATCCTTGTTTTTCTGCAATCTTCTGTCTAAAGGTATTGACTTTTGCCTGCCTCTAAATCCCTGTATATGTGGTTAGGCAAGGAAAATAACGAGAGCCGATAATATCATGTTAATCTTTCACTTTCATCACAAGAGCAGTCTTACCTCAGTTCCAATTATGGCATACGTAATACGCGTCTATATGTTAATATAGTTAGCTAACTGTTATGGAGAGTAAGAAAGTCCTTAAGTTTGAGTAAAACATTTTGAGACGAGAGGGTTTGTTGGCACACGTTTCTCTTGCATTGAATGGGCTTGGTTTTCTTAAATCAGCATTATTGCATTTGGTGACGAGCTGAAGGACAGAATTTGTCCGTGCCGTGTTACGAAGACATACGGACATAACAGATTACACTCGCAATTTCGAGTTTTTGTGTTTCTATGTGTTATACGACTGACACTGCGAGTGAAATCTGTAGCGTCCATATGCCCATGCGACGGACACGCACAAAGGGAAGTCACGTCACAGAGTAGTATTACAGGGGTTGCAAACGTTTATGGCTTATGTGTCGTGAAGTTGACGAACACTGACCAAACAACTTTGTTTTTGTTTTTCTTTGCGTGCTAGCCTGAAACAAGACTCTGTGAGACAGGAAATGTGGTTACAGCTCAGGCACAATCTTTCATTGATAACATCAGCAGGCATGTTCACTCAGCTGTCGGATTTTGTGTCTTTTCTTCTTAGCTTTGAGACTGTCCTGCATCCATTTATGTGTTTTAGCTCTCGCCAGTGAGTAAAAGCCAGTCGGAGATTTGCTCTGGTCCAGTCTTTTGCTCAGTCGCTCTCTCTTTTTTTTTTCTTTCTCGCTTCCTCCAACACAGTCTTCTTTGGTCTCTTCTCAACCTCTGCCATGATGTCAATGCTGGGAATGCTGAGCCAGCTTCTTCTTATAGCCAGCAGAAGACCCATAGTTGATGTGTGATGCAGTGCCCTTAAAGTGTTACACGGTTCTCGAGAGAGGTCACACAGCAGGTGTTCCAGGTCTGGAGTGGCAGTGACAGAGACGTCATTCTCCCTATTATGTCAGTGAACCATCTGTATTATTTTAAAGCTGTTACTGTAAGATGAAATCATTAAATAATGTCACTTTAAAATCAGTAATGCGGTTAATAGTGAAGATCAAGGTGTAACTTAATACCTAGACTTAAAATACATCATTAGGGAACGCTTTAATTACTGTTTTGTGACTCCAGAACGGGAACTTAATTAAGGAAGGAATCGTCTTTAACTGAAATGCATGTTTTCATAGCAAAATGTTATTATTAAGAAATTCTGGATTTTGGAATGATATAAGCTGCTGTTTAAAATGGTGTAAAAACACTTTCAAAAAATGAAGCTAACAAAGTTTTGATATGAAAGCAACAGTAAATTAATTGTTGTTAACAGATGATGGAAAACATGTAGCGAGATGTTTGTTTGCTTATATAGCCCAGCCCTATTATAGCATGGCGTTCTAGCAGGTGAGCATCGTGTCGACGTTGTGCAAGGAAGCTATAGCGTTCATTTGAAGGACAATGCTCAGGCCAGACGCTGCATCTGTGCAGCATCTCTCCATGAGAATGTGGATGGAATGAGAGCTGTAAATATTTGGACTGAAAGTGTTCTATTAGTCAGTCATGTTTAATGCACACCTCCTACGCTACTGTGTGTTGGCGCTAATTGAGTCCTGTGTGTGTGTGTAGTGACTAAGCCTGCCATTATTCTTGGAAACTGAATGGCAAAATTGCAACGGCACACTGAGTCGCAGTGGGAGGGTTGATTAAAGAGTGAGACAGGAAGACGACTCGTCCTCTCTCTGTCTCTCCTCCTGTCTTCTCTCTATCAGCTCCGAAACTCATTTGCTACAGTTCTCGCTTTTGATAGGATCTGGCTAACATCATCTTGATGTGCAGTGAGCATTACACATTAGGAGATGCGCGCACACACAGGCTGTGTAAAGCTCCTAACGCTAGCTTGAGTTCACCAGCACACTTGCAGAGTCGATTTCAATTGAAGTCAGTTGAATGAATTGTGTGTGTGGGCCAGATACATACATGCATCATCAAAAAAATTAGTTGCAGACAGCAGGAAGTGTCAGATTGCAATGCTATTGGGAAGGAAGATAAAGATTACCAGGAACAATAAATGATGATAAATTTAGACTGATATGGGCAATATTTGCTAAGCTACGCATACAGAAGTAGTGCCTCTCAGTATGAAGTGGGACCATCTTTGCTAATGCAACATGCATACATCTCGGCATGGAGGTCCTAATGGTGTCCTGTGCTAATCCGTCCCATGCAGCTTGAATATTCTCACACTGTTCCTTCAGTTTTTGAGGTAAGGGTGGAGGTGGAGTGACACCAGGCCTTCTGTAAATGTGACGTATGACAACAAACTGTTTGTCTTGGCACTGACCACGGTGCCTCCACACCCGGATTCGTTGGTTGTCTACACCAAGACAAAAGCGTGACTCGTTACTGAAGATAACCTGGTGCCATTCTGAGTCACTCCATGACAGTCTGGCATGACACCATTGCAGTCTTTGGCGATGTTGAGGTGATGTTAAGGGCAGTCGTTGTAACGGTCTGTGTGCATGGAGTCCTGCGTCGTGCAGCCATCTGCACTAACAGGATGACTCATAAAAGGCATCGCTGCTTACTGAATGTCCTTAATCTTGGCTGTTGGGTCAGTCAGGTACAGCAATAATGCGAGAGTGAAACTTGAATCATTTGCATGTCTCATGATATCAAAGCTACCCTAAGTTTCATTCCTGTCAGTGGATTCCTTTTGGGTGCAGCTATTTGTGCGACCCTTTCTTCGGTGATGAGCGCATGTCTTTTTAAACAGGGCACACCTAACTATGGCTATAAAGACTATTCAGCAAAAGCTTATACTTTTGCCAATTAATAAAATACATTGTTAATTGTCAATTATTTTACCATTGTAATCTGAGATGACAGTATACATTCTAAAAAACAGCTCGAGTTTGATGCTGTCAGTGGCGTTTATTCCTGAGAAGAGTTAACAGAGTGTGCTGGCAAGCTTTGGAATTGATAGAAGTGAGACAGCTTGGAACACTTGACTTGGACGACTTGACCCAGCTGAGTTTAGGGCATGCTCGGCTAGAAAGCCTTTTTTGAGCAGATTAAAAACCTTCACATAGAATCTCAAATATTCCCTGCTCACTGACAAGAGTTGGCTGATTAGAAAGATGCACGACTCGTTCCTCATATTAACATTTTATGATGCTTGCTAAAACATAATTGTGCCTCAGTGCTGTATTTTTATTAGGTTGTAGTTTATTCAGCTATATCTCATTCAGAAAAAAAGGCATATTGTTAGGCATATATGGGAATAGTGGAGCAATGCAGATATGTGATATTATTCATGTATCTGCTAATATATTTACTTGCATATTTAAAAATACGGACGTTGGCATAGTATTTAGCTGGATTAGCACTGAAGATACAGGGGTTGGACAATAAAACTGAAACACCTGTCATTTTAGTGTGGGAGGTTTCATGGCTAAATTGGACCAGCCTGGTGGCCAATCTTCATTAATTGCACATTGCACCAGTAAGAGCAGAGTGTGAAGGTTCAATTAGCAGGTAAGAGCACAGTTTTGCTCAAAATATTGCAATGCACACAACATTATGGGTGACATACCAGAGTTCAAAAGAGGACAAATTGTTGGTGCACGTCTTGCTGGCGCATCTGTGACCAAGACAGCAAGTCTTTGTGATGTATCAAGAGCCACGGTATCCAGCCCATGTCAGCATACCACCAAGAAGGACGTTTTCCTCCACCAGCATCACGTAGTGACCTGGCCACTATCCTGCAAGAATGGCTTAAAATCCCTCTGACCACTGTGCAGGACTTGTATATGTCATTCCCAAGACGAACTGACGCTGCATTGGCCGCAAAAGGAGGCCCTACACCATACTAATAAATGATTGTGGTCTAAAACCAGGTGTTTCAGTTTCATCGTCCAACCCCTGTAGATGTACCGTATATATCTGTAGGCTTACAAAATCTAAAACGAATGAAATGCAGATGTTTTAGTGCATTGCCTAAACATTCCACTCTTGTAGAGCACAGTAAATAGGTCATCAAATATCAGTTTGAAAAATTGGTCAAACATTGTCTGATCTTGCTAATCGTTTTGACACAAATGTTGTGCATGTCCTGTTAACATGGTTTCAGATGTCTGATTTCGTAGTAAAGATGTGCAGCAAAACAGGCTATTACCAGTGTTATATTCAAGAAATATGTGTAAATAAATATTAAACTTGTATAAATAAAAACTATTAAACAGTTTAATAATACATAAATGCTTCAAGAATTCAAAACTGCTGCCTGCTCACAACGTCAAATGATTGACCGAGGTAAACGACTTGTGACCCCTCCAATCGGCGTGGCTCACCTGTTTGAACCTCCTCCAAAGACCACAGTCCACCTCACTCTTCTCAGTCGGCTTCTGAATGGTGAATAACGAGTGCACGATGAAGAGCAAGCTGTCTGATGGTCATTTTACAAATCTAGTTAGTATTTTCAGCTGATGTGTGACAACTTTCATCTTATTTAAATGCTCCACAGCAACTATGTTGTATCTTTAACCTGGATAGCTAACTGCTGGTCAGTACTTGTGTTACTAAGGTCACACATGCTCCTGTTATGAGTCAGCAGACTCATATTTTTGCACATGGTGGAGAATTTTCTCCTGTGTCTTACTGTGTGCCACGCCTGTAATGTGGGGTGGCTAAAGTATCGTTGTATTCCTACAGTTAAGGTGGGCTGCTGTCTGTTGTGCTCTTGTAAATAAAGTTAATCACTTACAGTTGGATTCTTCAGCAGGTGACTGTTGAACGTAGAAAGCAGCATCTAGCTACACTACAAACAGTAATGGAATACGTTTACAGATCTGTTTACGGGTTTGGAAAAGCTTAAATAACTTACTCGCTGGGAGTTTTGGTCGGGTAGTGGGGGGGCCAGTGGGAGATCAGACACTTAATAGGAAGGAGAGGGACGCGAATTGCTGATGTGTGTGTGTGTGTGTGTGTGTGTGTGTGTGTGTGTGTGTATATATATATGTTGTTAACTCTGATTGGTACTTTGGCAGATCTGACTTCACCACTGCTGAATTTAGTCCAACCCAGCTCAAGTAAAGAAAATCCGTAAAAAAAAAAAAAAAAGTAACTTAAAAAATCTGTCTGGAGAAAAGAGCAACATTTTTCTTCTTCCGTTAGTTCATAGTATTAACATCACAAAAACTGTAGATAATCAGGAAAATCCTGAAAATAAGTAGACAGGCACTTCTGATTAATAATGGTAATAACAACAACGATAATAATCCTTTTCTCACTCCATACTAAAAGTAAAACACACTGAGGTTTTTATGCCTAGCAAATATTTGTATACATAGTAAATACGGACCTATGGAATTTCCATGGGACCTGCCCTGAGTCCTTCTAGTGTTAGACTGCCATTTGCTTTAATTTAATCTACATGGAATACATGAATGTACATGCCGCTGGTACAACAGGAAACGCATATTAAAGCCTTTTAGCTCTATATGCAAGGTCATAACAAAGGGCAAGCAGTCATGACTTGCTGTACATAGTCAGAACTGCGTGAGCCTGCAATAATTAGCGTGGGGACTAAATCTACCGTGAATCATTGCAATCACACCCCTCTTAAGGGGTTCCTAAGAGATGGGAAAGATGTGGAGTGCAAAAGGCGTAGAGACGTTCCACTGCTGTGTGTGTGTGTGTGTGTGTGTGTGTGTGTGTGTGTGTGTGTGTGTTGGACATGGGACCTTAGGACCAGAACCTGTAGCCAGCCCTGTATGTAGGTCACAATCTCAATCTCATGCTCATCTTTTAATCCCTCACATGTGCTCTATGATTATGGCCGCTTAAAGGAGCAGCTCTCTGATTGCACTCAAATCCTCGGGGCCTTGAGCTCAAACTGGCCTCTGACTTCCTCCCTGGAGACTGATGCAGTTGTGCTCTAGAGTTAATAGTTGGTGATGGAAAGACTAACAATGTCTGTCGTTTCAGTGTTGTGTCTGATCTTGAGGTCTGGTCTCACGTCAAGATAAAAATCTTGGGGTTTTTGACTGTGTTAGGTCACAGTCTACCAGTATGCAAATAAATGCAGATAATGCAGTGTCCAAACAGTGCAAAGCACACTGATTCCCCACATCGTTAGTATAGTGAGTTATTTAGCTCAGGTTATTTTCAAATGGAGCAGACATCAGATTTAATGAGTTAAAAGGGGAAAAGAGAGGAAGGAAAAGCCAGTCTCTTGGGGTAAACTGCATGGAGGCTAGTCAACTTTCCGTGTGCTCCGCTTATGTTGCTTTGCACTGAGCCACCTGCTTCAGGCAATGCAGTGGTCTCAGCCTACAAGCTAAGAGACTCTGCAGCTTCTCGTCGTCAACTGATAGTGTGAATGGCATGTAGTATTTACTAAGTATTTACTGAGTTTTCAACAGAAAATTGTAAATAAAATGACAGAAATAGCAAATAGCATTTTTTACATCTGCCTTAAATGGTTAAACAGACTTGTCTCTTATCTCTCTTGGTACTGTTTCTGATCTCAGGTCAGTATTAGCGGAGTGTTTGACCCTGTGTCAAACACTCTGTGACGAATGGAAGTGTCTGATTTCAGGTCAGTGTTGTGGAACTGTCTGATCTCAGGTCAGTAATATTGAAGTTTTACTGATTTCATGTAGTACTGTAGAAATGTCTGATCTCAGGTCAGTAACATTGAATTATTACTGATCTCATGTCAATATTGTAGAAATATCTGATCTCAGGTCAGTAATATGGAAGTATTACTGGTTTCGTGTTTGTATTGTAGAAATGTCTGATTTCAGGTTAGTATTGTGCACACAATTTTATCAGTATTACGTCACGCCAGTCTTGTGATCTAGATATGTGTGTTAAAGGACAGAATGCTTGGGTTTCATAGTTGTGTCGTTGTAGTTTTACCTTTATTACTGAACAAATGTGATAACTGCATGGTAAGGACTGGCATCTGAGACAGAGACAGAACCAGTAAGGGTTGTTGTTTTATTTTATGATTCAGAGAAATATGTGTGCGGGTTTTATTGCAGTTGTTAAGCATGTGGTCTGCATGCCTCCACACAAACTTGGACCTCTTTATGTGTTTGCCTGTGTATTGGGCTTGGATCCCACAGGCGGATTCATTCTCCTTTAGGCGTGGTACGCAACCAGATGGACAGAGCAATCTCTCTCCCTCCTTCTCCCTCTCCCTCTCCCTCTCTCTCTCTCTCTCTCTCTTTCTCTCTCTTTCACTGTACCTCTCTCTCTCTCTCTCTCGCTGTCTCTCTCTCACCCTCTCTCACTGTCTCTCTGTTTAGCATGGAGCTCCTGGAGTGTAAGTGATTTCATATGGATCCGAGAGCAGCAGGAGAATGTAAGCCATATCGGGGATTCTGACATATTTCTCCGTTTCTCTTGTTTGTTTCGGTTCACACATGCTCCTCCACCCTTTAACACACACTCACTCTCCATTAGCTCTCGCTCGTCTGAGATGCCATGACGTGATGGATGACATGCTCTGTCTGTTTTTACAGTGCTTTAGGGCTGCCTGTTCTGGTCTCGGTACATGGATTTCATAAGTATGGGCTAAAAAGGCTTTTAAGACTGTTAACTCAAACTCTGATCTTTGGTCATGTGTGTTTATTTAAACGAACATGGTGAAATGGGTCATACTGTGGTGCATATGTCTTGGACTGGGCTTTAGTGGTAAGGCCACGTGCTTTGGCAGGTGAACAGCTAAACTAAACATAAGGGGATCTAATAGGCCCAATACCCCCCCCCAATACAGTGGTATGCAAAATTTTGGGTGCCCCTGTTCAAATGACATGCTTTTAATTATCTCTAAGCGAAAATAAGCACATATCCTCTACAAAGAAACCACCGAAAAGTGAATTGAAAAGCATGCCATCTTTACATCTGTTCTCTTTAGAGGATGTGTTATCTTCACATTGATTATGAACAACAATATCATTTGCCTGCGAGTATTTAAAGTTTTGTATATGACTTCTTTATTTTGCATCACACCATGTGGATATCATGCCTGAAGAAAAACTGCATGTGTTACAGTGTGTATCCTCAGACCACAGAGCCAGGTTTTGGGCATACTGACAGAACAGCTTCAGGACTTGAGAAAAACACTGTGATGTCTGTCATGTGACATGTACAGTTCTGTTCTTCATTGCTAAAAATCCAATTCCAAAAAGTATACCAATAAATGTCAATAAACCCAGAAAGCAGTGATTAGTCAATTCTGTTTGGCCTGCAGTAAATTAAAAACATTATGAAAATGTGACTTTTGATGTTTTTGAATTATGATTTTTCTTTAGGTTTGTATGTTTTTTGTTTGTTTTTGTTATTGTATGCTGATTTCAGATTTGATTATTATGTCGAGTCACAAGCATGTTTACTACAGTTACACCCAGCAGCAACGTTTGGAGAATGAAGTCACCAGTTAATCCAGTTTTGAAAATGAATCGTCTTGCCAATCATCCTATACAGAAGTCTTAAGCTGCACAACTATTTGTGACCTTCATTGTTGTCGTCATAATGAGCCTCACGTATTTAATCGATGGGGTGAAAGGGCTGGACTGCAGGCAGGCCAGTCTAACACCACCAGCCTTGCTGTTGTAACCCATACAGAATGTTTATTGCCATGGCCAATTTGAAATAATGAATGTCCCTGAAATACACAGCACCTAAAAGGCAGCGTTTTTGCTGTACATATGTGTATGTACCTTTCAGTGTTAATGTTGCTTTCACATGTGTGTGAGTCAACTCGTGGCGTATACCCCCTTGTCAGTAGAGACCCCGGCTTTTGAACTTTAAATGGGTAACAATCTAGATTGTCCTTTTCTTTCTTGCCCCAGAGAACACGACGTCCATCATTTCCATTTCTGAAAGGTTCTGAAAGGTCACAATCCACGATTCAGCTGTGCCTCAGTCCAATTCAGACGAGCTTGTGTCGAAAGAAGTCACCAGGGTTTCTGGAGGTTGTTGACATACGGCTTCTGCTGTGCATAGTACGGCCTTAACACAACATTAGTGGTTGCAGAGACGAATGGTGTTTATTGACATCGGTATTCCTGAGCCCATGCGATGATATCCATCACAGACGCATGCTGGTTTTAAATGCACTGCCGTCTGAAGAATGGAAGGTCGATGATATTCAGTTGGCTAAGTGGTGAACCTTGACACATCCTTGCTTATAAAGGCTTTTTCTGCATGCTCCGTTTATACCCAGTCGTGATTGCGTCTTCTCTTTCGAAGGTTTTCTGAACATTTCAAGAACAGTCCTGGTTTTAATTTGACTCGGATCAGAAGGTGCAGGTTTCGTACTGATTGACCAGGTTTGGGGGAATAAGATATAAATTGGTGCTTTAGAGTTTCAGTGGAGTTGATGCGAGACGCTTTCTAGGTTCTGCTTTATGAGAAAACATCAGGAAGACCGTCTTGGATGATTGCCATGGCGACCGTTGACTGGGTGGCTGCGTGCTATTGTGGGTTTGATTGACTGATGTCAGTGTGAATGACGCGAGTGCTGTATCACTGATCAGTGTCATTTCCTCTCGCAGCGCTCGACTGTGGCGCTGATCGTTGGCTTTGGCCTGACCTCGGACTGATGCTGCTGGTGTGAGTTATGATGGGGATGGTATGTGAGTGTGCGCCTGTGCGTGTATCTGTTTCCTGGATGGTGAGAGATTTTCCTGGCATTTGGATTGATGACAGCGCAGATCGTTGCGCCTGGTCTGACCTCTGAGCGGCTGGATTAATGCTATAGCAGGAAGCCGGAGGAAAGCTGCAGTACGACACAGGCACTGAGGCAGGCCAAGTTTACAGCATCATAAGCCTGTGTGTGCGTGGCTTGTTCCCTTCCTTTGCTGCAGTAAAAGTGTTGAGTAACGTGTGCATTCCTTAAGCGCAGAGTCACCGAGGCGTCCATTGGAACCATGTGTCTCGCTGTCTTTGCCTGGTGAATGTGGGTCAATCACACAATGTGTATTGTGTCTCCGTCCAGTGTTTCCTATTAAACAATTAGTACATGAAATGTATCGCTTTTTGCTCTACAGTTGTTTCTGTTAGGCTTGCACAAAGCAGGTATTTTGATTTTCAATTGCACTTGTAAATGAACTGACTTCAGTGTGCCCTGTGAACGTGAAGACCTGCAGCAATAAAATCTTTGACGGTGTTCTGAGAAACTGCGGCACCATTCGCAGAGAGCTGAAGTACTATAGAAATAATGACATGCTTTGTAGGGCTGAACGATTTGAGCACAATGTCTAATTGTGGGATTTTTATGAGCAATATCGCAATTGTGATTGTAATTGCGCTAAATTGGGGTCCTGGCTTCTTTTTAGGGTGCGAAGATTAATGTATCCACTTTTTCAGGCTTGAGGTGCGAACGTAGCCGGTTAACACGGTAGACCGCCAGTTAATTATGGTGGTACACAGCGCATGGTTTGCTGCTGATTGTTGTAACTCATCATATATGTGCTTCACAAGCTCTGCGTTATTAGCTTTAATTTTCTCACTTCAAATATCTTACAGCAATACAGGTGATAATGTAGGCTGTTGTGAAAACTGCAGCTCTGAAATTGCATCCTTTCAAATTGCCATTTCTATATAAAATGCTTGAGCCCTAATCTTTCCCTCTAACAAAGATTTTTCATAGTGTGGGTTGCAATTGCAGTTTAAGAGAGCTGCAATTCTTGTGATTTGAAAGTTGCACTCTCTTAAATTACGATTTTGATATGAAATTGATTCATCTTTCAGCCTTAATATGTTATTTTGTTTAATATATGTGGTATACGTTGTTTAAACCCATCGTTTGAGTTATACTAAGTAATGGGCAATAGCTACAAAAATACGTCAGCACATACTTTTTGAAGTAGCTGCTGATACAGCTTTGAAACTGATTGCAGTGAAAAAAACTGATTGAGAAAGAGTCAGCAGGAAATCACACAGTATAAAACCCAGCAAATAATTTTAAAATATATATTTTTCGTCACCCTGTCAGGTGGTATGACCCAGAAGAAGCATGACTGTACTTGCCATTGTAACAGCTTTGGAACACATATTTATAATAATCTTATTGCAAGATTTATTTGACAAAGACCCGCGTATGTGTGTGTGTGTGTATCAGTGTTAAGGAATAGCTCACATGGTCATACATGAAGCAGTTGAGAAGAACGGCTTGTATGATGAGTCTGAACCAGGAGGCGGGCTGTGGAAAATTGAATTGATTTTATTTGAGGAGGAGCACATTAAGCTGTATGTGTGTGTGTTTGCGTGTGTGTGTGTGTGTGTGTGTGTGTGTGTGTGTTTGCGTGTGTGTGCATGTCAGTGTGTTAATGTGCATGTCAATGTGTGCAGCTCTTAGTGATAAGTGAAGATAAAAGGCTGTTAACTTGTCGCCTGAGTGACTCTGTGATTGGCCTGTGTGTGTATGTGTGTGCTGACTGGTACACAGTCATGGACATGGATACACAGTTGTGTACATAAGCAGTGTTCTCTAGAGCTTATGTTTCACACTATGTCTTGGCTAAAAGGCTCCATGAAGGCGTGTGCGTGTGTGCGTGCGTGTGTGTGTGTGTGTGTGTGTGTGTGTGTGTGTGTGTGTGTGTGTGTGTGTGTTTGTTAACCGGAAGAGTCAGTCTCTTTCAGTCTGGATGCTGAGGTTAAGGTTTGGATTAAGTTTAATGTTAGACATAGAAAAGTTACATTACAAGTTCTTACTTTTCTGTAAGATATTAGCTTATATGTATTTGTATATTGTCTGTCTCAGAGCAGAACCTCCAAATAGCTAACTTTACAAGAGCAGGAAACATTCCATACCTTTACTGTGATTTTGAAGCATTTCCTGTGGCCTGTTTGTCATGAAATTTGACAAGTTCTATTGGCTTACATTAATATTAAAGTCTTTATTTTCCTTTTCCAGTAAAATTATCATTCTGGAGATGACATGACAGTGGTGAAATGCATTATTATTATTATTATTATTATTAT
This sequence comes from Semaprochilodus insignis, assembly GCA_034552555.1. Lineage (NCBI taxonomy): Eukaryota > Metazoa > Chordata > Actinopteri > Characiformes > Prochilodontidae > Semaprochilodus > Semaprochilodus insignis. Next base: position 15,637,258 of record CM067497.1, read on the forward strand.
TATTATTGCCATATTTTTTTAACTATTTGAAAGCATCAACTGTCTTCATATGTATAACTCATCTAAAAAAGTTGCACAAATACCCTCGAATGCCAGTCCACCCACAGCATGTGTAATATGTCATGATAAACTGTAATCTGCTTCTTCTAGAGTTTCAGTATTTAGAGTGTCCATACGGTGCCTGTGTTCTTTTCAGGAGACTTACTTTCAAACACATCTGCAGGAATATTTCCGTGGTTCATGTAAATAAAAGTTAACTCTGCCTGCATTTTTGCTTCTCATGATCCAAGTAATCCAAACACACACCAGCAGCTTCTTTATTTGATTTTCTTTTTGTCTGTTTCCGTTTGTCGGTAACATCATCTTGACTGCTAAACATCCTTTCAGACTCAGTCTTCCCAGTGGAAAGATGGACAGAAACACTTGTGGATTTTTTCAGAGCAGAAGTGAGATTGAAGCTTGGTTTTCCTCCTGTCCGTTGCAGGTCTAGTGTGGTTGTTAGGAGTCTATTTTTCTCTATATCTTGGAATTGTTTTGACTGCAGTTTCGGACACTGTTTTTCACCCCATCTTTATGCAGGTGGATTTTTTTGGTCTCATGTTTTCAGAAATAGTTCCTGAAAATGGATCATTTGTAAAGTTTCACCACCTTTGACTAGAAATGAAATGAATGGAAGTCTCTCATTTTTGAACAGTGTTGTATACAGCCTGTGAAAACAACTGGCGTGTAATTGCATTATGAACTGGTGAAGTAGCGCCAACGAGCTGTTGCCCTATCCTGTTGAGTAATTATTACCAGTTTCTGGATTTTTGCACATGTTATGTTAAAAAAAATATTGTACTTTTTCATAACCTTTTTAAATGTGTCTGTACTGTTTGACCGGTGGATTATGTCACTTCCTACTTTTTCCGCAAACCTCAGGAATGCTGAAATATTGTGATACCAAAAGCCATGAAAATGTGTTACTGGATCCTGAAATTATATTTTTGACTAATTGTTTATCCTTCATTCTTAGCATACGAGCTAGGCAAGTAATGCTGTTTGTAAAGGCGGTACCGAAGTTGTGCTACCAAATGAAACACGTTACGTGCTTCTTTTTCCAATTACCTGCAAAGCTATAACCGTGATTTTGTTTAATGGTTGACTAATTACGAAGAGCCTCATGCACACAGACTTTGGAGAAAGCGAGTTGCTGTGCGTGTTTGTTGAGTTCATGTACAGGCAGTTAAATTGTAATTTACCAGGTTGTGGACCTTTCCTGATCTTCCTGATCATATCTCTAGTTCCAAGTAAAGACTTCTTTAAACGCAGGCTTTGGAGTAGAGGCTCTCGCAAACAGCATTGTTGTATAAATGAACACTACATGAATATACAGAACAGCAGTTTGTTATTTAGAAATGTAAGGACATTTTGAGCTTAATGGTCAAATATTTGAAATTTGTTTCTAAGAAATAAATAGTGCAGTTGCTGCTTATGCATGATTTTAACAGAAAATGACAAGAAAGCCCAAAAATATCCCACCCTTCAGTATTTAGTGTGTCCACCTTTTGCCTTTTTTTATACCTCCAGTGTTGATCATGAAAAGCAGAAAATGCGTCATGAGAAGCAGAAAATGCAACCTCTATGTTATTCCAGACACATTCAATGATGTTGAGGTCTGAGGCCATTCTAGTGTTTGGAGAACACCAGCAGCAACATTTCGGTTCAGAATCTCCCATAGCTGTTCATTTGGGTAAAGCATCTGGATGCTGCAATGGTCCTGAAACCTTTTAATGACCCCTCGTGCTATTTGAATGGGGAGTGGCATTGTCATCTTATAAGAGACCCCTCCCATCTAGTATCTTGTAATGAAATGTTTCATTATAAGATGAAGGTGATCAGTCATAGTATGTCATAAGTTTGTACTCATTTCCAGTGACACTTCCCACCAAGACAGTGGTCACCAACACGCATTAACTTCTCCAGAAATCCTTGATTGGTTGATTCAGATGCAGTAGTGTTGCAGGAACAGCTTGGTAAATGGAGATTAAACTCTATAGGAGAGCAGATCTACAAAAACAAGGTGGGTGACAAGTGTACCCAGATTATGGCAGCAATATGCCCCTCACAGCATAACAAAACCACTAAACACCACCCTCCCACCCCTGAGTCTGGAGGTCTAGCAATCAACCTATACTGTAGTCTTGGTGTACGCCACATATTTTGGTTTGGGGTTGACTCATCTGAGCGAATCACTTTTTTCCACTTTCGTTCTGTCTGTTTCTTTTGTTTTTACAGTGACGGGCAGCATAGTGAGACATGCTTTGCCAAAGCTACGGGGCAAAACACAATGTTGTTTAGGTTATAATGAGAAGTAGATGTCTTGATTTTTTTAAATCCCGCTGCCACCTGCTCCTGCTAGAATTTGTTCCTGAGTTTATTTATTTATTTAGTTATTTTAATTATTTTCTTAGTGATTTTTGAGCTGTATTTCTTATGTTAATCATGCCTGCTAAATTTAGCAAAATATAATTTTATGTAGATTATCTATGAATTTGCAGGAACTATATACATACATGTTGTCACCCAGCCGCCTGCACTGGATTAAATAACCACCCGTGCAGGACACTGAAATTTAGTCGCGTACCACAAGATTTTGTGGTGGGATTCTTAGGTCTCATGGAGTCGTGCAGGAATGCAGACCCTTTAAAAAGTGTAAGGATATTTCCGGTTCATTATGAAACATTGATGGAGCAAATTAGACTATGTTGGGAAACACTGCTTTAGTCACTGTCACTACTGAAGTACTAGCAATCTTTGTGAGTGGAGCTTCAGCCATCCACCCCCTATGGTGAACCTTTTTTCGAAGCCACTTAAATCTTTTCCTCTTTCCATCTTCATCAAATATCGTGGATAACTTGTCATACTCTGCATTGTCATACCTGCCACACAGCTTGGTAAGGTGTAACCCCCTGGGCACCAGACTTCTACTACACGCTCCTGCAACCTTAGAGCAGTCAGTCCCTGAATAATAACCCTCAGTGTGTAACAGGCCTGGAATTTTAAAGGGTTAATTGCTTATTTGCATCATGGATTTCACCTGTCTGGAGTTACAGACTGGAATACAACAGGAGTACAGTTACAATATTTATAGGCTAGTGTAAGGCCTGTTTCACTTCCAGCTGCTCTGGAGTTCCCCACCTCTGGAACAGAAAGGCTGCATGTTGTCTGAGAGATGTGCCCACAGACGAGGGCCTTTAATTGGTTCTTTGTTCACCTAGCAGCCGTTGCCATGGTATCTCAGCGGCGCTACCGCTGACACTGTCACACACACTGGCGGTATAATCAGCTTTGCATGAAGTTTGTACACACACACACACACACACACGTGCACACACACATACATACTGTCAGAGGGAAGGTTTAGAAAAGTGTTTTTGATGAACTGCAGTTCAATGATAAATGCACCTCCGTATGTACGTGTGTGTGTGTGGGGAGACGTGTGTGGAAGGCTGATCTCCCGATCAGTTCTCTTTGATAGAGATGTTGCGCTGCATGCTGATATTTTATTCATGTTGGCTCCGAGTGCTGCAGGCCGGAGCCCTGTGCAGGAGAACACTCGGAATAACTGATTCTAACTCTACCAGCCTCTTTCTCTCACTTACACACACACACGCACACACACACACACGCACACACATTTGTGAATGCACTACAGCTAGAAGGAGGGGAATGGCCCAAAAAGAGACACAAAAGTGTTGACGGAAGGAGAAAAGCCAGAAAAACATCAGACTCTTGAGGGCACGTTTAAATCATTGAAATCATTCAAATCAGTTTTTCACTCATTATTTTATTTCTCAAATAGAGAAATGGATGTGGATGTCCACACGTATCTAAGGATGGGCAGCTGGGCAAAAAATGACATACTTGGCATTTCAGCAATGCGTGTCACTGAGATTCGATCATTTAGCACCAGGAGAATGCACCAGTAACAACATTTAACAACATCATAATAAATCTAAGTACAAAATATTTACTCATTTAATCCTAATATAACATTGTGATGATGTCAAGGCGCCAGACACATCACTAGTTACATCTTACGACTCCTACACCTGGGTAACAGTTAGTGATATTATGGTTGTGTAAAACCTGGAAATGTACATAAGAATTATCATATGAGCTCAGATGTTAAATGTACAGAATGTCAATGTCCAGGTGAACTGGGGAACTGACATTCCGTCCCATTCTCTTTCAGGTAACCCCATTGATGGTATGCTCCAGGTAGTGGGAGGGGCTTATGGGGTATGAAAGAGGCATAAGGGAAGATGGTGGACAGTGGGGCAAAAGTGCAGCTAGGTGCACACGCGTAGGTGGGGGGGGCTTGATGGCATCCTAAACTCAGACAAGTACTAGTCCCAGTGGAAAGTGTTATTATAGGCCGACAGGAACCTAGTAACTGTTTTATGTTTTATGTTCTTGTCCTTTTCTTTTTGAAACTTGCTATATTAAACACGCATGAAATACCAAATAAATTCTGGAGTTCATCTGGTCCCTACTGGAATGTCTCTCCGAATTTCTTGTGGCAGCCTCATTACACCGACCACTCGCGACCATACCAACACAAACATTGTTATTTGTTGTATGTGTGCAACCCACTACTAACCGCATACTCTTTTTTACTCTGTTTTTTTACTCCGTTTACTCTGTCAGCAGTAGCAGTTTTCAGCTAGGGTATTAGCTAAATTCAAGCAACAGGCTGCAAGACCATACTGCTGTGTGCTGCAGCAAGTCTGCCCAAACCAAAGTTGCACAGTATAGACGATAAGTATAGACAATGAGAAGTGGATGAGTGAGGTGGAAGCCAATGACATGCCAGGAATTTTTTGGGGTGGCATCTGGCACGGCCAGTCCGATTTCAGCCCCCTTCTTTTGGACCATGCATGAAGGTACAAGGCTCCTGATAGCGTGTTTTACACCGTGTGCGTGTTGTTAATTGGCTTATTTGTGGCGTACCAGTGAAACAAATAACTTGGGATAAATTCTACCTGGTAGATGAAGATTTTCTACTGGTTCTAAATACTGGCGTTACAGAGTTAGTGAAGGGCAGTTCAACAGCTGCTTGTCAAGTCACACCACCAACTTGCTGTTAAGTTTTATCTTCCGGCATTCGTACACGTCACTCGGTAGCACGCTTCCTCCTTAGAAATAGCTTTATAGTCTCAACATCTCCATTTCCGATACTGATACTGGCACTGATGTCGTGTTAGTTCAACTCTCCTTTTTGTGGAGCGTGCGGTTGGTCATTATTCTGTGTTTAGTCTTCAGAGGAAGGTGTTTGACTTGATGTGAAAAGATCTGTTTAAATGTAAATATAAATGTTATATGTAATATAAATGAAATATGTCAATAGCAGCCATAGTGGCTATTAATATAACTTTCTGATGAGCTGTGTTTTTTTTTTTTTTGCTGATTGCAACAGGAGGCATGTGCGAGTAACCGGCATCACCGTTGGGATCTCGAGCTCCGCAGGACCAGAGACCCCTTCACTTCAGACACACTGACTTTAGGCCACGGGTAGGTATGTTTGTGTTTGTGGGTGTGTGGGTGTGTGGGTGTGTCTGTGTGTGTCTGTGTGTGTGTGTGTGTGTGTGTGTGTGTGTGTGTGTGTGTGTGTGTGTGTGTGTGTGTGTGTGTGTTTTGTGCTTGCACAAGAAATACAACATAAAACAGGAAAAACATGTTGTTTACTGCAACTTGTGGTTTTAAAGCAACTGTGTACACATGTATTACTATTCTTGTGAGGACCAAATGCAGTGAAACACAAATTATATGGTATTTATTGCTCTGCGTGTGTAACTATGCGCTTAGCTCTTTTGTTGAAACCAAGTGCCCTTGAAATGTTTTTAATAAAAAGGCCTATATTATTTTTTTATATATTGTGAAATAAAACAGTTCAAGTAAGTATATATACTTTTGTTAAAGTATATGTACTTACTTGAACTGTACTGTAGAACATACCTTTCACTTCCTAGATCATACAGGCCATATACAATGTACTCAGTGAATGTCACATAAGCCAACAAATTTACATGTGTCCACATAAATACAAAAACATAGTAAGGGCAACCAAAGAAAAGTGAGCTCAGTTCCATACATATTTGCAGTTGTAAGTGCCCAGAAGAACAACAAAACAGCCGGTTTAATGCTAAATGATAAAGAGAGATTTGAAAATGGTCATTTACAAATTACCTATGTGTTTGGGACTTGAAACCACACAAACATTATTGGTGGATCTCAACAAAAAGAAGGAATAATAATAGATAAAAAATATATGAGCCTTTAACCCGGGCCGAAAGCAGTATATTTGTGTAAAGAAATGTATGTTGGCATTAGACAGATGTTTAGATTTGAACTAGTATTTTATCTCAATGTATTTTTTGTAGTTTGGAAGTGCTGAAAGTTTGGGTGATGCTCTGCTACTGTGCCTATTATGCTTTATTCATTTTACAGCATTTGTGACATTATAGAAACAAATGGTTCTCTGCAAGGCCAATCCAGAAAGATTCAGTTGCATTTTCCACATTTTATTATTCGTTTGTTTCAGCAAGGACAGATTTCTACATGTAATATTTATTGGCTGTTGGCATTTGCCCATAATTCCCATACCAGCACCTCTCTACTTTAGGTTATAGTATGGAGTGATGTTGTACAGTTTAATACAGCAGCATTTTACTACAGCAACACAAAAGTCTAGGTAAGTATCCCACAACGACAGGAATGTAAATTTTCTGTTGGAGGAGAGCATTTTTAAAAGTCAAGGGCTCCGGTACGTTTTGCTGAATATGCTTGATAAAGGCATAGTGATATTAATTATCAGCATCGGGCCAGAGTTTTCTTCCGGGGTAAATGCCAACTGGAGATACTGTTCCAGCATTCGTCTGCTGTAGGTCTTGCTCATCTATTGTACATTCCTGTACGTGTGCACAACTGAGAACATTTGAGGTATTTTCTGTTTTATAACGTATCAATGAATTTGTCAGTTGTAATAAGCTGGCGGTGCGTGGCTGTGCAGGGTGAAAGCTGTGGCACTCTCGGCTCTAAGTAGACAGTAATGCGTATTGATCATAGCAACACCACAAAATGGAAGAACGATTGTAAATTGAAGTATTTAATTCCACTTGCTGTTAGTGCCAGGCTTTGCATTGGTAATCAATTTGTGTTCCTTTTCTGCTTTTGACAGCAGATTTTCTATTACAGCTTTCACTTTCTCCATCCCTCATGGGTGTAGGTATGTGTGTGTGGTGTTGCAGATGCCTTGGTATAGTGAGGTTGTGTGTTTAACCCTTTATTGCTGAGACAGCAGCACTATTTCTGCTTATTACTAACTTATTACTAATCTAACTTACCATTTCTATCAAATGCATTGGAGTGTATGTTGCCTTTCAGTCGTTTGGTATTTAGTGACACACCGAAGTGAAAATCCTTGGCTGAAACTGAAACCAAAATTGTTGTTTTAGACTGAAAACTGTCAATAAAAAAGCATTAAAAAAACGCATTAAAATGATGTCAGCACGTAGGCTACAGTATGTGCCACGGAATCCTCAACAACAGGGAGCGGTTGTTCAAACAGGGCAGTGAGTTTTATTACCTTTTTAGTTACACTTTGCACTTTGGAACTGACGTTAGCCTACAGGTCCCACTGGCCTTTCTGGTCCTTTCTGCTTCTGGTTTGCTGTATTTTGCATATCAAGTGGTTTGTCAAGTTGTCAGGCGGTTTCAAACTAATAGTGCAAAGGTTCAGATGATACTTGCTTGTCTAATGTTCCTTGTAGAAACCATTAAATATCATTCATACTGAGATTCATACTGTTTATTTGCTGCTGCTCAGACAGTTTAAATGTGTCTGTGCACTGATTTCCGTTACCTTTTCTTATTATTATAAATATAATTTGTAAAGTCTTAGATCTGTTGTTTAATTGTAGGCCTGTTTATTTTTTTTATGTTTTTGTCCTGGTTGAAATGCATCAGTGGCAATGATGTATCATTTCAGAACGGTCCTGAACTATGCTGCCTTTCACTGCACAATCATTCCAAATGCACAATTAAAGCTGAAGTTTGACTTTTGGGGTTTATCTCAACGTTAGGACAGTGTTAGGTAAGGTTAGTGTAGTTAGGATGTGTCTGTAATACTGTTTTTAATGTTAATGTATGAGGTTATGAACTTACCAAGTGCTGATCTGTGTTGGGTTTTGTCCTAATTCACCCAGACTATTGAAGTCGTCATGGTGCCATGCCATGAGCCCCTTATTTTAGGTTAGGCAACAGGCTTTATTAATAGATTGACATGTTACTTTGTCATGACTTTACTCTGGATTGATGGAAGAGTTTATGTGAATACAGTGGTGAGTCAACCAGTGTATTAAACTCCCTAATTCCCCTCCAAAATCGCTTCAGAAGAGTTGTCACAGTGTTCACCCACTATTGTATTTGGTGCATTGAAAGTGTTTAGCTATAAAGAAGAACGGATGGTTTTCAGTGTCCGTTTTCCCAATGTCCTGCAGCTTTAATTCCTGCTAGGCCCGGGCGATAGGGCGATGTGATTAGATATGCAAGATAATTGGAGAGGACTGATATCTTTAAATGGCTTGTAATTGTGTTACTAAATTGGGATTAATGTTTAAGGAATGTGTGGGCGGGGGAGCGAGGGAGGGAGTGGGGAAGAGAGAGAGACTGAGAGAGAGACTGAGAGAGAGACTGAGAGGGAGACTGAGAGGGAGACTGAGAGAGAGACTGAGAGGGAGACTGAGAGGGAGACTGAGAGGGAGACTGAGAGGGAGACTGAGAGGGAGACTGAGA
>CM067497.1:15655592-15690592 GCA_034552555.1 Semaprochilodus insignis
TATATATGTATATATATATGATTAAATATTAAAATATTTACAAGGCTTATTATGTATTAAGGTGCATTTTTCAGTTATTCTTAGGTCATAGGAGTATATAGAAACATTTTATATGTGCCGGTGGATCTTGGCCATCATAGTGGTTAACCCAGAGGCATTCATAAAGATAAGCCGCCAACAACAAACAACAACAAACAACAACAACAACAACAAACAACATAATTTATAGAGCACTTTCAATTGAGAGGTGGCTGTCTCAAACCCTCACCCAAAATTTTTGACTTGATGAGTTTTCAACTCTAGGGCTTAAGTTCATAGGCAGAACCCCATTTTAGCCACTCGTCTGGATTTTAGAGCAGGAAGTGAGACTGCGTGCCTGTCTCTGAGGGATTGTGAAACATCACCAAAGCACAGATTTTCTGCAGTCAGAAACTTTCTGTGTTTAGCTGAACAGTCTTATGATTTTATGTGTGTAGAACTGTTTAAAGCAGTGTTTGCTAGTCATGTACTGGCTTCCGTTTCTGAGTTATGCTCAGAGTTAGCAAAATTATGATGATAGTTTAGTTGTGACAAAATGGAACGTTCAGTCATGTGTTGTCATGAAATAAGGGTCAGTCAAAGTAAAAGTCAATTAAAAGTCCAAAAAGTTTTTTGAACTCTTGGCTTGGAACCAGTTCGGTAGAGTGATGCATATAGAGTTTTCCTTTTATGAGGGATTTATGGAGTGCAAATCTGCCCTCACATCTTTGCAGTTTTCTTTTATTGTCATTTCCTCTGCTACTTTTTTAGTGATATTGTAACTACCTCACACGCACAAACAAGGTGCGATGTCTTTGCCTGGCACAGCGTGTGTATAACAGCATCTGGGTGGATGAAGTACGATGAGAGAGAGAGTTGGTGAGAGAAGAAGTTCCTTTTGTAATCGGTTGCATGGCATGAGTAACATGAGGGTGTGAAACCCCAGCATGTGTGCTTGAGTGTGCGAGCAAGTGAGGAGAAGAAAAGATGTGTTTAAACCTCTATTAACCCGCAGGTCCTGAGAGATCCGCCTGTTACTCTCGAAGACCCACACTCGTTCACAGATTCACGGATTATATCATATTGTTTTGATGTTTCCTTCTTAAAATCAGGAACTCTGCCAAATGTTCCCTTTTCTTTTTCCAAACAGATGTCAGATTGGGGTTTCATGGCATGTTTCGTTCAAGCCTTTTTAATGAATTTTCATAACCAAAAGACATATTTGAGGAAGTGCTAAATGTTATGTTCTTCCACTACAATCACTAGGGCGCACACATGTAGCATGAATGGAGTTGATTTGTTGATCTGCTTCTTGACTGATCATCTCAGTGTTCAGCAGTGATGGTAAATTGACCCTGGTAATTTAATCGTAGTCTGTTTTCCCCTGCTTGGTCTTGTCTTGTTAAGCTGGAAAAGTGAAGGCTAGCATCAACTTCCATCCTCTGCACCACTCAGGGGTGCTTGCTTCGTGTTGTAATAGTGCACTGAAAATCTGCGCATTTCCGAAGACTTTAATGGTGTCATGTTTCTATACCACCGTAACCAGACTGCTACATCGACAGACCCTCCCATCTGTATTACGGACAAATCTTAAAACTAAATATTTCTACTGAGGGGACACAGGGCAACACAGCGTGTCAAAATAATGCTCTTTTATTGAACACGGCAGCAGGGGAGCCACTGCCCAGCGCTGCTGAATGTCTGGAATAGCAGGCAGGTCATGAGTAGCCATACAGCTGTCCCTGCTGGTAGGCACCAACACTGCAGCACTACCCCACTTAAAAGCCTCACAGCCCAGTACAGAATAGGCCATACATATCATCAAGCCGACAGCTGGAACTATTTACATGATTTAAAGTCTCTTAGGGCACTCCATGCATGGCCATACCTCCTGCACGTTAATGGCCAAACCAGCCTGTGGCTGCTTCCAACGGTCACTTGTCTGTCTCGGAGTCCTTGGCTGAGCTCAGTCTCCTCCTACGAAAAATGTAGGCATTTCATTTTCAAACTTCATTTCGTTATTCAAAACCACCAGTTAACCTACATGTGTCCAGGTGTTATATGTAATGTTGATTAGGGAAAAAAAGAAAAAAAAAATGTACACAAAATCAGCTTTCCTTGGGGACTGGTTTACCTCATCACGCCCTGCGTGTTTCCCTCCACCATGAACGGATTACAATAAATGGATTAATAAGACGTTTTAGGCTTATACTTTATCACAAAGCTATTGTAAGGTATTCGTAACCATTTCTAATAACTTTCTGTATGCAAGCTTTCAGATGCGTTGATCTCTGCAGACAACTGGTTCCCATCAACACCACTGTCAGGAATTCCGACGCAGTCAGTTTTTCCCGAACAAAGCATTTTGCACCAAACCACTCTGAATGCCTTTTACCATTTTGTTGCAAAAGTCATAGAAATTTTTAATGTAAATAATGGTAAATAAACTATTGGACGCTCTGACCAGCATGGACACCAGTATAGCCTGAAATATTCCACCCTGTGACCTTCCCTCCATCGCAGGTTCTCACTGTCATTTGCACCAAAATATAAAAATGGTTACTGAGGTGGGAAAATCTCAGCACGAGCAACATTCTGTCGAAACTAGAATTGATTTTAAGAAAAAACTAATTAGCATGTCCGTTGGCACCAATCCAATGGAATTGTTCAAATATAAGATTATGTCAGGTATGTCATTACCATCAGGGATTGCAGTTTTAGCTCAGTGCTGGTGACAGTTTTGATATAGCTTGGGCCTTAATTCACAAACATTCAGGGATGACTGAACGTTGCCTTCTTGCATGTGAAAAGCTTTGGTTTTATTCTGCGCTCTAAGAGACAGAAACAGCTTCACCGTCTCCAGAGAAGGTTAATGGTCAGAATAATTAATCGAGCCTTGTCCAAATGCCCTGATGTCCCAATTACGGCCAATCAAGAACAAGGAGATTGACCTTGTCGCTTTCAGGACATTTTCTGGACGTAAAGCTTTAAATCAGCTCCATGATGATGCAATTACAGCAGGAGCCTTTGTAAAGAGTGGTATCTTGCCCTCGCACACGTATAGCCCCACATTTATGCATATGCAATGGATTTTTTTTTTGTTTTTTTTCCCCCACAGTACGCGCAGACAGTGAGCCGTCTGTAATTTGCATGCCACACCAACATAAAGCGCTTCAGATGTGTAGATAAATGGCATTACAGCCCCATGCAGCTCCCTCACTGCTTTTTGAACACTGTCACACAAGGGATAATTTTCTGCAAATGAGTCATTGTTACAAAATAAGCCCTAACTGACTGGGGAAAAAAACGCTGTAGGATTTTAACCACCCTGAAGAGGATTATTTCTGCAGCAGTCGCTCATTTGGCACACATTACTGCACTTTAAAATCAATGTGAGACGGAGTCCTTTATGCATTTTCCTTCCGTGCTGTAACGTATTTCTGAGTTCAAAGGTATTAGAGAGAGTCTCTGAGCCAGCTGAGCGTTTTCACTCGGTGTTAAGTGGGGGTGGTGGCAGTGGAATGTAAAATATGATGTTATTAGTTTCACCGCCCGCTGGTGCACAGTGATGTAGCCAGAAATCAGATGTTTTAAGAGGTGGGCTAAAGTCATTATAGGAAAACAGGAATTTAGTCTTTTGGATTAGGATGATGGATCACGCTTGCAGGGCAGTGCCAGCGATTTTTCCACAGTTCTGCATAATTTAATGGTTAAGGTGTAAACAAAGTCCTTCGGAGTGGTTTGATATGAAATGCTCTGTTGTAAAGAAGTGGTGGTATGAAGCAATGAACGACTCTAAAGGCTACACATCACAGAAAGTCTTTACGTGGAACGGTTATGAAGATGCTGCGAAGGCTGAGCTGGCTGACTAAAGCTTTGGGAAATAGCAACGCTCTTATAAATAGCACATGGCGGCTGTTTCAATATTCCTCACTTCCCATTTATTGAGCTTTTGTTTGACCTCACAATAGCTGTCTGGCTGACTAACTAACTCTCATTTTTAGCATTATTTGAATCATGTTGGGGGCATATTATCGGTTGCTTGTTAACAGACATAACGGTTGTTTATCAAACTCGTTTGAGCAGTTTAGGATTTCCTACCTTGAGATAAGATGCTGTATGATCGGGTAAAATTGCTAAATTAAGATAAGATTTGCTTTTGTAATACGAATTTATGAAAAACCTTATCTTGACCTGTCAGAAGTTAACTTAGGACTAAAGATAGGAAGTATCTGTAATACGGCCCCAAGTTGTGGAGGAAAGCATATTGTTTTCAGTTGATTCATGGCGGAGAGGTACATGCAGGGTGTTCTAGGGTAAAAGTAGTCCCCAAAGAACGTATTTTTTTTCTTAAATATTCAAAATTTCAAATACCAACATCACATATAAAACCTCGGAAGGTATGTGTACCATAACATGGTTATGGTATGGGATGTCCAATGAGCTCATTATAGGTGTGATGGTCAGCATGTTTGTTACAGCCTCGTACAGTAAAGTTTTAGGTGCCTATGCATGCACAGAATACCAGAAATTGTTAAACAGACCCCAACATTTTCAGAATCTTGTGGAAAGTCATCCCCGAATAGTGCAGACTGTTGTAGCTGCAAATGGGGTTAAGCTCCATTATTTTATTGCCCATGGTTATGGATGTCCAGCGAGCTCATATAGGTGTGATGATCAGGTGTCAACATACCTTTGAATGACAGAGTCATCTGGTGTTTGCATCTGTAGGTCATTAGATAAGCTAACTAGGCTATGGTTAGCAAGTTAGCTTTAGCTTAACTAAGAAGCTACAGACGTAAACGGAACAGGTATAATTTCGACTTTCTGCGCTTCCAGCACCAGCCATGTGACTGCTCTTCCTCAGGTTTGAATCATTATCATCTATACCTGCGTTAGTGTAGCTTCTGTAAGTTGTAATCCTCTATTTAGCAGTGCTGTATAGCATTTAGCAGTTGTTGCTATATTAGTGGTTTGACATGTATATGCTTTCAATTATTTGATGACCGTATAAGCTGACCGAACTTATTTGATTGTTGTTTTGCTGTTTTGGCGAGATGGCGCAATACCAACGTACACATAGCAACAGCTACATCAACCTAGGTTTTCTGTGGCCTTGAGCACAGTTAGGTAATCCTGTTGAGAAAAACACGCTGAACATGATTTGTAAGCTTTTAGAGTCAAACCATGTCCATGTGGAAACGTCATTGGAACGATTACTCAGAACCGTTTGGCCCTGCAGTGGAAAAAAGGCCACAGTTGTCTGGGGAAGTTTAGTTAGTGCTGCGCTAATGCAGACAGGCAGACAGGCTCTATATTATAAGGATTGTCTCCAGCTATGACACAAAGCTGAAGGAATTTCAGTGCATGCTTTGTTTGAGCTATAATATCGCCATCATCATATTTAATTGACCTACCAGACATGAATATTCCCCCTCATGTAGTTTAATGTAATTCTCATGTGGAAGTAGTAAGAACAAGAGTAGCATGACTGCCATGCAAGCAGACAGATAACAGATAAGTCTGGCGTCTCATCCGTTTTTGCTGGAGTGTGTTAGAATATGTAAATGCTCTGCATGCTTGATATGCTGTTTCCAGAAGTGAAGAGATAAGTGCTGTGAATGGACCATTCCCCACTGGAGATCACCACTGCAAGCATATATTCTCTGCTGGGACTCTGAGTGTATCTGAGAGAGAGTGCAGAGAGGGAAGAAGAGGCAGAAGAGGAAAGAAGAGCAGGAGATTATGGATGGATAGATTGAGTAAATAAGGGGAAAGAAGCTGTAGGGGTTTAATTTACTTTTCTGTAACAGACGGCAGCAGCCAAGGAAAGTTAATTACCCTCCCCTCTTGCATCTCAGAGAGTGTGTGTGTGTCTTTGTGTGTGTGTTTGTGCGTGTGTGCGCGTGCGTTTGTGTGTGTGTGTGTGTGTGTGTGTGTGTGTGTGTGTGTGTGTGGTGGGTCTGCGCCCATCTGTTTGTTCGCCAGCCATCAGTGTGAAAGAGGTCTTTTGGTTTAATATGCCAGTGATCTCTCTGCTTCTTCGCATCTCACTCTATCTTTCTGCCTTTGATCCTTCTCGTCCATCTGTCTTTTCCAACACTGCGTGCGATGGATATGATATATTGTGATGATATTGTTGAGAATAAGTGAACACATCCTCTAGGCAGGGCAGAGCAAAGCAAGCCAGGTTTATTTTTATAAACCATTTCACACACAAAGGCAATTCAGAGGCACTTCACATAAACAATAGCAAAACGGCATCAAAAAGTGCTTAACAGTGGAAAAAACAATACAACAAAGTAGGTAGTATTGCTTTCCAGCACGCTAGGTGAGGAAGAACACCACCTGTAATAAATCGAGCAGTCCATGAGATAATGATGCTACCATTTGACCTCCCGCTAAACTTGATCGAAACTACTTTCTAAAGCATTTTACTTGATGTTTTTTCAGCAATCTGAGCAAGGAAGACGGCCTTTCAGTGGATGACGCAGCCGTACCTATTATACTTTGAAGTATTATGCAAAACTTGGATAGAAAAATGATTCAGTCTTTGGGATAATCATGTTAATATCAAACATTCAAGAGTGTCAAGTAAACCTAGCATAACCAATGCACTGGTACCTAATACCTTGTGCCTTTTCCATCACCCTAAGCAAGGAAGATGATCAACATTCCTCAAAGTACAATTAATAAATAATATATATATTTACATATCGGATTTTTTATTTTAAAATGAGGCATAACTTTTGCACAGGCCACAGTTTGTTTTCTTTGCTGTCACAGTCTGTTAAATTCAGCAAATAAGTTAATAAATATTTGTGCCTTAAGCAGAACTGTTTTCTCTGTATAGGATGTGTTCCCAAACAAAATGTGAAATTTGATCAGCGGGTCCAAACTTGCATAGGACTGTACAGTTTTTAGACCATGTGAAGTATTTTTTTCTGGATTACAAATTATCATTTAATTAGTAGTATGCACCAGAACTAAGATTTGGTTCAAACCCGGTCAAAAGGTGAAAGAAAGATCTTTTTTTTATTGATAGACTTTGTTTGCCATTTAATTTTTGCTTTCTGAATATATACTAAATATAGAAACTACAATGTAATAAAGAAAATGCACAAATACATATAGATAAAATCTGCCATGTTTGCTAATCAACATTCAGACGTCTCAGCATAGAGTTGTAGAGGTTCCTAATGATGTCGTACGATAATCCATCCAATGCAGCTTGAATATTCTCACACAGTTCCTGCAGATTTTGTGGTAGGGGTGGAGCATCTCACACATGTTCAGTGGGAGATAGGACTGGCAGTGACACTGGCCACATTGTCTCCACACACAGATTTGTTGGTCATCTAAACCAGGACAAAAGCGGGACTCGTCACTGCTGCCATTCTGAGTCACTCCATGACAGCCTGCACGACACCACTACAACAGGACCTTGTATAGCCAGTCAGGTACCCGTCGTTGCTCACGTCACAGGAGTGGCTGAGCATGAAGCTTGAATTTTCTGCATGTCTCACAATGTCAAGCCAACCCGCCAAGTTTCATTCCTTCTGGGTGCAGAACTATAGTTTTGATGATGAGTGTATAAACCTTCCGCATAAATAAAATGACTAAAATGAATACAATATCTGAATTGCTGAATATGTCATGGAATCTGGTGTCCTCTATAACTGAGAGCAGTCGACCGTTGATTCGACCTTCATTATTATAGTATTGTGAATTTAATTGACTATGTTCATTAAATTTGGGGCTACAGATGGTGTTAGCGTGGACCTTCCTGTCTACTTCTGTTGTTCTGCTGTGTATCAATCAGGATGTCTTGTTTTCAAAAGATATCAAAGCTCAGTTTCAATCAACAGATGGCCAATCATCCATCTGGTTTTAGTCAACACTCCTGGCGGTTAAATTCTAGCATTGTTGCCCCACAGAATGATGTCTTAATTGAAATTATGGTGCCTTCAGGACAATAGATAGTCACTTATTATTATTTTTTTTTTTATCCCCAATAAGGAGATTAATTGTGGTTTGAACTCAAGGGTGGATTATTCAGCAACACCAAACAACAAATAAAGCTGTATAGCTGTGACAGAACTTTACATGCACAAAGTGTCCAGTTGTGTGAAACATGGATTGCTTAAATGATTTTGAAGTTGTAGATGCATCAAAGTTGTCAGTAAAGCCCAGCATTCAAATAACAATAAGAGGTCGCACAGTAAAAACAGTATACACACCTGGAACTTCAAACTATTACTGCTGCAAAAGGTGGCTCTATTAAATGTCACTCTGGTGATTGAATGCTTCCCATTAAAAAACCTTGCAAACTTATTTAACGGTACATGTGTTTATGAAATAAACATATCGATTAGAGAAATACGCCTGCATTATCATATCATTTGTAATCCAGAGAACTTTCAAAAGGCACTGCATTACAAACACACTGACAGACTGCATTATTTCAACCAAGATGATTTGCATTTGTTGAACATTTATTAATCCCAGAAAATATTTACCCCCAGAAGCTCATCTGATTCTGGATGTTCACAGCTTTGAAAACTTTGTATGAATCACCTCATTCACATATTACGATCCAAGGTGCACCTAAGTGGAGCTGATAAAATGGATAAAGAGTGTAGATACATTGAGGTGGTTCTAATGTTATGGCTGATCGTTGTGTGTATGTATGTGTGTGTGTGTCTTTGTGTGTCTTTGTGTGTCTTTGTGTGTCTTTGTGTGTGTGTGTATAAGACACACCTTTTCCCTTAACACTGAAGAAATCCTAATCATGTTTACTAATGGAGGTGTGTGTGTGTGTGTGTGTGTGTGTGTGTGTGTGTGTGTGTGTGTGTGTGTGTGTATGTTGTAAGGAACAGGTCCAGGATATGATATGTCTATTCATCCGAGACCGTGTATTTATTGGGTGAATGGATCACATGGTATTTATTACTGGGAGTGTGTGTTTTCTTTTCAGTCATAGATTTATTGATGTTCACAGATAAATGAGTGGACCTGGTCAGAGATAGAACGAGAGAAAGAGCAAGTAAGAGCCTAAGAGTAAATGGAGAGAGGGAGGAAGGGCGAGAGAGAAAGATGGATGTTGAAGGGTGTGCTGACTACGATAGAGGACCTCGTTGGTCCTGATAGTAGCTCTGCTCATCACAGAGCACGTTTCAGTTCTGGCTGACTTGAGCACTGAAACAGTTTTAGGTTAGGTTAGTGATTCAAATGAAAGAGAGTCATGTCAAGCAAATGATTTTGAAGGGACAGAAAGGTGGAAAAACCTGATCAGCCATACTTTTTTGTATGTTTGTGTGTGTGTGTCTACAGACACACAACAGATTTTGCTCATCATTGTCATCATTATTGTACTCGACTGAGAAACCTTGCTATTTCAAGCAGCTGGACTTGTCCCCCATGCAAGGTAGGCTAGCCGAACCATATTATTCCAGTATGGACAGCTGCACAGTGGACTGTGGGGAATATCATGGATTGCATTAAACAGACCTATAGAAAGCTTTCCTGCTCTTATGCTATTTTAGCAGTATTCGATTGACAGCACATATTATCTCACAGCTCATGCTGTCACTGCATTTGCTCCTGTGGCCACTTCAGTGTTGGAAACGGTCACACATTTACTGGAAGAAATTGTGTATTCAGGCTTTGTGGAACACTGTCACATGTACTAATTGACTTTGATAAGCTTCCATTACTTCTTAGCTTCAGTGCAGATCTAAAGAGGCTAATTTTAGATACACCAATCATGTCTGCATTGGGGATAAAGTTGCCTGTGTTTGACTTTTCAACTGTTCATTTGTTAAGTCATTGTCATGAAATTGCTGCTAGTCATGATTGAACATCAGGTCTCTTCTCGTTTCAGCAGCTGTAATGGGCCCAGAGCCTGTATTTTTCTTGTATTTTATTTTTGTTTGTATACATCGCTCAGTCATAACATGAAAACCACCTCCTTGTATCTACACTCATTGCCCATTTAGGCCCACTTTGTAGTTCTACAGTTACAGACTGTAGTCCATCTCTGGATACTTTGTTAATTCCCTTTTACCCTGTTCTTCTATGGTCAGGACCCCCACAGGACCACCACAGAGCAGGTATTATGTGGTTGGTGGATCATTCTCAGCACTCCAGTGACACTGACCTAGTGGTTGTGTGTGTTAGTGTGTGTTGGGCTGGTGTGAGTGGACCAGACACAGCAGTGCTGCTGGAGTGTTAAACACTATGTCCACTCACTGTCCACTCTATTAGACACTCCTACCTTGCTGGTCCACCTTGTAGATGTCAGAGACAGTAGCTCATCTGTTGGTACACAGTATGTATTGGTCATCCCCTAGTCCTTCACCAGTGGTAACAGGATGCTCCTGGCTGGATAATTTTGGGTAGTGGGCTATACTCAGTCCAGCAGCGACACTGAGCTGTTTAAACACTCCAGCTGCACTGCTGTGTCTGATCTACTCGTACTCCTACTATTTTTATGGAAACTTGACTTTAAGAATCATGTACCTTCTTTGCGTTCCTGGTATTGAGAAATTACCCCTTACAACTTTGTGAGCAGGCGGGGCTACAAAAAACAGGACATCACGAAACCACTTCATTCAGATATCTGGACCGTAAGGATTGTGAAGTGAATGGATTAATGTTTTAAGGCTTTGACCAGAATAGAAATTTTATCTACGTGAAGAATTATGTGATTTTGCTTTTTCCATTTAACAACGCAGCAAGTGTTGAAAAGGTGGAAGTCTGAGGTTCGTCTGGGTCGGAACAGAAGCCATATCAGTTTAGTGGATGTGATCTAATGCTAATACCGTTTAACACTTGTTGAAGGACAGATTTCATCTCAGAAGCAATAAATCTCCACTCGTATGTGTGTGTGTGTGTGTGTGTTTGAGTATATATGTGTGTATGTGTAGGTGTGTCTGTGTGTGTGTTTGTGATTTAATGTGTTTGTATATCCCACAAGCCTATGCCCACAGGTGTGTGTGTGTGTGTGTGTGTGTGTGTTGTCAGGGTGATGAATGTTTGGTCAGTCTGAAGTGGGCAAGAGCCTCTGGTGTTGCCGCGGTGATGGACGAGGGCCACCAGGACGGTGGCATTTCTCACTGTGCCAGTCATAACCTTCACACATACACACGCTCTCTTTCTCTCTTTCTCTCTCTCTCTCTCTCTCTCTTTCTTTCTCTTTCTCTCTCTGTCTCTCTCTCGTTTTCTCTCTCTTTCTCTGTCTCTTTCTCTCTCTATCTCTTCCAGTCTCTCTCTCTTTCTCTCTTTTGCTCCATTTTATCTATTTTAAGTTTCTTGACCTCTGTTTCTTCTTTCTTTTATTACTTTATTTTCTTTCTTTCTTTCTTTCTTTCTTTCTTATTTTCTTTCTTTCTTTCTTTCTATACAGATACTGGTTATATTCTGATTAAATGTATTTTTATTTAGTGAAGATCATGTGCTATTGTGATGTTAACAACAGTTCTGTTAAGGTCAGACCCGAAATCCTAAATCTACCCAAGAGGGGTGTGCCTGTCTGTGTGTCTGCCTGTCTGTGTGTCTGCCTGTCTGTGTGTCTGCCTGTCTGTGTATCTGCCTGTCCGTGTGTCTGCCTCTCTGCCTCTCTGCCCGTCTGTTCCGTCTCTCTGCCCGTCCGTCCGTCTGTCTGTAAGGCAATAAAGGTGATTTTGACAGTGTGGTTGTGTGAAGGAGAGAGGGAGAGGGAGGAGGGGAAGAGGGCTAGGGCAGGATATCCCAGGATCCTTTTCTCTGTGTCCTTCCAAATCTTATCTCTTTTCCAAAAATGTCTCTGTGACCCGCACAGCAGAGTGTGCAGTGACACACGCTTCAAAGACAAGCAGCGTACACACACACACACACACACACACACACACACACACACACACACACACACACACATACTCTTGAAAGCACTCTATAGGCTTAGCGAGAGAGGCTGTGAGTGAAGTTTGGCAGGAGTGTCCTCGGCGTTGCTCTCAGGAGCGGACGAGAGAGAATAGACACAGAGAGAAACAGAGTGTAGATGAGAAAAGGAGGGAACTTTCAGCTTTGTATTCTGTCAGCGGTGGCCTAGAAGACAACCTGACTCCTACGCACATCAAAGAAAGAAATAGGTGTAGTACACACACAAAGCAGAATGGGCTTGGAGAGAAAAAGAACAGAGCAGGCCATGATGTTCATCTGAGCTGCTTTCTTTCTTTTTTTTTCTCCCCTTCTGTGGTTCATTCTAAACTTCCGAACATGTGTGTGTGTGTGTGTGTGTGTGTGTGTGTTCCATAACATGGAGATTATCCTGTCAGTTTCCTTTAACAGAACCCTACACACACACTGCTCCTCACATCTCTCTCTAACCTCTGCTCCATGTTCCTTCTTTTCTTTCTTCTTAATCATTTTTTTTTTACCCCACTCTTAATGCACAGGTTAATTAGAGTGATTAATTAGACTCACACAGTTCATTATTGACGAAATGTGACAGAATGAAAGCAGGCAGATTTTAGCCCTGCCTCAGGGCAGAGGTCACATTGTATTGTTTGACCAGTCTTTATTAATCACACTTGCTCATTTAGTCGATGTGTGACTTGCATTAGAACACTAGTGTGTGGAGTTTTTATGGAATGCTTTAGTGTTTTTCAGCTTAATGTTTATCTGTCGCATCTGTGTCAGAGTGTTGGATCACCTGGATGATACTTGATAAGAGACTCAAAATGCAAAATAAAGGGAAGAAAAGCTGCTGAATAATTGTTTTAAGGATGTCACACAAATTCTGCACAAATGTGTCTCCGTTTTTGTTGATTTTTACTTTTCTGCATCATTTGATCACATGAGCCGCTGTTTACCTTATGTGAAAAATTCATGGTCAATGGACCAACAGAAATGGCCAAAACGCCTGGAAAAAACTCTGGTTCTATTGACTTAAGTTCAGTTGGGTTTTGCTCTCTCCTGTAAAGTTGTCATTTTGGAGATGAGGATGAAATGATGAGGCAGACGTGAGGCACTGTCTTACCAAACTTTTCTTTTTCTAGTGTTTATGTGCAATCTGGCAGATCCCTGTGGAAAATGTCCTTGTCAGTAGAATCACAATGTTTACTAGCTATTTAATAGCAGAGGCCGACAGATATATCAGTAATATTGACAAACATTATTATTATCAGCAAAGAACTTGGTGATATTTACTAGTTACGCAGCAAAATAAAATAATTCCTGTTTTTTTTTCACATCTAGCCAAAAATTCAAAATATGTTTTAAACCCATTAAAAATGTGTTGTAACTGTGCTGCTTTGTTTATTCTTTTGAACAAATGTTTTAAACATAAAACTACTAGATAACGAAGAAAATACACTAATATTATTAATAAAAGTCAATGTGTTTGTTTATAAAAAACTGATCTGACTACTGATCTTGTACTCTGTTTTTGTTATGCATTTCCTGTTATTTGTATGTGTGAGAGTGTGTGTGGTTGTTGGTTTCATTATGAGTGGTTTATTAAGTGTTAGATTTTGCCTTTGTTTACAGAGCTAGTTATTTGTGTGTTTGTTTGTTTGTTTGTGTTCAGCAAAACATGACAGCAATGAATTTAAGACTGATGAATTCAAACACAAAACACCACCATGGATAGAATAACCACAACATACAAAACATCCTCGATCCTGGTCTTGGTGATCAACCTGCAGAGTTCAGCGCTAACTTTTATCTTACACCCCTCTGATGTAAAACCAGCTTTTAACATGGGAATATATGGATATGAAAATATGAAAAATAAGAGTTTGTTTTTGAAACTAAGATGGCCGATAATAGTCGGTTATTGAAGTTTTGATCACACTTTATCTGGATGGTCCCCTATAGGTGATCTACAGATACTTAAATTATTATAAATCTGGTGACACTCAGTTGATTATCAACAGTTTTAAGGTTAGGATTAGGTTTAGGATTAGGATTAGGTACAATGAGTATCCACAAAAGGTTAATATCTTTCAGGCCCTACACACTACAGCTACCATCGATTACTTCTCTTTAAAACATGTCTCATCCCAGATTTTCAGTGCTGTGTTACTTCTGTGAAGATAAGGAAGAGTGTATATGTGTGTGACACTGCCTCCTCCTGTATTCCAGGTATGAAGATGAGGAAGTTTGCGTACTGCAAGGTAGTTCTGGCTACCTCTCTGGTGTGGGTGATGCTGGATATGTTCATCCTCCTTTACTTCAGCGAATGCAACAAGTGTGATGACAAGAAAGAGAGGGGTCTACCGGGAAGAGACGGTGTGTATAACCTACACAAACACATGTACACCATTTAGATAGAGATAGATAGATAGATAGATACTTTATTGATGCCGAAAGAAATTTAGCAGCCAGTAGCAGTTACACAAAACAGTACAGTAATGCAATACAAAAAGGGTTGTACAGTATTAACGTAAGTAATTATTAGCTCAGTAAAAATCATTAACTATGAACTATAAATAATACCTTCTTCTATAGATGAATATATCT
Organism: Semaprochilodus insignis; assembly: GCA_034552555.1. NCBI lineage: Eukaryota > Metazoa > Chordata > Actinopteri > Characiformes > Prochilodontidae > Semaprochilodus > Semaprochilodus insignis. The sequence goes on from CM067497.1 coordinate 15,670,116, forward strand.
CACTTATTACAATGAGGCAAGAATATATACAACAAAGTCTGTCTACAGAAATACAAATATCACTGTAGATGACAAGTAGAAAAAATGTAAATATATGCATCAAGATACCGGAGATAAAAGGGCAGCGCAATAAATAAAATGTAAAATGTGCAAGGGGCAGGTATCAGCAGGTAGCAGCAGAAAATGTCAATACTGAATAATAAATAATAATAAACATGTGCATATATTGGTATTTAAGTAAAGTGTCTAGAGTGTCCAGGAGTACAGATGTACTGGGTATGCACTTATATGCCCAATGGTATCCACTAGGTTGCCCTGTAGGTTGGATATTATCCATAGAAATTCATTGCCAGGAGAATAGGAAGCTCTGGGGCAGCCTTACATGTTGCTAAGGTCATCATGTCCAATGCCAAGCATCAGCTATAGAGGTCTAAAGCCCTCGAGCATTCCACTGTAGAGCAGCTGAACTGTTTTCTCTGTGATGGAGTCCCATCCAGTAACTGTGGGCTGAGTTGGAGTGGCGTTTGTGACTCAGAAGTGATTCTCTAGTACCTGAGCTCACTTCAGTACCTGATACCACTAATGCTCTTATGTCTGAATGCAGACAAATCCTCACAGCAATGTTCCAACATATTGTGTTCCTAGAAGAGCAGATGCTGGTAACCTTGATTTCAGAATAAACATTGTACTAGCAGCTGCATACAAACTTTTGGCCATAAAGTGTAGTTACATATATTCATATCTTCATAATATACAGATTCACACACATGCAAATACAGGGCTACTTATTTTAGAACCCCCCACCCTGTAGGTCCACCGTGCTGGTGTACTGTTAGAAACTGTAGTATGTGTTGATACATCATTGGTGTTGCACCGTTGGCCATCAAGTAGGCCTTCATCATTGGTCAGTTTCAGAGCACAAATGATGGGCTAATAACGTACATGTTGTTCTGCAGCCACGAAAACTTAGAAAGTTGATGCAAGCAATTCATACAAGTATCCCAGCTTTTGCTGATTAATCCTGATTAACCCTAAGTTAGTACTAGTTACTAAGTACTAACTAGTACTAGTACTAAGTTAGTTATACTGGTTAATGCACCCTCAGGGCAGTATTTGGAATGTTTGAATAGCATATTGCTATTGTAATAATGAGAAACAGGCTAATAATAAATTAAAGAAGGCCATAATAACCCTTAATGGAGCAATCTGTGTGGTGATGCAGCCTGTTAAACGACCCTGTCGTTGGAAACAAGGAAATGCACAGTCCTTCTACCTCCCAATCGAAACATACTTTTAGTGACTTTAAACACTTAGCGACCTATATAAACTATTGCTAAGTGTTAGCATTACCAGTCTAGATGAAACATTAGTCTTCAGCATCAGTGTTCATTCCTTTACTTTCTCCATCTCCAGCGATGGAAAGCAATGCTAATGTTAACTCTTGTTTTGCTTCTGTTTATATCACTTATTTATATTACTTACCTTAAACGATCCAACCCGTGAGCAGGACCTTCAACACGATTAAAGAGGTTAGAATACACTGTCGGAGCAGTGCCATTTTTTTCTTCCCCCTCGTGTTGAAGTGATGATGACACAACCCTACAATGACTCATTCACTCATCACTTCTTCAGGTACAAAGACAGGCCTGGGGCTAGCTAGTTAGCATGCTAGCTTAATTGCTTTCAGTTCGTTTTGGTTTTAAACAAAACTCTTACAAATTGCAGCTTGCAACCAAACGTGTAGATCACTTGCAAACTGGAGGAAACTCTGACAGGAAGATGTCTGGCAGACCCAAAGCCCCAGTGAAATCAGAGGACATCACCTTAATACCGGTCGAAGTGAGCAAGTCTCATTTTCAGCTGTGAAGAGGAGACTATGAGCTGCAGGATTGACAAGTCGAATGGCAGTAAAAAAAACATTGCTAAATGAGAGCAAAATGAGAAAAAAGAGTCTTTCCTGGGCCAGTAGCACCGTCAGTGGACTACTGAAGACTGGAAGAAGGTCTTATAAATTAATGAATCAAACTTTGAAATTTTATCTTATAGGGTTTTTGTTCACCATAGGTGAAAAGATGGTTCCTCACCAGCTGGCAAAAATGGTGCAGGAAGCGTGAAGATCTAGGGCTCTTTTCCTGGTTTGAGAGTATCTGACCTGCACAGACTGACTTGCACCTTAAACCAAAAGACCTACTGCAGCATTTTGCATTGAAATGCTTTCTAAAAAAAAAAGAAAGCATTTGGCTACTTTAAAGAGTCAAAAATTTCAGTATAATGATTATTAAAAAAGTCCATGATCTCAAATTGGTTTTATGTTTTGTGTTTTAGTTGCAGACTACATTTAAAAATTAAACTGCATAAATATCCATAAAACTGGATATGAAGGTGTTTTGAAACTTTTGGATGAAACGTGCTTGTACACCAGTGCACTAGAACAACTATTCAGCATTCCAAGGCAATAAAAAGTCTTTAAGGTGTTTACCCTTGCAGGCTTTTCTGATGCTAATTGTTGAGTTTTGTTGGTGGTAATACGCTCCTCTCCTGGGAGGCATATTTTACCTCCTTGCTTGTTTTTTCTGCCCTCATAATTCTGCCGCTGATCTGTTCATTCAGGGATTCTATCTGCCACAGGCTGTGTGTGTCTGATAAGGTGAAATATAATATGGACCACTATCATACTGTGTGTGTGTGGGGAAACAATGCCCAAAATAAAGGGAGTGATATTGATTTTGTGTGTATGTGAGAGAGAGAGAAGAACAGCAATGTGATCTGAATGGGATCTGATGGCATGACCTAAAGAGAAGGGATTCATATAACAAAGCAGGGTATAATTTTTAGTCTACTACTTGCCACAGTGTTAGGTGGACAGATTTTTACCAACTGTATGTCCAGTTAGCACATAAAATGCCTTTCTAACTACTATTACTCCTACTGCTGCTGCTGCTGCTGCTGTTACTGCTGCCACCAGTAGTACTAGTGCTGTTGCTGCTGCTGCTACTGCTACTGCTACTAGTACTCTTTCTGCAACTACTGATACTACTAGTGCTACTCCTAATAATGCTGCTACGACAGCTGCTGCTACTACTAGTAGTAGTGCTCACTTTGCTGTTAGTAGTGCTACTTCTACTGTTGCTACTGTTAGTTAACTCGAGATACGAATGGCATACATCCCCGGCCTAGTAGTGGTCCAGCAGAGCGAGGCAATGTTTCCCTGTTTTCTGAGAATACATGCTGGGATGTCAAGCGTCTGAGCTGAGATGGTATATATTGCCACATTTTGCCAGTGTGTTGAATATGTTGACAAAAGGAACTGCGGTGTTGTGACGTTCGGTTGTAAGTATTTTAGTTTTAGGCTATTTTAGGTTCATTTGTACAAGAAATTTCATGTTGAAGAGCCTGAATACGTTTTGTTTTGTTTTGTTTAGCTGTTTTGTTTTAGGACATTGAAAATAAAGCTGTGTTAGGGACCTTGAGTTATCTTACATTTTTCCCTAAAACCCTATGGCTAGAGTATTCTGCTTTTCGTCTTTATTGGTAGCCTGCATTAAAAGTGAATAACTGATATAAAAATAAACACAGAGCATTCAAATCAAGACATTCAGTTCAAATTAAAAGAGCAAATATCCACCCAACGAAGTAATATCCGGGTAGTGGAATATTCAGGTCTTGCCTTAATATATTACTGCAGGTTTGGCAGTAATAAAAAAAAACACCCTATCAGCACCACTATGCCCCGCTGGGGGGCCACGGCCCACAAGTCAATGACCACTGCTGTTGCCAAGTTCTTACCTTACTGTTTGCTTATTGAAATGACTTATTTTGACTATGTTCTTGTTGTGATGTTAATGCCACTTCTGCATGCTTTCAGTAATGTTAACATTAACCTGAGTTGATTTAGTTTGTTAGGTGACCCGTCACAGTGTCTGGTGGATGAAGCTAATCTACTCACTTAGTATAAATATTTACCTACGCTTGGCGGGTGTTAATTGGCTGCCCTGTAAAGACGTAAAGCAGTGTGCACATAGCAGGCGTTCTCGATCCACCCAGTTAAAGGGAATACAGATATCTTCAGTCGGTGCTTTTGGGGGTTTGTTTGCTGATAAACCTTAGCGTCACGTTGTCACACTAGATAGGCTTCTGAAGGAAAAATGGGTGGTGGCTGGATTTGTTGCGTTCGTGTAGCTGTTGTGTTCTGCTGATTGTGCTAAATCCCTTGTGCGCATGTAGTCATGATTGTCCTTGTTTCAACCAGCCATGGGATTTCTCTCTGCGATGATCCTGTCTGTGGTAATCTAACCAGAAATGCAAGGTGACATATTATTCCTAGCTTTTTAAAGCACTGCAGTTGATTGAAACTGTGTATTTCTGGCTGCCTCAGGCCCTCGAAGTCGGGCTTAGGGGTGATTGTTCAGCACCATGCATAAGAATAAATCTCCAGAGCATCTAGGCCCAATATGAGCAGCGTGAGCTTCCATGATTAAGGTCAGCTAACCCTTAGATGTCAGTTAACCCTTAGATGTCAGCTTTTCATTGTGCTTTTCTTACACTGTTTAGTTATGTAAGTGTTTACGTAGTTAATGGCAAATTGCGCTTATATTCAATTTACATTCTGTTTTAAAAGCGTTAATTTTGCACCACTGACTTTTTCCTGTGTCTGTTTTGCTACAAACATAGCAGATAACTGTAAAAGATAGCTGTTCAACACCCTGCCTAAGCTGGTCCAGAATTTTTTGCTTTATTTTAGGAATGCAGTTATTTTTAGATTTTAACACAGGCACTAAAATTTCATCTCAAATATTACTCATTGTTTTTCTTTTGCCGTGCTCAAATCTGATCTCAGCTACGTGCAACTATTCTTTGTCTGTGGCTCTGTGATTGCCACTGTCATTGCTACATTGACCAGTGGCATGTTAAAAATATGGTGGTTGTTATTGTTCAGAAATAAATGTTTATTTAATGAATTATTTCTTAGGACACGGTAAAGATGTTAACAAGGATGGATTGTTAAGGACGTGGCTGTAGCTAGAAGTTATCACAACCTACTGCTGCACTTGACATCATCAGTAGTAGCGTTAGCTCATTAACCCATATAAAGCAGCTTCCTTCTAACACGAGTTGTTATTCTGCTTTCTAAGCACAGAGGGATATCAGTGGCGCTTTTGGATCTAAAGCCCATGTGGTGGATGAACAGTAACGATTGAAAACACATGGGCCTCAGGGCAGATGGGGCTAGTAAAAGCAAATCGACCTTTAATCTACTGACTTACTGCATGCTGTAAACGACCACACGCCTGCTTTAGGTTTGTCAGACCAGGAACCGGAAAGAAGTGTCCAGGTAATAGAGGATAAACCTTGTAAGAGGAGATGAATGACCAGAAGAAGCCTATAGGCTTAGATCTTGTGAGCTTGCCCGGTTCACGAGAAGTAAATCCCAGAGATTGTTTTTCCATAAGAGCGGATTTCCTCTCCTTTTTGATTTTTGCCATGTTTTATTTGAAGTCCATGCACAAGGGATGGATCATCTTTAGACGCATTTAGAAGCCAGCACTTACCAGGTCTCTTACCAGGTATCCCCCTAGCAGGATGTAATAGGAGATGGACACAGAAAGACGAGAGATGTAGATGGTTGAAGAAATGGAGGTAGAAAGCTGGAGTACATATTTAGTAATGAGCAGTGCTCATTGATATTTGTAATATAACAGCAGATAACTTACCTAACTCTACATAGTATGTGCAAGCATGTACAATGCAGCTGTATACACTAGGAGCTGATGAATACCAGGGCTAATTTTAAGGGGATAAAAATAATACTTACCGGTGTAGTTTTATATTTATGTTTCAGTTTTTAATGTTATACTGCAGCAGTTTTGGTTAAGATGGCTGTATTTGCTTAGACTGATATGCTGTTTGCACTGAAGGGTGATGCTGAACTTCTTTATAGACTGGTAAGGAATGAAGAGGAAGGAGTTGGTGGTGTTGGTGATGGATACCTCAACTAACTATGTGTTATGTTGCCCTCTGTTTGGAGTTTGAATTCGACAGGTTGCGTCATCTTACAAACTGTTCCTGTAAATATGGATTTTTGGAAATTTTTTGTTGAGGTTAAACTGATTCAAAAACAAAGCATAAAATATAAACATTCACAGACTACCTTTTATACTCTGTTTTTCCTAGCATGTTAAATGCAATACAAAGAAATCTATTCTCATTTAAGAGTCCCCTCCCTCTCTCTGCCTGCTATAATCTGAGCTCCCATACGCCTTTAGATTGTTGATAGCATATGTATAAATGTATATTAAAATGTAGTATTTGGCAAATTAAGACTGTGATATAGATTTCAATTCTGGGCTGGGCACTTTCTTATGGCACCCACTTTCCTGCTTTGACATCCCTGTGACCTTTGACTTGACGGAGAATTGCTGACTCTGGAGTGGTCAGTTCAGTTCGGAAGCAGCCCCAGGAGGAACATATTTTCCCTCTGTTTCATCTCCGAACATGCCTTAGTCAGCTAATGGAGCTTCTGTCCTAGGCTCAAATGTTTCCAGAACCGAAATAGAACAAAAATACAGACTGCCCAGAGGTCTGAGAGGACAGGGAGAGTAGCTTCGGATGTAGTTTTGTTAGTATTCACCTGAGACGACACATTTATGCTTTGTCCCCCCCAAAAATATCAGCGATTTGAGCGTCCTGCCTTGTGTGTTTTTGTGTGTCCCTACAAAAAGTCATTTTGATGCTTCTGAGACAGAGCAGAGCAATGTTGCCTTCTAATGTGCTCAGTCACAAAAGCATGCACACGCATGTACAGGCATACACATGCAACATTAAAGAGTGGGGACGTTTACATGCTAAAGCTCATGTAATCTCTGACTGGCTGCTGTAAATCTGACCTTAATCTCATCAAAGCTTGCTATTGGCTTTATTAACCATCAAAGTGCAGTACAATGCACATACACACACAGACACACAGACACACAGACACACTTACACAAAAATAACAATTTACATACACACATGCCGTTAAGAGCTCTCTCTGATGATTCTTGAAATCGCTGTTTAGAGTCAACGCAACCTGTTTGTTGTTCTGAGAGACTCTTTCATGACCAGAAAGGCCGTTTGAGTTTTGATGCAAGAAGCCTTCAGTTCTCCAAGGATGTCCGGTTACCTGAAAATCTCACAGAGGAACTGAATAACAGGGTACATTTTTGTTTGTCACGGTACAAACAATATAAATGTACCCTAGAGGGTGCAATAAAGGCTTCTTTTATTGCTGCATGCAGCATCTCTATTGAGAGCATGTGAACTCATTCAGATCGGAATTTGAGTCAGTACGAGGTTCTTGTTTATTTGTTTAATAAGAGCAGCAATACAGCATGAGTTAGGTTCCTTTTCATGTGTTTTCATACTCGAAATGGTAGAACAAAAACCTCTGGCTTTATTAGATCATGTTTTTATCCATCACCTAAATGCAGCAGCAGCTTTTAGAAATGGCTCTGTAGTCGTATGTCGCAAGTAGAATGCTGCTTATGTTTAGAAAGTGCTTTGCTGCTATCACTTTTGATATTTGGAGTTCGATTTGTCAGAAGTACATGAGATTTGTTTGTGTGACTCATCAAAAACATTCGGACAAAGAAGTCCTGGTGTCGGAAAATTACTTCCTTAGTTTTGAATTTGAGCAAGCCAGTAATGAATGCTGGTCAAACAGCACTGCATTTCCTAATTGGCTTACCGTTATCTGTATAAATGTTCGGACATCATTAATGCTTTAGTCTGTTTTTAGCTATGCAGCATGTTAGTCCAGGAAACCACATAAGCCGCTCTACTTGATATTACTTAATAAGGGTTTAAGCAATGTGTGATGATTCAGTAATGCAGCTTGCACAATGTCAATGGGCGTTTTATACAGTAGGTTTTCATTATTAAGTCTACCTTAGCCTCTTAGATCCAGTGCGAACTTGAAGCATTCCTTCAGGCTCCAGATGTGTTTTGACTGAAGGGCTTCATTTGGAGAGGGGAAAATGTGTTCAGGTCATTTTTTTTATTTTGGTGTACTATTTCTTTCTTTCTTTTTATTTCTTTCCCAGACCTGGTCCATGTTAGTCATGTGGTCATATTAACACCAACTAACTCTCTGCTGGAGAACCACATTTTAGTCCTTGTCTCATTTTTCTGACTGATCGTATATGGCTGTTATTCACCAGCACAAAATGTTCCTCAAGAAGGAGGGCTGATTTCACAGCAATGCGCCTGTGAACCCAGATGATTGAGACAAATCATTTTTCGAGATGTCTATGCAATCACACTGGAAGAACAGCGTGTTCTGATAGTTTTCAGATAACAGTAGAGCTTCAGGTCCGATCCAGACACTAGAGATGGGAATATCAGGCGGATTTGATATTCACGTTTGTAAGGTACGTCAGGCTTTGATTCGAAAATATTCAGAAAAAAAACATTACTTAATTAAGCATTACTTAATACCTCTGAGCAGCATCTCTCTATAACTGCATTAAATGCAATCCAGATATATTTGATGTATAACTGCACTCTTCTTCCTTCGCAGTACACCTTTACAGAAAGGCTCATTTATTTATTAAAAAGCCTGATTTAATATTTGGGGTTTTTTTTGTTTTTTTTACTTCAATGACTGTTCAAAAAATCTGATTTATTCCTACCTAACACAACCTACATAACAGCATATCTCAGTGTTTCTGTTGATTCTCCATATATGCTCGTCAGATTGGTCTTCAGGAGATGATACAGATACAACTACAGCATAATGCAATGCAGTCTGTGGACATGTGCTCCATGATGTAATATCCATGCAATGCAGTGTGTAGAATTATTCAGAAATTATTGGAATATATTGCATGAATTGAACTCATAGCGAAGCCTCTGATTTGTGACAATGCTTTGTTTGTGTATGTGTGTGTTCCAGAGGTGGTCCAGAGGCCTCACGACGGGCCGGGTGAAATGGGAAAACCCGTGGTCATTCCTAAAGAGCACCAGGAGAAGATGAAGGAAATGTTTAAGATCAACCAGTTCAATCTGATGGCCAGCGAGATGATCGCACTCAACCGGTCGCTGCCAGATGTCCGTCTCGAAGGGTGAGTTAGTGTTCTGTATGATACTTGGGGATGTGGAATGGACCAGCTGTGAGGCTGTTGCAAGACCCAAGTTCTTCACAAACTTTATAAATGTTGAGTACAATTACACTGATTGACATTGAGACTTGGTTGGCTGCATTATCCTTGTAGGTCGAGTGCAAAACTGAAAAAACAAACTAGGGATGTAAATGATCTTAACGGTTCATTTCATTTCCAATAAACACCATTTTCTATTTGAAGATATCAGTGTATCGTTTAAGTTGGGCAATGTTTTTGAACTGTTCATGAGGGTGCAGAAGGCAGTTGGTTCTGAAAGATGAGCCTACAAAATAAAGGCTTTTATATACATGGCTATGCGTGGGTCTCTGTGCGTACTACAGTCCATCCACGTAAAGGTCTTAATGCCTTGCATTTATATGAGCGTGGCACTAAAACTGATACTGTATTGGTGTCAGCATACAGTGGCATGCAGAAGTTTGGGCACACCTGGTCAGCGATTCTGTTACTGTGAATAGTTAAGTGAGTAAAGGATGAACTGATTTCCCAAAGGCATAAAGTTAAAGACACCTTTCTTTAATGTGAGATTACTTTTTTTGATTATGTCAGGGGGCTATGAGGGCCATGGTAGAACCTTCAGTTTGTGCTTCTTTAGGTAGTTCATTGTGGATTTCGAGGTGTGTTTAGGATCATTATCTTATTGTAAAAGAATTTTCCAGAACCAGACTTCCAGAATTAGCTGGTATTTCAATGAGTCCTTTCTTCCCTCTAACAGTGAAATGTTCTCCCTGCCTCTGACTGCAACACAAGCCCAAAGCAAAATTGATCCGTCCCTGTGCACCCTTTTTTCTCCAAATATACCTTTGCTGAGAAAGTTCCATTTGAGCCTAATCAGTCCACAGGACTCGTTTTCAAGCTGGTTATGTTAGAGTCAATATCAGGACTCTGTAATGGCTGATATTTAAGGATCAGATATCAGAATGGGAAAGGTTGTATCGGTGCATCCTGAATTTATACAGAATTCAGTTCACACATGCTCAGAAGTGTCCTTTTGTCAGATGCTTAACAAAGGCTTTAACCCTGACAGTTAAATTTCAGAACTGAAACTATACGTTTTTTTATAGTATCATTTTCATGTTTTGTATTCTTGCGACTAATAATGGTCGGTTGTCAGTCCCAAGAAATTGCCAGAATTTGCATCCCTATTCCTGATACATGTGAGATGAAGGAGGAATGGTGTAAATCTATTTGTTCACTGAATTATTCCTTAAGAGTCTACAGCACTCAGCAATCGCATGAAAGCAAAAGGCACAAAGGCAAACACTGTAGCTACAGTCACGTATTGATCGTATTGGCACTTCTGACTTTACTGTGTGAGCTTGTCTCGGACCATGACTTCAGAGTGACAGGTCGGGGTGTGTTGTTACTGGCTGCTGGCAATCCTTCAGGTTTGTGTGTGTGGAGCTGGGGCAGTGAGAGGAATGCAAACACCGACCCATGAAATGTGTTTATTTTCTTTCCCTCTACTTAATTACCAGCCAGCTTTTTTTTCCCCTTCCGTCGGCTTCGTTTGAAAAGATCCAATAGAATCGACACATTCAATTAAAAGATAAGAGTGTGTCAATTACAAAGTTGCAGCCATCAAACTTTTTCACACTCCTCTCTGTTTCTCCCTAGTTGCCTGATAAGGCACTAATAAAAATAAACAACATTTATTTTTCCATCATTTACGCCGAGCCTTCATGAAAGTGTGTGTGTGTGTGTGTGTGTGTGTGTGTGTGTGTGTGTGTGTGTGTNGTGTGTGTGTGTGTGTGTGTGTGTGTGTGTGTGTGTGTGTGTGTGTGTGTGTGTGTACATACGTGTGGACACGCCTACGTCCTCAAATAGACAAGTGTATTATCAGACCTCTCGAGTACTACTCGTTTGTTCTTTCTGGCCAGGCATGCGGATACAGTGATGTGACACAGTGCATAGTAAGTGTGTGTTATAGCACATAACCAAAACCTGTTTATACACTGTTGTGGGGACCTTCATTCCTTGTGGGGACCAGCTTGTGGTAAATGTAAATCAATAAGTTGTAAGGTGAGGAATAGGTTAAGGTTAGGCTGGTAGGAGTTCAGGTTTAGGTTAGGTTTGTCCTAGCATTTTTTTTTTCTTAAAATTTCAACTTGAATTTACAATTTTGTGTTGATTTTGGTGCATTTTAAAAACTGCAGAATATTGGTGCATGGAACATTTACATTATGGCCCCCAATTCACAGAAACAAGACCGCNCATGTCAACAATGTCTATCTATGTATCGTGTTGGAGAGATGTCTATGAAGGTAGCATGCTAACCAGGTAGCCCCGGCCTGTCCTGTTTCGTAATACCAGTTTGTACCTCAAAAGGCCAGTGACTCACTGTAGCATTGAGTGGAATCAGTCCAGCATGAGAGGATGAACAAGTAGCACTGCTCCAAGGGTGTATTCAGACCTCGTCAATCAAGGTGCTGATCCCAGCTAGGTCAGTTAAGAACAGGTGGACAATGAAAGGAGCAGTAAACGCAACAATGGCTGAAGGTCTTGGCGAGCACCTTTGTAACGACGCACCGCACGTTCTCAACAAGAATCCATGTTGAGCAGCAACAAAAAACGTGATGTTGCAGCAAAACAAGAGTTTACTGATTTCCACCACTGGAGACACTCTTGTCAAGTAAAGGGATAAAGTTTGATGATGGATTTGCAATATTTCTAAAAATTGCCAGGATAATATATGTTTTTTTTTCATATTTCACTTCAAAGTACATGTGACTTTAAAAAAAAAAAAAGTAAAATAAATGAATACAATGATGATTATCCATATCTGAATATTCAAATAACCATCCCCATCTCTATTAATCAGTTGTAGTTAGTTGCAGCCTACCAGAAATGAGCAGCGCCTAAATATTTTCGGAGCAGAGGTCATATTTGTGCGGAGGGGTGTTTATCTTTGCGTTTAAGTCTCAGTAGAGTACCGTATCTTTCATTACTGCTCCATTTGACTCTAATATTGACCCTGCGGATCAGAGAGCGAGACTGAGGCAAACAATGAGAGGAGTGGGAGGGTTTAGACAGAGGTTATCATACTTGTCCTTGAGAAACGCTGAAAGAGTTGTGTGTGCCATTTTACCCCGAGATGGCAGAGCGCTCCTCTCTCTCACGTCCAGGCTTTTTGCTTCTGCCTAAAATATTTACGGTTTTAAGTCTCCGGATGGCCTTGAAAGGCGAGACCATGGAAACTATTTCGCCATGGCGACGTGGTCACCGGGGCTTTACTTGCCAAGAAAAGCAAGGAACTCGGCTCAACCCTGTATGTGAAACCGGCTTAATTGTCTCTCTCCCCCATAGACACACATGCCCATGTAATTCTCCAGTGGAAGTGGTGAGCTAAGCCTTTGACGTTTGCATCAAGGCAAGTCTTGCATGTGTCTCATGGCGCAGTCCTCAGGCTACGAGTGAGCTCAGTGATGCACCTGGAGGATTTTGGTAGACGCCTTCAGAGTTCAAATTTAGAAGGTAATGAAATTCTGATCTGTCTAGAAACCAAAGAGAACAAAAGAGTGAAAATGCTGTAAATTGTTTTTGATAGAAAAAAAAAGTGTGTCAGATAGCACATTTGCTACTATAAATGAAAGCCCATTCCCTACAAGGTTAGTTAGTTGTTGATCCCAAAACATTATACATAGCCGTTTTGAGAGCTGTACTTAGCTGTTGTTGTTGTTTATTGTGCTCTCGTTACTGAACCCGAAGCTGCTTAAAGCTAACTTCAGTCCATACCTTCCAATGAGGCGAAAGCTGAACATGACTATGAACATAAGCATAACCTCGACATAAGCATTAACAGAGGCTAAAGGAAGACAAAACACCACTACCAAAACGCGCTAACTTGCTATCTGTGTTGCACTATCAAAATTTCGAGTCACAGTTTTTTCTCCCCTTGCGGTAGAATTTTGTGCATGAGACAAATGCAACTGTTTTGAGTATTGGGTGGGACAAGCCCAACACCATCTCACCCTGTTCCTACACCTATGGCTTTCAGATCTTTTCAATAGTATTTAAAGGTCTGCATGAGCATGAAATCAGACTAAATTTGACTAAAAGTTTAACCTGTGCTGGGTGCTGCTATATTTTCAACCTTTGCTCAGTTTTAGTCCCACTGTCTAGCTACCAACACTGTAAGAGTGAAGGCTAGCACATGCTTGCTCTGAGACTTGTGAAGCTCTACTGCATCCTTTCAGTCTGCTGCAGGCGCAGCATCTTTGGACATCTGAATTCATTTGGAAAAGAACACTAACTGCCAATTCAGTTACCTCAACTAACCAGCGCCCTAGCATCACAGGTGGGTGAAAGGGGAGAGGATCTACCTAGCCAAAGAGAGATCAAGGCTAAATTTGCAGTCTTGGACAAACATCTACGGACAGCTGGTACTGCTAAATTTCAAACCCGGTTCCTGAGGAAAAAAAACATGATGGAAAATCGTCTCAAACTCACCCCAAACAATATTCGCTCCAATATTTTGTTTAGCCCTGCTGAGCACACGTCACAGGGGGTAGACCTCTAATTGTAATAACAATGAGTAAGTATGCTGTCCTTCACCAGAAAATCACTGTATGCAATATCCTGTAATTTGGTCAGAGTAATATTCTTTTGAAATCATTTAGTAGTAGCTCTTTAAAACATGGGTGCAAAAAGTCGTCTGTTGTTTCTGGTTTCCACTCTGTGTTTTAATTTTCGGTTTCTGTGTGGGACAATAATTTCACACAGCTGATCTAAGCTGTTCTGTCCCCTGGTGCTGTTTCTGGAGCTGAATGGAAAATAAGTTAATGGAGTGCTGCTTATCTTCTTGCAGGGATGCTAAATTCCAGCTCATCGTGCTTTACAAAGAGAGGTTTTATGGCCTGTTAAATATGTGTGATTTTGTGTGAGGGTTTTTTGTACCCTTTCTTAATTTAGTTGCCTGTTATTCTTAGTCTTTCAGTCTTCAGTCTATCGCTTTGGCACTACCAGCATACATGCATTTTGTGTCTAAAGTATCAAGGTGTTACAGTAACTTCTTGGTCACCAATAGTACACCATGTTTCAGGGATGCACAGTATGCTGTTTGTTGATTGTATCGCAGCAGTAGTGAGTACACCAAGGCTTGCGATATGGAAATAAGCCCTTAAGGCTAGGTTCACGTTACTGTAACCTTACAGATCGCATAACTTTTTTCACATTTTTCCAATGTGAATTCGCAAATCTGACCTTTTCAAATCAAATCTGAGACACTTTCTTATGTAGGCCTTTATGGTTTAGATATCAAATTTGTGGCCATGCAGCCTGAATGGGAATGGTCAGATATCCCTCTTTATCACCTTCACCTTGCTCTAACAGCTGAGAGCTGCTCAGAGTAAGGCTTGTTCAGCCGGTTAGCTTATTGTTCATAGAAGGCTATTGATTAGATGTGCAGTGCAGGTCATGCTGGGACACAGCTTCAGACACATTAATAACAGATTCGAGTCACTTGCTAACACACATGTGAGCCATTAAGTTAGAAAGACCTGTTTGGAGCAACAACAAGTCTTGTAATGTCAGCGTATCCTGAATGCTGCTGTGTACTTAAATCAAAAGTGTGTGTGGTCTAAACTTGAAATAAGCGTGAGATGTTGGAAGTGGGTGTATTTACTGAACGCAATGGACTAAGCGATGACAATACTAGCGTACATACAGTATGTTATTTAGACAGCCAATCAACAGTTTACGTTTTAGGACAAACGCGTCTATTGGCCGACGTGCAACAATACCGACTGCAATGGTCGCAATAAAAATTTTATGTTAAATGAGTTTCTTCAATGGTTAGTAGTTCTGAAGTAAATAGCTTGGTGTCATAGAATCTTTGAATATCAGTACGCAGGCCTTCTCACACCCTCCAAGAAATCCAAATAATTATTTCTGCTTAATGTGCAGCCCTGCTGTGAGGAGCTCTTGGCTAAATCAGGTCCATGAAAGAGAGTGTCATAGTTTTGCTGTCCAGTTGCTTTACTACCTATAGTCTCATGGAGCTAGACGTGATCTCATAATCCCCACAAGTCCCCACAAGTTTTGGTGCTGGTCAAAATGTGGTACAAACAAAGACGTGGTGCCTCTAAAACTTGCCCCTAGTCCGTTCTCTTTCAACTTCCAGAGTCCAGTCAAAAGGTGAAAGGTGATATTTAGCCAAACACTGTTGTTGGCTACTGCAACTGTTTTCACCTGCAAGACAGTTTTACGTCTCATGGCTGTCCTAAAAAAATGACCGATTTAAGTTTTTGCATAATTTCATCTCAATAGCTGTCCTTTACATTGTGTAAAGATTTTCTGATGAATGGACCAAATGAAATGCTTTCAAAATGCTTTGAATAAAATCTCTTTACATTACATACACCGCAACACAATATATCGCAAACTTTAGCCGTGCTAACTTGCATTACATCCTTGGGCTAACAACAGGCTTGTTGTCCATTTAACAGTTTTGACAAGGGCATCATCACCATTTACTTCACATAGTAATGGATTCATTTAGAAATCTCACACTCATTCTAATAACGCCACATTCCCGCCCACATTAAGGCCAGGTATTCTTTATGGTTGTTGTCGGACATTCTCGTGTTTATACTAGACGGTAGTTCCTTGTGCATATAGATCAGCTTAGGTTCAAACTATTGCTGTTTCTGATGTAGGCCTCTATTACCCTGAAAATCTGATACCTCAGCCTACACTGTGTTGAGCTTATGTCACAGAAAATGAATCCGCCAACTGAAAATGTGATTTAGTTGGTACTATTGAAGTATCCATTTTGATGCTGGGGTTGTGTGTGCTGTGATTTAGATGCAGGTGAAATGAATGAGCGTGCTCTGTGTCGCTGTAGCTCATGTTTTGAAATGAGGCTTTTAAAAAGTCTTACCCAAAGCTGCTCCCATGCCAGATTCATGATGAATGTGGTACTGATGGTCGAAAAAAATATGAGCTCAAAGGGTGGTAGTGCAGACATTACCAGCAATAGCGGGAGAACATGGCAGCAGCCTCCCGGTTGTTTGTTTATGCATGCATGCTGTGCGTGTGATACGCCTGTGAGCTGTTGTCTATTTGTAAGACGAATATGGTATGCCGTAATCCGACAGAGTGTATGTGTGTGTACGGGTTCTAGAGAGTAGAGGACACACTGTTTGGAGACGCCTAAGGAGACGGGAGAGGTCAGACTCTTTCTGTGCATGTGAGCTCATTCCAGCTGCAGTGTTGTTGTTGTGCTGGCAAACACTCATTTCTGATGTCACTTGTCTCTTCAGATGGAGTAAGAGTCTTGATGTACTTTACGCTGCCTTTCAGTGTGGAGCCATTTGCTTTATCAAATATCAAATATCAAATGTCTGTATGCAGTAATAACTTACTAACGGGATGGATTTCAATGTTACCAGCTCATATATTATTAAATGATGGTATGTACTTATTAGGGCTGTCCCAGTTTCCATTTTTTTGGATTCCGGAGCTACTGCAGCAATCAGCAGTGAACATTTACAAACTTTGCTCTGGCTGAGGGGGGTGGTGGGGTGGCCAGAAAATCTGTGCCCAACGACTATGTTGAAAGCACATATAGGCAACTTCATCAGCTGTGAAGTCTCCAGGCAGCTCCAGTGCAGATGTGCAGTTTCTGTCCCGATACTGCTGTGGCTTATTTATTTGCAGATCGCTGCTGTCGTAGCACTCAGTCTACCAGGTCCACTAGCCTCTTGCTAGCAAGCTATGGGGATAATAGTACAGCATATGCACAGGTTAACCAACGCTTTGTGGAGGTGGTGTAATAAAGGGCATAGGTCATGATGCTATTAGTGGTCAAGTATGGCAGGGCAAAGTTTTGAGCCACTCTGGTAATACATGCTGTCTAGTACTGGGTTAGCAAGATGTTCACTGCTGTGAGTGAGCGTGATGTCAGGTGCCCTCGCTGAGATGGTATATTTCCACATGTTAACAGCATAAATCAGAAAGTCTAAATATAATTCAAGAACATGTCGACAAAATGTATTTTGTAGTTTGCCTTTTTCAATAATGTTTAGGCAAAAGAAAAACAATGCATGTCTAAATGCCAAAACTAAAAAACGAATACTGACCCAAGGAACAAATATCCGAATAGTTATGATGTTCATGTAAAGCACTAATATTTATCTATTTAAACTATTTAAATTGGGAATGTAATTACGCCAACATGTGAATAGAGTACCGGCCATGTTTTTAATTCCACTTCGAGCACTGTTTTGAATTGTACTCCATTCATCCATCCAGGATTGAGGAAAAGACAGAGACTACCTTTTCATTTATGCACATACTACACCAGCCTCCACACGTTTGATGATACTACAGCACTGGTAGTTGTGAAGGGTCTACCACCTGCCCTGAAAAAAAGAAATCTAAGGGAAACATTGAAAGCGGAATCCAGTTATACCGCTCTAATATGAGACTTCAGTGCAGTTGCTGCACAGCTGTTTACGTTACAGGAATAGTGCAGACTGTTGTAGAATGTAAGAGAGCACAAGGCATTAGCTGCAGTAGTACAGAAACCTGGTGACAAGAACATTTCAACAACATACGATGATGAGAAACGCAATATTGCGTGACGCAAGCCATGTGTCATGTGATGAAGCATAAAACAGTGAGAAAGCACATGAATGTATCTTCTGGAAGGTTTCAAGAGATTCCCATAGAAATCGACTAAATGTTATAATCCCGTGTTGGATTCAGAGGTTCTTTTTTCTAAACCATTCTAAAAAATAAATAACATTCAGTTTGTTTTCTTTTGGTTTCGGTAGTAGGAATTTCTCATTGTAGTAACTAACAGTCTGGGAGGACAAAGCAAGGCTCCTCTGATGCATATGGAGCCTGACATCGCATCATTTCAGATTAGGAGCCTTGCAACTTTGTCAAGCACAGCAGTGTGCAGCAAGCAAAATGGAAACACCTGATGTGGCTTCCTTTCCTGCAATGGTGACTATTAATACCATATGACAAATGTTAAAGCATCAAGACAGAGAACCTGTACATATCGAACTTCCACATATTACATATTACTTCCACATATTTGGTTGCATAAAGGCAATTACCAGAAAAGGTAAATTCTGGATACATGAATTAGACACCATTAAGTTAAATATGTGCAAGATTAGATTTTCCGTTAGATTTCTGTCAGATACATCTGATAGTATCTATCTGACAATGTCTCAGATCTAGAATGTATCTGATTAGTGGTATAAGGTTTCTGATTTTGCTTGTAGGACAGTGCTTCTATATTCAGTGTATTGTCGGATTTTCGAAATGGTGATGCTGCTGTTCTGAGCGATACATGACTAATATCATGTCATATAAGTCGTCAAGTAACACCTGATGAAAATGAAGTATTTGTTGTTTTATGTTGTCAGTATAAAGATAGATTATGTAGTTCAGTATGTCAGCATAAAAGGGAATTCAGACTTGTGAGTCAGGTTTCCAGAGTTAATATATTCAGTAAAATAATTGTACTTTTCAGAATGGCGCAGAGGGTAGCGTTGTCTGTAGCAATGTCATCTCACAGCAAGAAGGGGCTGGGTTCGATTCCCAGCTTGGGCGTCCGGGGTCCTTACTGTGTGGCGTTTGCATGTTCTCCCTGTGCCTGCATGGGTTTCTTCCACATGCTCCGGTTTCTTCCCACACCTCCAATTGGAGGTGAATTGGAGTTGGGCTAAATTGCCCCTAGGTGTGAGAGTGTGTGCGAAAGTGTCTCTGTGTGTCTTCCCTGTGTTGGATTGACAGCCTGTCCAGGGTGTTTTCTGCCTTCTGCCCAACTTCTGCTGGGATAGGCTCCAGCACCCCCATGACCCCGAAGGGTAAACTGGTTTAGACGACGAGCGAGTGAGTGAGTAATTGTACTATCTGTTTTGATTCACAATAAACTCCAGTCAAACTAGGTAGTATACAGTGACAACGACTATAAACCAACGAACTAATTAAATAAGTAAAGATATGTTCTTTGCACTTGAAATAAAAATGATTTTGATGAAATTTTTATAGCCAATTCTGCCCATTTAGTTACTGTGGAGAAACGGGTAAAAAGATCAGCTATACTCTTGTGCTGGGATGGGTTGATCAGTGTTTTGTTTCTGCCATTCTCTAGTCCTTCATCAGCGGTCACAGGATGCTGCCCATGCTTTGTGCTAAGTGGAGCTAATCAAATGGACAATGAGTGTACCTACCAGGAGGACAATTACACTGTATATAAAATCATAATTTATAGGGTAAAATTGAGTACATTTCTATGAACAACTGCTGTTTATTTGCTACATGTTTATTTGAGTACAAAAAAAAAATTAAATCAGCAAATAAATAGAGGGGGTAACTGAGGGGGTTTTAGCCCTTAAAATTGGTGTCAGTATTGGCTACGAGACTTTCCCTCCAGTTGGGCTCTAGCATTTTTACACCTCAACGGCATCCGGCTCTCTTTATTCCTCATACTCACATCTCACACGCCCCCACGCATTCCGCACTATACAGACTGGCAGCTGCTAAATGAGTTTTAGAGCTTTGGTGAGAATAAACTAGTCTGTTTCTGCAAATTACACTTCAGAAAACAGCATGCAGTCAGTGTGTTTCAGAGAAACTGTGTGAGGAGGTCAGGAAGAGACAGAGAGTGTGGAGAGATGGTGAGGATAGCCAAGTAATAAGATACACACAGGCAGGAAGTGTGGAGAGAGGAAAGAGGAACAGGAAGAGGAAGAGAAGGATGGAAGGAGAAAGACAGAGGAGGAGTAAGGATGAATGTGTCGTAACTGATCTGTCCCTCAGTAACCCTGCTGTGAAAAAGTCAGACAGCGTCCTTCACTAATTTAGTTGCCAGTCAAAGCAGCCATTAAACAGGAACGATTTTTAATTAAACGGTTGAGATGTAAACAAAGTCACGTCTGAATTTTAAAAGCTAGCTCAGAAAAGTATTTGAAAAGGTTCCAGAGACAGTTAGGGCCATTAGAGAGCGAATAGTGTTGTTTATTTCGAGGAAAACTAGATAGTGAAACAGTTGTTAAGAGAAAATTGGACTCCTAATAGGGGCACCACAGATGTTTCTGTCCACCCTTCCACAGTGACAAGACGTTGTGATGCTGTGAGTCGGAAAGGATGTGTAGCTCCTAAGAAACCTTTATATAAAAGGATAGGACAGACATGTATATAATGTAATAATGTGTATAATGTAATCCAGTATTACTCTCAGAACAATGGACTGGCAACCCCAAGCGCCTGATCCCAGCCTCACTGAATGTTTTAGGAATGATTAGGATTGTGAACTTTGAAGGTGGAGGAAAAATATCCCTGCAGAATTCTTTGAAAACC
>CM067497.1:15693092-15720464 GCA_034552555.1 Semaprochilodus insignis
ACTGGTGTGTGTAATGAAGGGGGGAGCAGATAGACTGAGAGGGGGTTATTAACCCCCCTTGACTTCAGCTGGCCTTTGAATGTTCTGAAGTGCCTCTGTAGTTGTTGATCACAAACATCTATCAGCTGTAACATTAAAACCACCTCCTTGTTTTTACGCTCATTATCAGCTTCACTGACCACATATGTGCACTTTGTGGTTATACAATTACAGACTGTGGTCCTTCTACTGCTCTGCATAATTTGTGTCAGGACCTCCACAGGACCACCACAGAGCAGGTATTATTGGGGTGGGTGGATCAGTCTTTAAACACCTCAGGGTCACTGCTCAACTGAGACTTCTCCACCAGCAAGAAGTATCCAGCAGTCAGTGGCTTATTTTTAGGAATAAATGAATTGTCAAGCGAGATTTTGTGTGCTTATTTGTATTTGAAAAATGCTTTTTAAAAGGAAAACTTGGTTTGGGACTGTATATTTTCAGTCCCTTTCCCAACTGGGAATTTGGGGAGCTTGATGTTTCTCCCAGGTTGGGGGAAAGGTTGACGTTGAATGCTGGTTCCATGGTATGGAGTTTTGTGGTGTTTCTGTAGTTGTAAGCAAATTGCATTTGTGTGTGTATTTACTACAGTTTATTGCGGACTGCTGCAGTTTAGGAAATGTGTTTTTAGGCCGATTGTAAGGCAACGTCAGTCCAGTCAGCTGCGTTAGGGCAAACAGGAAGTGAGGCAGGAAGTAGGAGCGTGTGTCCCATTTTAGCGCTCCAGGTCCAGCAAACACTGGCTTTCCTGTCCCTACTGACACACACACTGGCACAGAATACTGCACTTACATAATCCCTTGAGAAAATAACAAAAAACCCTTTGAAAACTCCACCTCCCTGCACCCCCTTCCATCGTTAATCCCACCAATCACAGCTGGAGTCCTGGCTGACCGACAACGGCACTGACAATTGAGCGAACCTTTTGGGAATAACAGGCACATATGTTCCATAGATACAGTCAAGTCATTGTATTTGCATGACTTTATGTGTATTTGTGTGCCAGGTTTATGCCACATTGTGGGGACTGAAACTTGTTCATGTACTCCCGTTATGTAAATCGTGCATTTCAGTGAAAGATTAAGGTTAGGGTTAGGGTAATTTTAGGGATAGGCTAGCGATGGTTGTGGTTAAGGTTGGGTTAAGTCTATGTTAACCCCACAGTTCACAAAAACAGGATTGTGTGTGTGTGTGTGTGCACGTGTGTGAGTGAGAGCATTTAAAGTTCCTTAAGAATTGCAATTTGAGTCTAACATGGCAGTGCCGGCGTGTGTAAACGGGAGAGTCTGGAGAATCCCCGGGGGCCAGTGGCGCTTTAGGCCTATAACTGTGAGCTAGTGTATAAATTCTCGCATATAAGCACAAGAACGCTCAGACAAGCTAGAAACACTGCATCCAAGTGTATGTCTGTAGTAATTCAGTGTTAAACCAGCAGCCCACGTCTGTACTGAAACAGCCCCAGGTTTGAATCTTGTGCATTGAATAGTTATTAGATGATCCTAAAGTTGGTATATCATATACATTTAAAAGTATAAAACACGTATGGGTGGTAGCATGTAACTACAAAATCGGTGAGGCCAATCGTTCTCTGAGTAGAGAGTTCTTGAGCCATTTGTGATTTTCACACAGAGGAATTTGTATTCCGCATTAAACCCATCCGTGAAGTGAAACACCCACATACACTAGTGAATACACACACTAGGGGGCTGTGAGCACACTTGCCCGGAGCGGTGGGCAGCCCTATCCACGGCGCCCGGGGAGCAGTTGGGGGTTAGGTACCTTGCTCAAGGGCACCTCACTCGTTACTGTCGGTTCAGGGAATCGAACCGGCAACCCTCCGGTCACAAGGCTGGTTCCCTAACCTCCAGCCCACGACTGCCCCACAACTACTACTACACTATTTAAGGTGGAAATTTTAACAAGTATCTGACAGTGTCAAGAGCGTGATGGTACTGACTGACAAACAGGGAGCGCTCAAAAGTGTTTATTACTTTTTTGATGTACCAGTTTTTACACATTATAGCAAGACCTGAAAAAAGGTGGCACCAAAAAGACACGAAGTCTCTTAAAGAGGATGAGAACATATCAGTAGGTGGGGAGGAATGGTGACCTTGACTTCCTTAGTTGTAGCATTTTGACTTTCATGATTACACCACATTTAAGATGAAATCTTCAGCCAGTTTTAGGTGTCCACTTTGGTCGTCTTAGTGCAGCATGTAAAGTATAAATAAGAGTATAAATTGATGTGCATAGTTTTAGAAAAAGTTAGTTTGCATGAAGGCAGTGCTCGGTGTGGGGCAGTCTCGAGGTGGATCTGGTCTTTATCTTATAGCACCCAGTCTGAAAGCAAGTTTCACGCCATTGGTATGTATGTGGAGCTGCTCCTGTATCTACTGATGCTAATCTAGAACCTGAGTCATCTTTTATGCCCAATTAGTGCAGATCTGATCAAGGCTGGATGATGACTTTCATCTTTGTAAATTGAATGCCATTAAATTTGCTGCTTCGTTAGATTCATCATGCTCGTCTCAGTTCTTCCTGGGCTCGTTGGTTTTATTTATGCCTTGTTTTATCTGTCTCTTGATATTAGTGCAATAAGCCATGAGCAGGTTCGTTGCCATCATTTTGCACAACACAAAGCAGGGTGAAATCCCTGTAACAGCTTCAAATGCCTTGCAGCTTTTACTAAACTGAGAAGCCTTGACGCCTTGATACATAATATAATGTTTATAGTCCAATGTGTATATTAAGTATTTTATGACTTCAAACATGTCTCCTTCTCAAAGCGAAACCCTTAAATTTTGTAATTACCAATTCAGAGCTTATGAAGAGCTGATCAAACAAATGCACACGTCGAAAGAATATCAGAAACCCGTCCTTTCCACGTACCAAAGAAGTTGTGCAGAGAGGAGACGACAGTTAATTCTGTCTTTGATCTGTTTAGATGTCTTTAGTTTTGTATCGCATGCATAACGCACCAGAATTTTTGTTTCTTTGCAAGTGAACTGAGACCAATCTGTTTAGGGGATCTAGGTCTGCTTATTTAGTGTTCACGTCACAGCATTGTCATTTAATCACCTCCTTTAATGAAGCAGTCGCATCAGCTTATTTTAATTAAACCAAACCTGCAGCATCTAAACACACCCTAAAAATCCACCCACATTGCCCTAAACGATGGTTCGAAATCTGTTCAATCTCGGAACATAAATTGTAAGTGATTTGAGGGGCTTATTCATACAGGATAAAGCCCAGACCAAAACATGATAGCCTGGATGTTCACCTCGGTGTTATTATTCAAATTAAATGGGTCCAAACAGGTAGCATAGCATGAGAGGCTTAAATTGGGCTCACTTGAGTGAACAAATTCTGCCCAACAGGACAGAAATGGCACTGTCCTGTGAGAGGTACTCTCAAGATATTTTATTTTCATTCTTCCTCTAATTAGGCCATCAGCAAAAGTGTTGCAGATTACAATAGTCCTGTCTTTGAGGATAAGGGAACTGTGCCACATCAAGCTCCATTTTAGTGGTTATTCAAAAAAAAACGTACGTACGTCCCATTACTGTGGGAGCGGTTCAGTCAGATATTGCTTTTGCTGACAGAGCTCCCAGTTTGACAAAGTATAAAAAGTAATTTTCCGGTACTACCTGTGAAAGTAAGATCACTGATCTCGTCTGTAGTCAGACAATTTACAGCACCTCCCCCATGAATCCAGCTCGAATAGGGCTTTTAGTAGTCCGTTTTATAAAGGCACTATGTCGTAACAACTAGCCATTTCTTGTTGTTGTTTGCACAGCAGAGTTTTCAATGTCTACAGTCAACAAACATCTTGTTAGAGAGAATGTTTGCATGTTTTTGTTTGGTTATCTTGTTGTTGACTGTGCCATTGCGACACTGGGTCATCAAAATCCCTCAATATGTCATGTTTGAAATTAATATAAAATCTAGAGTTCAAAGCGCTGTAGAAACGGGCTGTACCTTGTGTTAATTGTTAGGAACATAAGATCACACATGTTGCTACACATGCTGATGGTTCCAAGTTATATTTGTCTTGCACGTCCGCATGGGGTTGGCTTATATAAATAAGGAACTGAAAATGTAAGTATTGAGTTGGTTACTGATGCAGTATCGAAAAACCACTGAACTGTTGATCTTACTATCCAGTACAGTCGACAGGAGGATGGTTTCCCTCTTTTCAGTTTTTGGTTCCTGTCAGTGTTTCTTCCTAATGCTCTCAGGGAGTTTTTCCTGCCTCTGTTGCCCCCTCGGCTTGATCATTAGGGGTCTCGAACTGGATTTCTGGATAACCGCTTTGAGACAATAGACCCAATGTAGTAAGTGTTTTGCTCCAGTTTCTGGTGCAGATTGCACACATTCTACATACACATGAGACTAAATGCAGAGTTTAAGGGCTGGAAAAATGTGCATGGAAAAACGCAGAACGTGATCCGTGTGGATTTGTGGATGGTCAGATAGGGTTATGCGAAGTTATGCAAAAAATGAATGAAGATGTTGGAAGTGCAGTTGAACATGTACTTCACTCAAACTGACTTTGTTTAGGAAGAAGATGAAGACCATGTGACAATGACACGTACTTCACATAAATGACTGTACATTACAATACAACACAGTATGCTTTTCTGATCATATTGTGGAAATGGTAAGCAGTTCTAAAACAGTGATCAACTGCGTGTTTTATTACAAAGCGAGCAAAATTAAATATATATGTTTAAGTAAATGTATTGTAGCATCGTGGGTGAAACATCAAATAAAAATAATCCGTGATCACAGTCTTGGAATTTTTTTTTTAAATGTGGCATTTTTTTAATGATTGTCGTTATGTTTCGTCTATTGTAAAAATTTCTTAAGGCATCTGGAGTTAGGACAGGGCACTCAAATATCAGGCATCCTCAAATGCTCAGTTATAAACCAGTGGTTTAAGGTGCAAGGTTGACTGAAAGAGTACTGATTTAATAATTTTGCTTGGACTTTTTAAATTAAATCCCTTGTTCAGGCAAAGAAAGAGCCACAGGGAGTCTTTAACTCATGTCGCTGCAGTTAGTAGCACTGCTTAGCCAAACTGCTAAACTAGCAGCTTACTTTAGTGCATTGTATGTGTGTAAACATTGAGATTTTTAGCTTACTGTGCTATTGGGTGCCCACATTCACATCATTTGGATCATTCCATGGGGAGAAGCAGAACATGTATACAAGTCTGTGCTTTCTGTCTGATTTGCTGTCTGATGTTATTAATGTTCCCAGAATGCATTGTTGTCTATTGTGTATCGTCAGCTGTGGTATGTTGTTCCATACATTTGGTAGCAGTCATGCTTGACTATAGCCACTTTTCCACTGCATGGTACCAGCTCGATTCTGCTCCCTCTCTTTGGGTTTCTATTGGGTAAACCTGGAACCTGGTTACTGCTACTATTTTTGGTGTCACCTTCGTCAAGGTTCCAAGCGAGCTGAGCTGACATAAAAACGCAGCAGACCACAGAACCCGTATCTTAACTCGAGCTCAGGTTAGTGTACCCTCTTGGGTCAGCAGTCCTTAATCATGCTGCCATCAGCCTCTTCTGAACAAAATTTGTCAGCTCCGTGGAGCGTCACTGTGACGAACAGCTACATTAAGGGGGCACTGTATCTGTAGTGAAAAGCAAAGAAGCGTGTACCAAAAGCAAGATGAATTGTACCATGCAGTGAAAAGTGCTATAACTGGTAGTTGCAGAGGTAGCTCTTATCACTTGAATGGACATTTTCTATATTCAAATAAATTTCCCTGCTGGACTTTTTACATTTCTCATTGGCCGTGTGCTTTCCCTCTCTCTGTAGGTGTAAGACAAAAGTTTATCCAGATGATCTTCCCCGAACAAGTGTGGTGATCGTGTTCCATAATGAAGCCTGGACTACGTTACTGCGCACTGTCCACAGCGTCATCAACAGGTCCCCACGGCATCTGCTAGAGGAAGTGGTGTTGGTGGATGACGCCAGCGAAAGAGGTATGTGTGTGTAGGTGTATGCATATCCTCCGAAAATCCCTTTGAATTTTCGCTCCATTAAAAGCCACTTCAGTTTGATTATATTCAAATGTGTACCAGTCCTACAGGGATGTGACATGCTTTTGTTTCCGTGCCCAGAAGGAGGTGTATTGGCAGCGTTGTGTGTGTGTGTGTGTGTGTGTGTGTGTGTGTGTATTTAGTACATCTGGAGGAAAAAGATGGCTGGTGACCCTTAGAGTGTTAACGTCAAAGCTGAGTTTTAGGTGGCAGTTTTTTGGGAAGCGCTTAGAGAGAGAGAGAGAGAGAGAAAGAGAAAAGGAGCAGGGGAGCAGGAGAGAGAGAGAGTGAACGTAAGTGAGACATTCAGAGCTCTGTGAGTTTGAGTGGCTTTATTCTGCTGAATCTCTGATCTCTGTGTGGGTGTGTAGTGCTAGTCTTTTAGCAGTTATATGGAACAGAAGCCTGTAATTTGGCTAGATTGAGGGATTAGTAGACATAATGAATGCTTACTTTGAATTCTACCATCTTTCTTTCTCACCCACACATAGAGACACATCTAATAGTGCTTGGCGATATATCATCTCTACTGGCATTGAATGTTCCGGCATTGTTGTCACAAAAATGATTTTGCCCGTATTCGTACCGGGATTCCCTGGCATATTTAATTTAAAGGGCCCATAACATGGAACACTGAATTTCTAAAAGGTTTTAAAATGTACCGTACACTATCCAGCCCCATAGAGTCCATATATTGATTTTTTTATTTTTTTTTTATTTTACTGTTTTCGTAATGTCACAGAAAGCAGTTGCATGTATTTGGCTCATAGCCCATAGCAGGTTAGCCACTGCCATTTAAAGTGAAGTTCTAATGAGTGTTTCGACCCAGTCTGCTTTAGTCACAATCAGCATGTACGGTCATTTACATATAGATATACATATACAGGTCATTTACATATATCACATATATCTTAAAGGCACAGTAACACAAAAGCTTGTTTAATTATAATCCATAAAGAGAGGTTGAAAAATGTTTATGTTAAAATTGAAAAGTTTCACTGCACATTTCTCTATGCCCATTTGTAACTATCTTGGTATAGTGTTTTGATACAATGTTTTGTTTTGTTTTTTTTTAAGTAGGATGACAGGTGATAATTGTTATTGTCATAATTGTTGCATTTTCTGTGTTCTGTTTACTTCTGTCCTAGAGAAGCATGTTTTCAGATAGCAAAATGGTCTAAATATCTATAGTTGAATTTTACTGTGGAACATTAACTGGAACTTAAGCTGTAATTTTGAAAAAACATATCAGTCCAAAATTTCACGTTAAGCACACTTTAAAAATGCAATAATTTCACTGTAGTAGTAATTGGCAGAAACACATATCTTACATAAATCGTGCAGCTGTATTGTCTGAAGACACACATGTTTAATTTGACTCCTTTTCAGCTAATTCACATTGTAAAGAACCAGATAGAGGGCAGGACATTGGGATTTCCCAACTGAAAATTGATGTTGATTATTCGGATAATTATTAACAAGCAGGTGAGTTTTTATATTAAACTGATTCAGAGGACTATGCTATCCAAAACTAAATCTGACAGACGTCCAGTGATCAGAAACTGAACACTCTGCAAGGATCATGTGGTGTATATAGTGTATATACATAATTTTTCAGTTTGAATAAAATGAAAACGAATGGACGCCATGCAACATGACATGGAGTGGACTAGCTTTTAATATTATCTAATGATTTATAATGATAACTATATTCTACATAGTTCAAATCAAGTATGACCTTTACTGTTCCTTACATTGTTGAACTATACATAGATTGGAATGGTTTTATTAAGGCTGTGGTTGAAGCAAAGCAGTGAAAACACTAAAAATAAAGTCACGTTGCATGTGAAAGAGAGCGAAAGCACTAATGTCAATTTTTGGCCCACGGCTAGGTGGGAGGCCGGGCCTGCTGGGGCTCGCATAATTAGCCTATGTTTTGATTTTACTGAGGAAAATTATATCTAATTGGACAGCTGTACAGCTTAATTCGCAAGCTTTTCTTTGCATACCACACACAGTGGATTTGGGCCATTGGTATCCTGAGGGGTGATGAATCTGTATTTCATGTAGCTGTCATGTTTTCAATTGAATGCTGCATTTTTCTTCTTGGCATCATTTTTGGCCTTGTCTTCTTCTTTTTTTTAATTTCTGGGCTTGCAGCTGCAGAAAGAATTTGATAATGTTGTCACTTACGCTAGCCACAAGCTATAAGCAGCCAGTACTTACATAAATCCTTGCACAATGACATGCAGCTATGTGACATGAACAGACATATTTATAATTACCTAGATTTGTTTGTGGACATTGCAATGCCAGAAATGAAGCCTTCAATAAAGTGCTATTTTGGTTAAGGAATGGTAGTTAAGTAGAGCAGTTGAAGTCAAGACAAGATTTAGAATACCTAGTGAAATCTCTGAAAAACTAGTCAGGTATGCAGAGCAACACCCCCACATCGCTGCCAGGGACTTACAGAACGATTTGCCTGGCGAATAGTTACATACCCACTGTGCACAAACATCTACATGGAAGGTTCAAGAGAAGGTTTCTTCAACTCTGATCTAATCACAAAAGTCAACATCTGATGCACAACACTTCAATAAGCCAGAGAAAGTGCTGTGATGTTATGCATGTAATAATAGAGTAGTAGAGTTCAGTAGTTACAGCCTGCTGACTTCACTCCTGCTCGCTGCCACAAGTTGCCCAGTGCCTCTTGTGTCCCAGTGTCAAATGACCCACAGCTCATCACCTTTGTACATAAATAAGTACTGCTATTTTAGCTGTTTACAACAGCATATTGGAGTAGAAATGAAATAATGTGCTCTTTCAGCTTTAATTTGAGGGCACCTGCATCCAAATTTGATAAACGGTGTAGATATCAGCACTATTTTCATACCTAGCCATCCCTGTTTTAAGGGGCTCCAAAGTAATTGGGCAATTTGCAGCTTGGCTGTTCCATGGCCAGGTGTGTGGTGTTCCCTCATTATTTCATTTACCAGTAAGTAGATAACGTGTCTAGAGTAGCATTAGCATTTGGTGTCTGTTGCTGGTGACTCGCAATCCGGGGTCCAAATAGCTGAAAAATCTAAAGAAACTGCCTGGACTGTATATTGCGTTTTAGCAGTACCGCCCAGTGCTATTTTTCTAAACGCAGCAGAAGTAGAGCTGCCACGAGGGTACACTGAACATTGAACATGTCCTCTGGTTAGATTACTGAGCAATCATCCATCCATCTCTTCAGTATGGCCACAGTCTCTGACTCTGACCGACATCACCCGCGTGATTCCTCTGGGCCTGAACGAAGAGCCTGTGGCCTGCTCAGGCTGCAGAGTGGACACCGCTGCCTTGGCCTCTGGAAACATCACTCACACACATCCTGCAGCAAACCACGCAGCTGACAACAAACTGACCCAGGGCCATGTGCACATGTGTCAGTGTACGCACACAGACACACTTCTGCACACAGGGAATTACCATTAAGTTATGGCCTGGGGGCGGCGGGGTGGCTGTAGGGGGTCATCCAGTCTTTCAATTTAAGCACTCAGCGTGTCCCCTTTGTCCATTTCAGAAGCACAACATGATGCAGAATGAAAATCAATGTGGTGATATTCTAGATCTGTACATACACTCATCAGCAAAAGAATAGCTGCACCCAGAAGGAAGTGTCGGATTGCAATGCTACTGGGAAGGAAGATAAAGGTTACCAGGAACAATAAATGATGATAAATGTAGACTGATATGGGCAATATTTATTGAGCTACACATTCAGTTTGTTTGCTAACGTGGCATGCCAGACGTCTAGGTATGGAGTTATAGAGGTTGCTAATGGTGTCCTGTGATAATCCATCCCATGCAGCTTGAATATTCTCACACAGTTCCTGCAGATGCAGTAGGAGTGGAAGTGGAGTGATACCAGGCCTTCTGCATGTGTGACATGTGACACGTGACAAGAAACTGTTTATGTTGCCGCTGACCACGGTGCCTCCACACACAGATTCATTGGTCGTCTTCACCATGACTAAAGCGGGACTCGTTACTGAAGATGACCTTGCCTTTTAGCAGATGATGGATCATAATACAGAAACCCAGTAAACTGGTGGACTGAGGATAGCGGGGTAAAAGGAAGATGTGGCAGGAACAAAACTGTTTAGAGGCGAATGCTGTATTTCCATTTGTAGCAATTTTGGACACGTTTTTGAAAAGAAAAGTGAAGAATAAGAGCTAATGGTTAGTGATCTGTGGTATGTGGAGACTCATCGGCAGCTTCACAAGGTCTTTTCTCTTCCTGAGAACAAAGGCATGCCTTTAATTCTTCGGTTCTAGGTAAGGTATTTGGTCTAGTTACAGCTGCACTCCGTTTGATTTCCTAATCATGTTTTTAACATTGTTTCTTAGCAGTGCGCTCACATTACGGCACTTGCGTTTTGTTGTAGGTTTGCACAGATTAGTCGACTAGTCGACAAGCGACGAGGAGCCTGGTGATTTCGGCGTCTATATATCTGAAGAGTAGCAATGTGATCTGTGGCTTGTTGGAAAGGGCACTGCACACGTTCTTCTCTTCAGGGCTTCAAATACCACATATTGAATGTTGCTATCTCCGGTTTCCAAAGAAAAGTCATGTTGTTGGAGAGAATGCAGAATGCCCTATAGCGGCCACTCTTTTTTTTGCTGAGTTTTAGCGCTCTAAATTCCTATGACTCTGCCACCGCCGAGCGTCAGTGCAAGGTTCGATACAGATTCTGTGGTCCGCATCTCTGGTTCCCTAAAAGGCGAGGTAATTCAGGGGTCATTTGAAAGGGTATGTCACGCTCTACTGACCTTTGGTGTTCTTCTTTGTTGTTTATAAAGTGTGGTTTGTAAAGTCACTTGTTGCAAAGCGTTCACTCCTCCTGTGATTATAATGTATAACATAATCGTTGAAAAAAACTGTCATATAAGTGGTATAATATGTTTAGTTTTGAACGCAAGCAAAATTGTCAATTTACAGGGATGTTAAAAAGTAACAGCCTTTAAGTTTAGCCGGCTCTAGCGCTGTATATTCCTGCATATACAGTGGTTGGCAAACTGCTTGTGTTCCTATGAGTTTTGAAGATAGTTTCAATAGTGTTACAGTAGGGTTAAA
Source organism: Semaprochilodus insignis (assembly GCA_034552555.1). Taxonomy (NCBI): domain Eukaryota; kingdom Metazoa; phylum Chordata; class Actinopteri; order Characiformes; family Prochilodontidae; genus Semaprochilodus; species Semaprochilodus insignis. Next base: position 15,704,304 of record CM067497.1, read on the forward strand.
AATTTATCTCTGGAAGCTCGCTTAGGCAAATACACTTTCAGACAATGTCTGATTATAAAGGAACACAAATACTGAAAATGCATGTTGACTTTGTGCCATTATAAAACCGCTATAATCCAGTGTTTTTTCTGGCATCATACACATGCATGCGTGCCTGCTCATAAGCGAATCAAAAAAGGTTTTGTTGTCAACTTCTTTAAAAGATTAATCCCTTGAATTGGCCTTTCTAAACAGTGGAGTTCACTGGAGTTCATTCAGATGCTTGTGATCTAGCCATGCCCACGTTACAGAAAGCTCCACCTAAGAGGGTGGCTTATGGGTCACCTTGTATTTATAAATTCATACTGTAGCCCTTAATTTTACACACTGATTTTCAGGCTTTTCAGGGACACACATACTTTAAAACAGTGAGAAGTGAGACTGTATACTTTCATTTGTTTTATTCGAAGATTAAACGCATGACAAGTCTAAGTCTTTCAATTTTAAAAGAATATTAGAATATTTTTAAAAACAATAGTTGGGGAAAAACATAACGTTTGGAGTATTTTGGAATAAAGATACACACCAGTGCCCAATATCTGAATGATGCATAACATTATTCAGATTTTCAATGCACTTGAAGTGCGGAAATCAGTCCCACGGACCGGAGCATCCCACCACCGGGCCACAACAATTTAACTGCTGATATCTGGTATTTTATTAACATCTTTAATGTAATTAGTATTATTTGTAGTATTTTTTTGTTTTTTATAGCAGTATTTGGAATGTTTAAATACATAATTATTTATAGTGAATATATAATATTCCATTTAAATTGTATATAATGTTAAACATGTCCGAGCGCATTATATTATGTTATGTATGGCCTTGTGAGTGTAGGTAGTTGCGATTGGCAGCTTTTTTAAAGTCTAATTTAAGTGAAGAAGCCAACAGTAAATAGACTGACTACATTAGCAAACGTTGCTCATTGAAGGCAAGAAGTAAAAGCATCAGTGAATCCACATGACAGAAGAAATGCAGTGGTCTACAGTAAATCTGTCTGAAGGAGCCACATGTTCAGGGTAGAATCAACAGGAGAACATTATTTACAGTAAACTTAGGAAATGTCTGGTGATTTGTCCTCCCTCAACATAACAGTGTATTCCTAAGCATTCCTAAAGTGCAGTCAGTACAAAGCGATCTATCCAAACCTTCTTAGGAGGTGCAGCTCACTCAAGTTTCAGCTCCAGTGGGATGTAATTAGTTGTTGGGGTAGTCATGTGCGTGTTGTTGCCTCACCTCTTCATAGGTAAGTGTAATAGAAACAATCAGATGCAGACATCATGCTTCATGAATTATTGTAAATTTTGGTCTTTGACTCTTTTTAAAACTGTGTGATCTAATTACACCTAATGAAATTTGACAGTGGTGTTCATCTTTAATGAGATGCATTGTGAGCTACTTGTAGCCAGATATTTGCTATAGTTCTATGCGGTGAGCACAGTTAAAAATGGAATTAAAATTGCAAGATAATACACAGTTTAATTATTTCAAGTTTCAAGTTTGTCATTTGCATTGAAATGCTTGTGGTGAGGCTCAGGTTAATACTTTAGAGCACGGTAGCATTAATATACATACTAACTTTAAAAAAAAAAAGTGACTCAGCGATATTGTCCATAGCAGTGATATGATATTTTATAATAATTGCAATGGTATTTGTGAAAGGCTCACAGGAACCTGATAGCCTGTGGGTAAAAATTCATTAGCTGGTTTGTTCTAGCCTGGATGTTACAGTACCTCCTGCCTGATGGCCGTGTATTTCTTATTTAAATACTCCGACCTCCGTTATCCAACACCTGATTAAGTAAATAAATCTGCTTACATGAGATGAGTGTTGTTTGTATTTGGGTGCCCATGTATTGGAGTAGGTTACCTTGACCTACATTAAATTTAAAGAATGTTTTTTCCTTCTTTTTGTAAATTTGGAGACAATGTTTAGTTCAGACACCAGTGATATGGGGGGGGGAGGCAGTTTTTATGCTATGACAGTTTTCCAAAAGTTAGAGTTCAAAAATCTGAATGCTTCACTGTGCTTGCAGTATCACAATAAATTGCAATATATTAAAGCATAATCCCTGTATCATGACACGTATCGTATCGCCAGGTTCTTGCAAATACACAGCTCTTTATTATTAGTGCACTTTTCACTGCTAGTTTTTGTTTTAGTAATAATTTTAGCTGACTACACGTTTGGTTCCTACACTGATCTTTGGGTACTTGCTCCTCTCGGGCATCTCTAATCTCCTCCCTGACAGAGAAACCAGATGCTCTGGTCCGCGGTTGAAAAATATACAAAGACACTGCAGTCCTCATTGTTTTCAGCTCAGTGCCCAAGGTCTGACGCGTTGCTCGCGTTAGTCCTCTGCATTGAATTTTGACTCCACTGTCGCCCATTTTTCAGTCAAGGCCATCTGTAAGGCATAGTCTATTCTCTTGTGAATAGCTGTCCTACTATCTGGTGACTGTGAAGGACACAAAATCTCTTTCTCTTGCGCTCTCTCTCTCTCTCTCTCTCTTTCTCGCTCTCGTTCTCTGTTATCAGCTTGAGTGTTTATATCGGGAAAGCAAATATTGATCCCTGTGTGGCTTTAACCTCTCTTTTTCTCATTAGTGGTTTCAAAAGAGTAGATGAAAGTCAAAGCCTGTGTGTGTGTGTGTGTGTGTGTGTGTACATACGTGTGGACACGCCTACGTCCTCAAATAGACAAGTGTATTATCAGACCTCTCGAGTACTACTCGTTTGTTCTTTCTGGCCAGGCATGCGGATACAGTGATGTGACACAGTGCATAGTAAGTGTGTGTTATAGCACATAACCAAAACCTGTTTATACACTGTTGTGGGGACCTTCATTCCTTGTGGGGACCAGCTTGTGGTAAATGTAAATCAATAAGTTGTAAGGTGAGGAATAGGTTAAGGTTAGGCTGGTAGGAGTTCAGGTTTAGGTTAGGTTTGTCCTAGCATTTTTTTTTCAATGTTTTTTTTTTTTTTTCTTAAAATTTCAACTTGAATTTACAATTTTGTGTTGATTTTGGTGCATTTTAAAAACTGCAGAATATTGGTGCATGGAACATTTACATTATGGCCCCCAATTCACAGAAACAAGACCGCATTTATGAGTATGTGTGCATGGTTATTACAGAGGAGAGCAGGGCACAAACCAAATCCTGTTTTATACTGTACGATTACAGTGGTAGTATATTTATTGCACATCCCACTACGGGAGATGCTGCAAATAAAATCTTGGCCAAACTGTTTGAATTTAGTTATGCTGCACCTCAGATTAAACACTACAGGTTTTTTGCCATTAAATTTATGATGCAAGAAAATGACAACATTCTGCATGTGCTTTCTGTTTTCACTGTAAAAATAGGTTGACAGAAACATAAAGAAAATCGGCTGGATGATGGGAATGTTTTTTCTGGAATAAAACCTTTTAAGTGGATGAGAAGGACAGGTTCAAACTGTTCCTGGCTCAGGGAAAAGGACTACATGGAATGTTCATTCTCAAGTAAACTTTTGAGGTCTGTAGGCTACTTTTCCTGTTCACCATCACTCTTTATGTGAACTGAGGGTTGGGCCAGACTCATAACACAAGATAATATTCTTACTTGCGAACAATAAGGTTCTTACCTTAATTCGTCATCTCTGTCACGCACATGCACACACGCCTCATTTTATGCTGCTCCTTTTTGACTGTTTTCAGATGTGTGTTGTAGCAGCTGTTACGTGACAGGATTTTGGACCCAATTTTCTGCCAGAACTTTTTTGGCAGTTTGTTTTTATTTACGATTTATGATCTTTCATCTGGAACAGCATTGTCGCACTGTGTAAACCTGCCGTAACACAGCATAAAATGTAACATGGATATTTTATCCATTTAAAACAGGTTCATGTGCTTTCAGTACTCATGGTCTCATATTCCCATAGTGACATAATCTATGAATCTGCGTCATCTTAAGAAGCTTTTTAAGGAATGAAGTATATATTTATTCCTTTTTGTGGGCCTATAATGAAAAAATAGACACATTTATTCGTGTTGTATGTAGCCTGATTGCAAATGAGAATACAAAAAGATACAAAAATGTACTTGCAGTTCCAATTCTGATCTTATTAATAAGTAGCTTTATTGACCATTGCATTTCATGTGCATATCGTGTTTCCATAGTGGCTATAATGTAACACCATTTTGAAGCATTTAAAAAACTCATATTAAGAGTAAGCCAGGTCAAAATGTAGCCTTCACAAGACAAGGTTTGCTGTACAGGATATTTTTCCAGGTTTAATGCCCAGATTCATGAAGAATCCCATGTACATGTTATAGACTTTGATTTTTTTTTTCATTATGCTGATGTTGGCTCCACACTCCTTATTTGTCTGATCCAAACAGTTGGACTAATTGTGTTTTGCAGTGGTGTACCACACTTTTACACCTGTAGTGGCTGTTACAGATAACCCAATTTGTTACAGTCCGTCCCTCCGGTTGGGTAAGGTGTAACATTTGCACTTCCACTTCCAGCAGAATTGTTCATAAGCATAACAGTGCTGGTAACAAAGTTCCTGTTTTCATTTCAGGCATAGATCCACAGTGGAGGTTTGTGTGTGACCAATATTTTTGTCCCGCTGCTGCAGAATTTCATCCTGTTCCCTCAGAAAATGCAGAGGACTAAAGATGCTCCCATCTTTATTCGGCTTTATTGTTGTGTGTTCGCCTTTATTAAGAGCATTTTCCACAGCTGTGGCCGTCTGACTGTCTGAAGGCTCCTCCATTTCGGTACACTAGAAGAAAGACGTCCATGTGATTTATGTAGTTGTTCTTGGTGTCTTCTAGTTCGGTCTAGTTTCAAATTTTTATTCACAATCAATTTTCTTTACATATGGCTTTTATTAAGTAATAGATAACATCATTTTGGCTATGCATTCATTTGCAGGATGTCTTTAAACGTGTTTGTTGTTACATCCAGATTTTTACCTGGCCATTTACATGCAGGACCCCAATAGGAAAATAAAAGCAAGTAACTGTCTTGCTCAAATGCTTTTCAATGCCACAAACAAAATGTGTGAGTGGGTGCCCCACCGTCCCCTTCTATATGGAAATGCTGTATGAGTATATTTAATCTATTTCAGGTGGAGCAGCTAAAGAACTACGTCGTAAGGTGGAATAAAGCGGAGAGATTTTGTAAACATATTGACGGACATCCCACAACAACTTTCAATTGCCATGCAGGCCACTAACGCGCGCATTTGACCAGCGGGACACAACAAACTGTTTTCTCAGTGCAGCACAGGTGGAAGACAAGACAACAATGCTTCTCCCCGTCACTCTCCCCCTTGCTGTCTTCTCCTTCTTCTCTCTGCCGTAGGCTGTCGCTCCTGTGGAGAGATAAAGGCCTCCAGTCTAGCTCTCAGCTTAGCTTGATAAAAGGCCTTTATTTTGCCTTTCATTGTAAGGAGAAAGACGTTTGAAGGGTGAAAACTGTTTACTGAGTGAGAGCTCAAACAGTCTTGACGTTACAGCTCCACAAAGGTGCGAATGTAAGGATGAGTTTTTACACCTAAATGTCAAAGCAGTAGTTTGCTTTGTTCCTCTTCATCTAAATTAGTCAAATATGTTTGCTGGTTAAAATTCACTTCTTTAGCATTGTGCAGACAGCATACCTAAAGCATCACACATTTGCCTCAAACAGTAACAAGCTGTTATGTAATCTCAAATAGACTTATGTTACGTGCTTTGATTAATTTCTGCGCATTACTGTATGCCACACTTTACTACACAACTTTAATACAATTTGAGGCAAGTACGTGATGATTTGTACAGGTTGCACAGTGTTTATTGGTGGGGTATAAGGTTCCATAACTCTTAGCATGTCCTAAGGCCTAATTCATCTTGGCGCTGACCATGGAGACGATTTGTTGGTCGTCTCCACCAAGACAAAAGCGTGACTCGTCACTAAAGATGACCTGCTGTCATTCTGAGTCACTCCATGACAGTCTGGCACGACACCTTTGCAGTCTTTGGTGACGTTGACGTGGTGTTAAGGGCAGTCGTTGAAAAGGCCTGTGTGCAGTCGTTCATATGGTGCATGAATGTCTGTGATCGTGGCTGTTGAGTCAGTCAGGTAAAGTGATAAGGTGCGTCCTTGCTTATGTCACCTGCACACCCGAGCATCAATCTTTCGCATGTCTCCCAAAGTCAAACCCACAAGTTGATTACTGCTGGGTGCTGTTTTTTTTGAGGACGAGTGTATATACTATTTAGATATCCGTTATGTTATACTTTACCAGCACGTTGTTATGTTCAGTTCAATGTTCCATACATTGCAACGTCTCGTTTATATAGTTTTAAAAAAACTTCTGTGGTAACAGATATACGGATATACTGATGGCACAAACTGTCACCTACAGTGGGCATTTTAGTTTTATTTATTTAAAGACATTGGCACAAATATGGCCAGTCATTGTATATCAACCAAATAATCTGCGTAGCAAACAAAATACATATGACCAAGTGCAACCAGTTATTACAGGCTTCGTTTTTAATATTTTCAAGGTATTTACTGAAGCATTCAGTATCTACTGAAGCATGAAGAGTAAGCATAAATGGCCTTAGATGTGTTTTTCCAACAGGCAGTGCAGTACAGCACAGTACACTTACTAAACCAAACCCAGAAATAGCCGTACCATGGTAAAGTACTTATTTGCCATTTACAGAACCTTAAGAGTAGGAGAGGTTTTCTGGAGGTCACATGATTTCTCTCTTAATACTAGTTTTAAAGGGAACCCTGCCTGTTAAGACATATAGGCCTCAATATGGTGTACATGGCCAGTGTCGTTCTAAGTGGCTGTATAAACCAAGCACAATTCTTCATTTATTATTAAAAATGACAATATAATTGTACTAGTAGGTTTCTGTTTTTGTTGCCGCATTTGATGGTTGCTCTCTCTCGTCCACTGAGAGCAGAACAGTAACATCTCATTTAACTCTATCACTCATGACATGACTCGAGAAGAATGTTTTTGGAATGCAAGACGAGACATAGGACTGAGTTTAGTGCAACCATATGACATCATTACAGTGTTTTAAGGCATACACATCTTAACAGTAAGGTTTCCTTTGAACAGCAAATGCAAACAGCAGCAACTGAGGAGTTCTATGTTTCGATTGATTGATCCGTGAGCATCACAAATAGTAGTTCTGGCTGGGTAGTGTTTTCATCTTCCACAATTGATGTATGACATTTTTGTGATGACTGTGTTTGACCAACCAAAGAACTGCACTATTTTTAGATCCGCCCATCTTGATGTGCTTGATAACCTGGCAAGATAGGTAAACAAACGTAGAACAGGTAGTCAAGTATGGCAGGGTGCACTTGGTAGAGGAAATGACCACAGAATGCGTGATCAAGGAAAAGGTGGGCATGGTTATTTTTGTTGTTGTGACACTCGACATACATTTATGGTCCGTATTTGGTAATATGGTATATGGTCAGTACTTGGTAATTGGATTTAGTGAGTACAGTATGTGAAATCTTGAATCATATTTATTTGTATTCATATATTGGTATTTTACAGTGTGACTCTAGTATCACATTTTGTCTGTTTTAGATTATTGTCATGTGTATCGTACATTGTGAAAACTGCTTTAAATGTCCTGATACACTACTTTTTTCCCCATATCGCCAACCTCGAATAATGAATTTGAAAGCACACTATGTTGCACTGCCCTCCCCTGCAGAAATAAGGCCATATTAGATGTGAGTTGTATGGCAAAAATGATTTTAGGCATTATCCGTATAGCGAAAATGACACCAAGGAATATGGCAAAAAAGTAGACTATTAGATATATGGCAAAAATGACAGCTGGGAGAGAGAGGGTATAATAAGCCCTACAGCCTTATTATATCTGTCAGTATACTCCCCTTCCTTTCCTCTCCTTCTCTCTCTGAGACTTCTGGGTCATGACCAATGGCATGACAAATCCTCCTGATCATCCTTCGCAAGCGTAGACTTTGTTCCACCTGTTAGAGCTCCAATTCAGCATGAGAGGAATAAAAGAGAGAGAGGGAGAGGGAGAGAGAAGAGCAAATGTACCTCCTGTCAAAGTGTCCCATATAATCTGGGCTATTGTGTGTGTGTGTGTGTGTGTGTGTGTGTGTGTGTGTGTGTGTGTGTGTGTGTGTGTGTCATTGGCCAATGACAGAATTGATTTTTGCACAGTATATAAATATTGTAAAATATATGTATGTCATCATTTTGACTTTATGGTTGTATGATTGCCTGTGTGTGTGTGTGTGTGTGTGTGTGTGTGTGTGTGTGCGTGCGTGCGTGTGTGCGTGTGCGTGTGCGGGCGTGTGTGTGTTTGTGTGTATGATTTTTGCACAGGCAACACTGAATGTTTTTATTTTCCACCTTAAGTTAAATTCAGCAAATAAACAATATTTGTGCTTTGTCAAAATTATCAGAAAACTAAATATTGTGATGCATTTCCTTTATTATGAAAATTGTAGTATGTTGAAGTATCGTGAAACTGTGATTCCCACCCCAGTTAGGATTAGGTTTAAAATTTGTTTCAGCATATGCATACTTGACTATATAACACACATGTACATCATATGGCATGTTTTTGCTGAATGTGTTGTTTGCTTACAGAGTTCCTGAAGCGGCAATTGGAGCAATATGTGCGGAAGCTGGAGGTACCCGTGCGGATTGTTCGGATGGAGCAGCGCTCCGGTCTGATTCGTGCTCGCCTTAAGGGGGCATCACTCTCCACCGGGCAAGTCATTACCTTCCTGGACGCTCACTGCGAGTGCACCATGGGCTGGCTGGAACCGCTACTCGCTCGCATCAAACAAGACAAGTAATTACTACAACTCCCATAATACAGCACTGTTAAACTCTACTGATACACACTACAACTCCCATAATGCAGCACTGTTAAACTCTACTGATACACACTCCAACTCTCATAATGCATAAAGACTTCTGGTCAACACTACAAATCGTGTAATGCAGCACACAATAACTAATGTTAGTACTTTTTGTTTGTTTGTTTTTGTTTTTTTAAGAGATACCGGACAATCATATATTTATTAACACAAAGCATAGAATTTGCAGCAGTGAGTTTTGTAGTGTTTGAGTCTGATCGTGCTTCTAAGACAGCACATTAGTTATCGTTTTGGCTTGATCTCTTGGGGAAAGGAGGACTCAGCCAGTCAAGTGTTTCCCTTTTTTTCTGTGCATTCACAGCTGTGTAAACGAAAGACCATTTTAATCCAGAAGCAGCTACCACTGCGCATGCTGTGCAGCTGCCTCTTTAAACCGGCCACGCACGGCATGCACAGTGGGCATATGTACACCAATTTCAGCATTTTGTGCCACTTTAATTCGCGAGTGACTGCTGCAGCCTGTAGTTGTTCTGCTGTGCAGTGTGGCTTTTGGTCTAAAACAAGTTTGGCTTAGTGTAAAGTGCTGTTAATAAATTCTTCTCAGTGACACACATTGCACAGTAGACTAACCAGACTTTAACTAAGCTACATAACTAATAACAGCAATACATAACATCATATACCAACATCTGCATGTCGAAAACAAAAAAAAAAAAAAACAGTCACTCTCCTCCTTCAGTATCTGATCAATGAATATTTGATTTTAGGTAATTGAGCCTATTTAGGAGCAGAAGGAAAAGAGAAATTGTAATAGTCATTTGCTTCCGAAAGTTATAATAATAATAAAGGCTGGACATGACCAGGTTTCACTGAGGGCACCGTGGTGGAACTTTTACATTAAATATGTTTATGTTTAGTTTTATAACTCCTGTACACCAGTCTGAAGAGTGAAGCCTGCTTTCTGGGCCTTTTCAGATGAGTTTAAGAGTCTAAAGTAGCTACTTCCACAGAAATGTCTGCATCTGGGTTAGAAATTAACAAGGTCTCTTGAAAGTAATAAAAATGCCCATGAAATATTAAACATGGGGCCAAAAAAAATGCACTTGTAATGAATCCCTGCTGACTCTGAGGCCAGTGTTAGGCTGACCGTCCACTGGTAGGGAGTGGATGAAACATGAAGTGGTTTTTGATTAAAAAACCTAAAATCAATTTTGTTATAGTGGCAGCAGAGAACACTGAACACAATGAGAACACTCCATCTCCGCCACCTGAATCAGCAAATAGAGCAAAACTAACCCACTAAGGGGCACTTCTATATTTAATGTGAACTCAGGCGTGACTGTCCAGGAGAAGCATTTATTTCAATGAATTGCTTTTTAATTAGTGTTCTGGAGTACTGGATGACTTTAGCATGTGTAGTATAAAAGTATAAGTTTATGAAGTTTTTTAAAAAATTAAATAAAAAATAATAACCATAATAAGTAGGATTGATGGCGAAGGTTGATTCACCAATTTAACTTGTTCTGTCTGACTTTCAGGAGTGGATTCGACCTGATACAGCAGAATCAACACCATTGTAAGAATAGCCACAATGGTGTTGGGATAGAATTCTGGTGCTCTTGTGGCTAGCAAATACAAACAGTGTGGGCAACTGACCAATCAGAGTACACTGAGCACATCGGGAGGCGAGGCTTAAATACAGTGTAGCATTTCAGACAGAGGGTGAATACAGTAGTACAGTATAAGAAAAGTATTGTGTTTTGGATAAATTTAATTGTGTAAATCTGTTCTAGTAGAAACCTGACCATAATAGGTCCCACTTTAAGCAGCTGCCCCTTTTTTATTTTATTGTTTTTAAATATGTTAAACGCAAATACATTGCACACGATTTCACCAGCCTATTATGAAGCTCAAAAACGCTCTTGGAAAATTAACCTTTTCATTTTCTTAAAGATAAACATGTACAAGCATATTTCTGCCACTGGTTTGTGTTTGTGCATGTGTGTAGCTTTTCTTCTTACTGAGCAGATGTGCTTTGCTCCAGGGTCCATCGCTGTGTGTTTATCTGTCTCTGCAGTAGGCAGGTCTCTGTTGTTTGGATTTGGGACTGGCTCTGGTAAGCTGGAGATACGAACGGCCTCACTGAGCAGCCATATTTATTTTACATCCCATGTGCACCTGATCAAGAGCATTGTTTGAAGGGGAGATTAAGGAGTTAAGTGTTGTTCACGTCAATAACGGTTTCTAGCGAAGAGCCATCAACTGCTGGAATGACTTTAAGGTGATACAAACGTTCTCTTCTGGCTATTTTAAAAATCCAGTAAAAAGAGTGGACTTTTATTGTCTGTATTTTTCTACCGCAGGGGTCACCAATCTTATCTGCAAAGTATCGACATAGGTGCAGGTTTTCGTTCCAACTTAGCAGAAGCCATTTGATATATATATAACTATAATTGATTAATCAAGAGAATTGTGGCGGGTTGAGCCGAGCCTTTAAGAGCGTGAGGTGAAGACCGTTACCATTAAGTAGGGAGGTGCTGGTCCATTTTTGGCTTTGTAAGCAAGCATCAGGGTTTTAAATCAGATACAAACAACTACATGAAGTAGACATGAGTGAACTTAGGAGGAGCCATCTGGCTGATAAAATGTTTTAGTTAAATAGTACATACATGCTTCCTCTCGAGAAACTGACTTATGACCTGCATCAGAGGCCAGACAGGTTTTGGCAAATATGGTCTCCTCTCTGGAATTATCTTGAAAATCTTAGTTGGGGCCTTCCCTTTTGTTTTTTTTTTTGTTTTGTTTTTTTTCCTCACCCTTCTTTTTTTTTTCTCTTCTTCTTTTTTTTCTTTATATGTAACTGCTGTTGGTGATATTGTGTGTGCAACACTAATAAATTAAAAAAAAAAATAGTACATACATGACTGACAGTTCAATTGTCAGTTCTTAATTGTCAAATGTCTTAAGTAAGCAGCAAACTAGTTTTTATATTAATCACATTTTTGTAACAGTACTTTTCACCTAAATGGATAAGCTTTACATGATATTTTCTGTTCAGATTTACCAGTTCATAGGGTGGCCGAGAAGTGCAAAACAAATTAACATTTCAGAAAACAAAATTACAAGAATAAAAGCAAATTTACAAATGACAAAAAATTACATTCAAGAAAACAAAATTACAAAAGCACAAACATTTACAGGACGTGAAACATTTTTACCAGTACCGAAACACTTTTACAAACTGAATTCTGACGGAAAGGGTAGGTCTAACACACAGGAAGTGCTTGTTGGGGGCCCTTGTCAATCAAACTGTTCGCGGTGGTAGAGTGAGTGGAGTTTCGGATGGTCACGACGCTAAAACGTGTATTGTCCATTTGTGGCAGGCATTTTAGCCAGCTGGCACGATTTTGTTTTTCCTGTGGAAGGTCTTTAGAGTTTTTAAAAGAGCAGACGGAAGAAAGAGACGAACAGGCGACCTCTAAATAATTTGGGCTGTAAAAAGTGGACTGTTTTGCAAACGCTCTCAGCCATTTTAATTCTATTACATGATTTCTCCAAGACGCCTTGTGCCTTGGNTTTTTAAAAGAGCAGACGGAAGAAAGAGACGAACAGGCGACCTCTAAATAATTTGGGCTGTAAAAAGTGGACTGTTTTGCAAACGCTCTCAGCCATTTTAATTCTATTACATGATTTCTCCAAGACGCCTTGTGCCTTGGCTAATGCAGTGCTTGGAGGAGAACGCTAACTGCTAATTCTGTTATATCAGCTAACAGATGCTTACGTTGACTAGCATCACTCTGATAGGTGGAGGAAGAAAGACCACCCTACCCACCTATGTCAGTTATCGTCACTTGGACTCCTGGCAGCAGAGAGGATGCTGTGAAATTTCTAAGATGCAAACTCTCAATCGTCTGGTTATAAGGCCACGTCTTAGAAGGATGCAGCACTTGGGTGCATGAGGTTTCATGGAACCTCTGTTGACAAACTGAAATAGTGGTCAAACCCTACTTAGAATTGGAGAAACATCAGCGACCAGCCTCTTACAGTAAACTGCTGTTTTCTAAACAAGGAGTTATTGACCGTTGTTCAAATAGTTAAGTATTGATTGTGTGCGTTAAGGCCACAAACTCCCACCTAAGAGAGGTTTAGTATGGCCATACACCCTCACAAACACACAGCCTTGGCTGCTCTGTCCCTACTTGGCTGGCGGGCAGGAGAGAGATCAATAACTCTTCGCTGAGCCAGCATTTATTTTTTTATAGTTAAGTACATGTTTGTTGTTTTGGTCTTAGTGTGCGTGTCCATAGGTGTGCATGGTCCTATGTGTGTGTGCATTGAAGTGATTTAGTTTCTCTTTGGTATTTTCAAACAAGTTCAAGAGTCCAAAAATGCTGTTTTTGCACTGATTTTAATCAAAGAATTCATCAGGGTAAAAACAGGTCTTCTGAAAGTGTTCAAAAAGGATAAAAATCATACAAAAAGGTGAACAAAGAAGATAACACTGGATACAAATGATAATATAACTTAGTAGTAATGCCAAAACAAATAGTACATCAAAATAAACTTCTGATCTCTTAAAGTAATGATCAGTCAAGTTTTCGCTCTTCCAATCGGGCGTAGGTCTGGAGTTTTAAGGCAGCCTTCTCTGCCTTTAAACTCTCCACACTCTGCCCTAAAACATCTCACAACTCCCCCGGCCTTCTCTGCCTCAAAACTCTCCACACTCTGCCTTAAAACTCTCCACACTCTGCCCTAAAGCATCTTACAACTCCCTCGGCCTTCTCTGCCTTAAAACTGTCCACACTCTGCCTTAAAACTCTCCACACTCTGCCTTAAAACTCTCCACACTCTGCCCTAAAGCATCTTACAACTCCCCCGGCCTTCTCTGCCTTAAAACTCTCCACACTCTGCCCTAAAACATCTCACAACTCCCCCGGCCTTCTCTGCCTTAAAACTCTCCACACTCTGCCTTAAAACTCTCCACACTCTGCCCTAAAGCATCTTACAACTCCCCCGGCCTTCTCTGCTTTAAAACTCTCCACACTCTGCCCTAAAACATCTCACAACTCCCCCGGCCTTCTCTGCCTTAAAATTCTCCACACTCTGCCCTAAAACATCTCACAACTCCCCCGACCTTCTCTGCCTTAGAACTCTCCACACACTGCCTTAGAACTCTCCACACTCTGCCCTAGAACATCTTACAACTCTCCCGGCCTTCTGTGCCCCAAAATTCTCCACACTCTGTCTTCTACTACCTCCAGCCAATTCTCAAGACTTCTAGATACACAAATCTTTTTTTCCTAAAAGAGTAACTTTAAAGTAGAGGAACAAAACATTCTTAATGTAGGTTAACGTAAAGATGATCTATTCCAAGTGATTTTGGCGCACTTCTATAGGTCCATTTGTTATATTGTTCACACAGTGTGAAGGACCGCAGCCATGATCAAATGATGTACATAAATAAAAACCCAGAGTGATTTAATTGCTGGGATTCAAGAATAGCGTTTCAAAGATTCATGCTTATGCCAGAGATTTTCTGCTTGTATGCTCTCAGCAGTCTGTGAACCTGATCCACCTCCATCTCTCCTGCATCCACGTCTGCAATCTGCTTAGCTATGTAGTTATTAATGCCTACGAAGTTACCACAGCAACTTCTACAGATAGACTGGTGATGTGGGATTTGTGACCAGTGCAGCAGATACTGAAGCATCTAATCAGGCTAGTAGGAAATTGATGGAGGCAGATAACCATGCTGAAGACCAGAGTCCCTCACCTCACCCAAACAGACCAGATTTTCATTTATATTCAGGCACGTTTCATTTTATTCATGAAGATTTTAGTTCAAGGCTGCTGTTTGGTCTGTTTCATGGGTTTCACACAGCATTAGTCATATGTTGTTAATCGGTATAACTGGCTGTAAAGTAAAGGCAGGAATAGCGACAGGCATTTAGAATTACATTGGACTGGTGGTTATTTCTGTCTAAATAAATTACTACAGATGATTATCGTTTTTTTCTGGTATTTATTTGTACTTACTGCAAAAGATGTAGGTTTTACAGAGTATCACAGAAGTAAGGTATTGAGTAATGAGGTCATGTATTTCACAAAGTATTCTGTAGAGTAATTCCATTAATGTTTGGTAATGTTTGGTAGAAATTATTTTTTTGAATAACTACCCCAGCAATTTATTAGACACACAGCTGCATACTTTTGTCTGGTCTTGTTCTCCTAAGGCTCTGTATGCAAAGTGGGAGTCTGCATTTGTATCTTCCACAAAATCACTCTCTCTCACACACACACACTCTCTCACACACTCTCTCTCACACACTCTCTCTGTGATTCTGTGTGTGTTCGCCTCAGGCGGCCTGTGAGGGGATCATTAGCAGATGAGGCAGATGAAACTCCAGCATGCTGAATCCAGTGTGTCCGCAAGTTTGTGTGTGTGTGAGAGAAATCCATCATCATTGGCAGTGCTAGAATAGTGGGGGGGCTGCTTGGTGCTGATTGATGACACAGGTTCACTGAGACGTCCCCTCTGATTTGTGTCTGCATCTGTTTGAGAAAGGTGTGTGTGTGTGTGCTGGGGGTAATTATGTGTATGTGTGTGTGTGTGTGTGTGTGTGCTGGGGGTAATTATGTGTATGTGTGTGTTGAGGTGTGTGTGTGTGTGTGTCTCATGAACTGAAGGAGAATGGTTTCTAGTAGAGAACAAAATAATAGTGTGCCAAATTGTGCACCAGTCAACATGTTTGTGTGTTTGTGACAGGAAAACCGTGGTGTGCCCTATTATTGATGTGATCAGCGATGACACGTTCGAATACATGGCGGGTTCGGATATGACGTATGGAGGCTTTAACTGGAAGCTGAACTTCCGCTGGTACCCCGTGCCCCAGAGAGAGATGGACCGCAGAAAAGGAGACAGAACTCTGCCCGTCAGGTAATATGCACATGCCCACCCACACACAGTATGGCTGTCATAATTATAAGTGATCACTCGAATATAGTAATGTATTTAAAATGTAACATTCTCTTTTTTTATGTTTATATTATGTATTGTTTTTTGTAACAGTATACGTAAAATAAATAAATAAATAAGTAAAATAAAATAAATACAAATATATATATATATATATATATATATATATATATATATATATATATAATACCTGTCTCTTATACACATCTTAGGAAGACAAGCACTGACGACATGATCACCAAGGATCGCCATAGTCCATGCTA
>CM067497.1:15720739-16023574 GCA_034552555.1 Semaprochilodus insignis
TTATATATATATATATATATATATATATGTATATATATATATATATATATAATACAAATAATATTATTTTTGCATGAATCCTTAACCATTAAAAGTAACCATTGTCAGTTATGTTGGTTTGTATATCTGAACCAAGCAAGAAATTGAGCTTTGGATTCATTTTATTTGTCTTCAGCTTCAACTGAATTTCATGGGTAGGCAAATTTTATGTGTTTTTTGCGCAGTAGGTTTTGAACCTTTAACAGGGATAAAAATAATAAAAGTTGCCTCTTTCTTCATTACCTTTTTTCATCATTTACTTTCCTTTCTAACAATCATGTTGTCACTTCGCTTGTCAGAACAGAAACAGCTTTGATTGCTGTTTGATTGACAGAAAAGCAGTGATTGGATAAACTGCAGTACAGGACTGCTGCAGAAGCCGTTTTACATTGTGTTATCTTTTACAGTGACAGCTTCAGTAAAAGATCTGATCTTAAGACTGAATATCTCTGAATATTACTGCTACAGCTAAAGCTGCTTAGCAGTCTGGTGACCAGGTCTCCCTACACTAATGTCGTGTTCTATTCATGCTGCAGTTAATAGAAAGCAAAACACTGTGGTGCAAATGTAGCATGATAGAACCACCAGCTGGACCTCGATCAGAAAGCTGAAGGTTGACCTTTCTACACCTTTTACTCTACCAGATTTGCATGCTGTCAGTTGGTTCTGATCGCACCCTGATCTTGAAAATTGGAAATTCATCAGAAGGGGCAACTTGAAATTTGAGTTGGGCTAAATATCATGAAGTGTACATTTCACAGCTTCTTAAAGAAGAAATATCAAGTCAGTATTGGCAACGGCCAATACTCTGAGAACTGAGAACTGTGAGAACTCTACACACCATAATGTACTAAACATGTTTACTTTTTGTCTGAGATATTCTGTTCCCTATAACAGCTTTCCTTATTTTCCAGTTAAGGGGAATAGTGTTTAGTGGACTGCTTAAAGTCACAGTCCCTCGACCTGGCCTGTTTCTGAAATCTGAACAGTTAAGAACACTTTAGAGCATGTTCATGTTCAAAGACGTTCAGTGTTTCCAGTTTGTGTTAATACCGCACGTACTGTATGGATGTTTACTGCGCAAATGTGTCTGTTTTTGTATTAGTAAAGCAATTCCTGCACACAGATGTGTGATTTTGTTATTGTCCATAGCAGTGCTTCCTGTTTGCTCTTTTATGCACGCAGATCTAAAAGCACTACCACAGGTCATCCTGCCCTAACCCACACTGCACCGACCCTCATACATCACGGTCAAGGGTCACATTTGTTTATGACCTTAGGTTGTTTTTGGAGCACTTTAGATCCCCCCACACTCCCCCTCCTTTTTAGGGAGACATCACTGTTCCATGCATTCATGATTCCCATTCAGATTTTATATGGGTAAAATATATGTTTTATATGCAAAAGTCAGTGGTTTGGACATATTTACCCATGGAAAGCCAGTTCCTATTTTTTTCCCACTTTATCAAATAATAGTGAATGCATCAAAACTATCATATAACACTTATGGAATAATGCAGGGACAGGAAGGTGTTTCTTGTATTTTATAGTCTGCAAGTTAGCCCGCCGTTGCCTTTATACGTGTTTACACACTCTTGGTATTCTCTCAAGCAGCCTCATGAGGTTCCTGGGATACTTCTCTTGCCAAAGTCAGAGACCACCCTTGATTTATTTAGTTTCCAGAGAAACCCATTAAGTACAAGTTATTAGTTTTTCAGGAGATATGTCTGAAGATTAGACATCAGTTAATTTGCTTGCATAAGGGAATTAAATGAAAAATGTGAGTATTTATTTAAAGATACAAAGAAAATGGGACTCCTAACAACTATGCAAGACCTGGTAGACCACCAAAACTGGAGATGAGAACAAAGTCATTCAGAGCGCTTGTCCGGGTTTGTCTGAGTGAAGTTGCTAATAGTGTAATAATGGCAAATCTGAAATCTATTTGCTTTGGGGACTGTTTTGCCTTCTAACAGCCTGTACGCACCACTCCACCGTGATGGAGTTTATAAAATATGTTTCAGCTTAAAAGCACATCACAAAACTACCATTAGAACAACGTGTCCGACATCAGGCATCGTATTCATAACAATTTCATGTAAGATCTTTCTGTGAGGGAGCTTTAAACGCTTTAGGCATCTAGTTTCCATCACAACCACTGTGAATAGTGTC
The DNA here is from genome assembly GCA_034552555.1 of Semaprochilodus insignis. NCBI lineage: Eukaryota > Metazoa > Chordata > Actinopteri > Characiformes > Prochilodontidae > Semaprochilodus > Semaprochilodus insignis. Next base: position 15,722,951 of record CM067497.1, read on the forward strand.
TGTAGAACATTTCACATCAAACCCCTCTAAATGTCTCTGTTTACATCTCGACTAATTGTCCAGAAAACTGGGGTGGAATTCCCTTTTAATGAAGGAAGCCTGCTCCTGCATGAGCTAGTTGGCTGGAATAGGTTACTCGGGGCAGAAGATATACTGGATGTGGCACTAATAGGAGTATAATAGTCACGGAGCCGGTGGCATTTGCTTCATAGAAGTCACTCTGCAGGCCGGAGTGCTTTACTCTGGTTTGGGTTCTCCCTGTGAGAGAGTCTTGTGTTTTTGATGACAAATTCTGTAGTGGTTCTGCGTGATGTCGCTGCAGATCAGAGTGTTTGTGTTTTTCTCCCCCTCTCACACACACGCAAACACAGCCTGCAGCCACGCAGACGCCGCTGTTTTTGACGGAAGGCCTTTGCTCTCGCTATTGCAGCGTGTTTTTCTGAACAACAAAGCAGCTTCACTTCTACAACAGCAATCTTCAGATGTAAAAACAAGCGCACAGCGAGGATAACAACAACAGGTCCTCACTTGTGGAAAACAAGAGCAGTGTGGAGCAAACGATGGACGGAGGGCAAACAGGAAAGAGCAGAGTGGCTGGAGAAAGAGAGAGCGAGAGAGAAGGATGTTGTTCTGAAACAGAGGAGAGTAAAAGTGCCATTTCCACTGAACAGCTAGTTCGCCTGAGTGACAAACAGAGAGGTTGTTGCTGAGAGAGGGAGAGGGAGAGCGAGAAAGACCTGGAGCAAGATAAAAGAGAGGAGAGCTGCTTGCTTGTGTAAGAGTTGATCTAAACCCTAAAGGGCCTGCTTTGCATGCTAAATCCCACTGTTGGGGTCAGATCCCGTCTGGTTCAGAGACATATTTTAAGCTTTAACACACACACACAGAAACGTTTGGTGGGGTTGGGAATTATTAATTGGGATTATTTGTGAAGTATTAGGCTTGGGACAGGGCCAGATTGCACATTTAGGCTTCTCATAGCCTATCTCTTATACTGACCTGCATTTGCCTCTGCCTTAGTTTTGCCTCCCTAATTTATTCCTCTTCAATTTATTACCTTAATCTGGACTGCTGGAGTCACTTCTACGCACTGCAGTGCCAGTGAGGTCTACTGCGGTCAAGGCAAGCATGAGAACAAAGCTTTATGCAAATTTTGCCCCCCTCTAAAAGTCTGTTAAAGTGGAATTTAAGCTTTAGTTTGGATGATTATCGAGGTATTCATTTTTGATGTAGTATATTGATGATTGTCGTTGTCTTTCAGTTAGCTTCCATTAACATTGTTGCTAAGGTCCAGAATGTTGTTCAGGATTATTATTCAATCTCTGGTAGGGGTGCACCGATACCGATACCAGCTCATTTACTCCTATTTGTGAAACAGCACTGATACCAGCTGTTACCATGTGTCATAAGGCCCATGTACACTGTTGATCAAACTACCTAAGCTGGCAAAGAAAGGAGGATTTGCACATACAGAGAAGTGTTACTGACTCTGTAGAGATTGGACACTAAGTCGTCAATAACTTTAAACATTCTGCCTTAGCAGATTCCTTTTAGCCAGGAATGCACTGTGAGACTTTAGTCCATTTATAAACACACACGGACACAATCACAACAGAGACAACTGCTTCCCCAATATAGGTGAAGAGAGAAGTCTAGCAAAACTCAGTAGACAGAAGTCGACATATACTGACTTTACTCTGCTTGTCTGAATAGAACTGTACAGTCTGAAAATATAGGTTTCAGTGCATCCCTAGCTTAAGCTTTTTCGTCAGGCTCCAGTAAGTTTAGGGCTGTGATGGATAAAATATTTAAAAACAAGTAAAGCCATTCAGAAAATCATGATTCATATGGTAGCAGCAACTTGCTCAGTGTTGCTAGATAGATTAACATTTTGTAAGCCTTACTGTTTTCATTGCCTTGTAATATGCATTTACAAAATAAGTCAAATAAAAAGCAAAATAAATAGAAATCATGCAAAAAACTTAACATCATAGTTAGGAGTAATACGATATGTACAAAACAAAAACAGTTTTTGAGAACGTTTGAAAGATTTTTATATATTCAATAGAAAATGAAACAATGAAAGTCAAAATGAAAGTCAACAGTTGGTGCTCTAGCTAAGTTTGGACTGAGTTTACTTGGTTAATTTTGGACAGAATTTTGTGGCTACATTCAGGTTGTTATTACAGTTGGTTTGGGACAACATTTTGTCAGGATGCAGATTCAGATTTATGCACCGTGGAAGAGAATGTTCAGGAAGCGTGTCCTTGGGCTGTATTCTGGCTTGAACTGAAATTTCAGGCCTGGTTAAAGCTCTATTGTGTGAGTGAGTTTGTTTTTATGTGTCTGTTTGTGTATTCTCTAATCTCTCCGTCTCGTCTCACTGCAGGACTCCTACAATGGCGGGTGGACTGTTCTCTATAGACAGAGATTACTTCCAGGAGATTGGTACATATGATGCAGGAATGGACATCTGGGGCGGAGAGAACCTGGAGATCTCCTTTAGGGTTAGTATTACACTACCAGCCTACATTACCTACCAGGCACTGCACTGCCTATTACACACCACTGCCCTCACCTATAAATCAGCCTGTGTGGTTTGGTGTTTTTTGGTGTACATTTTTAGCTTGAAAAAAAAAAAGAAAAGCCCAAAAAAATCTTATTAGACTAATTTTTATACAGAGTTAAGAAGATGTCAGGTTTATGAAGGCAGTGATGCTGTGGGACATATTTATGACCTCATTACCTAAAATTCTAATTAACCATACATGCATATAATGTGTGTAAGACTCAGTAAAACACATGGTTTGTGTCTTGAATTAGCTTTCAATAACACAGCCCTATTTTTAGAATTAGAATTTTTCCTATTATTTTTTTCTATGCTTGTAATATGATTCTGACTGGGGACAAAACTGAGAATCTGCTTCAGGTAGTTTCATTTTTATAATACAGACTTTTTCCTATAATATATATCTTATCTGTATATATCTGTATTATAATGTATTTTTATAATACAGATAATTTCCTGAAGCTGACTTATTAATAGGATGTAAAAAGAAATTTTTTCTTTGTAACCTATACCTGTACTATTATTTGCAGTGTGGTAGATGTGTATACTACATCACTGAAAATACAGAGCCAGTAAAATAAGTCATACTCTTCTATTGATATTTCAGCTTTGGTAGGAAGTTTATTGTATGCCATTTACACAGTATGACACCTGCAGACAAAAAATAAGAAAGTGAGAATTAGTGCTTAAGTCAACTAAAAATGTGAGACTGTTAGATTAGTAAAGTCTGTGCACAATTGTTTCATAAGTCAACAACATAAAAACACACACAATACGAGAGTATTGTATTAAGAGCACATAAAACACATCAAAACAAAAGATGCAAAACACCATAAAATAAATCAAGCTCAACATTACATTTCTTAATATTGTATTTCAGCACTGCTTTATTTTGGCTGTGAGAAGAAAAGAGTGTGTTATATTCATAAGAAGCAAGGCCTGAGGGGTAAAAAAAAAATAACTTCAGATGGTTTTCATTTTTATGGCCCTCAGCCTTCAGCTAGAGGGGAGCCACTAAAAAGACCCAAGCTGTGAGGAAGCAGCAGGAATTCAGATTAGAGATGCATAAAACTCACACTGCAATTATTTCTATGTATTGCAAATTTTATGGGACATATTATTTTAATTGTTCTATTTCCTACAACAAGTTAATTGTGCACTAAAACTTGCAGGAAAAAAAAAAAAAACAACTAACGTCCCATTTAAGCGTGTTCCCTGAAGAGAATGTGTTTTGTTATTTTCCCTTAGAAAATCAGCAAAACTGATATATATGCAAACTTCTTGCCTTTTGCCAAAATGCACTGTTCTGAATGGTGAAAGTGGCATTCATGTGAATCGTGTAGATGATGTTTTTTAGTTTTAGTACAGTTGGGGTCTGCTGCCGACAGAATTCTGCGAGAGAAGCCCTATTCTGACCCAGACACAGCACAGTAACAGCTCACAGCAATTACTCAGACAACCCTGTAATGTAGTGTTTACTCTTTATGGGACAATCAGAATTAAGATAACGTTATGAAACATGGAAGGCGATTTAGTTTGTACTGGGTTTTTTTCAGCAGGCTTTGAATGGTTGGCAAAGCAGTTAACTTGGTCATTGTTAGCAAACAAAACCAGCAGTTTTCATTTAGTCTTTGTCTGAAATGGTTTGAAACAACACTTTCATTTCTGGGGACTGTCAGATCCACGGAGAGCTAACAGCCGTCATCAAATTACATTGCATGTGATAATCGTAGGTGTCCTAGCACTGTGCGCTTTATGCAACCAGCAGAACACAAAGTTGTTGAACTGCATAGCAGTTACCCATGTATGTTATTCTCAGTGTGCACAAGGATTTCATGTTTGCTAAAGATTTTCTTCTAGGAATGATCCTACCAAATGCTACTGGGTTGTAGTTTCTAAACTGAAGTCTCAATACAGGCTAATTTGAGAAATATATAATTAATTTTAGTCCTATGCATGTTCAGTTCAATAGAATTTTAGGGTGTGAGGTCATAAACATGCCCCAAAACATCACTTCCATGATAACGGCAGATATCCATTTTGTGAGCTTTATAATTTCACGCTTACAGACTGCAGTCCTTCTCTTTCTCTTTATACTTTGTTAGCCCCCTATTACCCTGTTCTTTAATGGCCAGGACCCCCACAGGACCACCACAGGGCAGGTATTATGTGTGTTTAACAACTCCAGCAGCACTGCTTGGTCTGATCCACTTGTACCAGCACAACACACACTAACACACCACACAAATAATTCTTACTCTGTGGGGGTCCTGACCATCAAAGAACCTGCTAAAAGGGCTTAAGAAAGTATGTAGGGAAACGGATAAACTACAGTCTGTAATTGTAGAACCTCAAAGTGTTCTAGAGATGTGGTAAGTGGACCTGAAAATGGACCGTGAGTGTAGAAACAAGAAGGTGTACTGTGGCTGGTCAGTGCATATATTCCCTCTTTCAATATACTATTAAGTGTTATTGTAAATATATGATCCTTCAATAAGAAAAAGAAAAGCTTGGTATATTATATAGTCCTGCTTCTGATCCTGTTGCTGCATGAACTCTGCTGGATGGTAGCTATGTATGCCAGTTGCATAGGCAGGAAGCCTTTGCAGTGTCACTGGGAAGTGTGACAGGGTGTGTTTTCGTGATGGCAGAAATAAGGGCTGTTGGTCTATAATCGTTCTAACAGTGACTTTTTAATTAGACATTTGAAGTAGGGATAAAGCATCCAGTTCAGCTGTTAGTTGAAGGTGACCAACAATAAAGGAAATAAGTGTTCTGCAGCGGAAATCAGGCAGCTTTCTTGACATCCTGTTTTTTAAAATAGACTATTAGCCTGTTTGGTCTATAACGATGGCTGACTGTTTCCTTTGTGAGAATATGTAAGAACATGTGGCTACAGTCTGGAACACAGTGAATTTGGTTGATTTGATAGTGGATGCAGATTTTAATTTTGGGATTTTGTCTGAAATATGCAGCCAGAGAATAAAAGTGTTCTGCAGTACTGCTTTAGGAGTACTGTTTATTTGCAAGCCAGTTACAAGCATAAACTGCCTGTATTTTAGAAGACATTTCTGTATTTAAATGGGATCAAATCAAATATAGTGTCAAGCTAACCCCCAAGTATTGGGACACCTGTACATCACTGAATTCAAGTGTTTTATTCAGCCCCATTGCCACAGTTGTATAAAATCAAGCACCTAGCCATGCAGTCTGCCATTACAAACATTTATGAAAGAATGGGTCGTTCTAAAGAGCTCACTTGCATTTGAGCATTGCACCAAGTCAGTTTGTCAAATGTCTTCCCTCCTAGATAGTCCCTCTTGGAAACATTAAGGAACCACAGCAACTCATCCACATAGTGGCAGACCATGTAAAGTTATAGAGTGGGGTCAAAGATTGCTGAGGCACAAAAGTCGCCGATGATAGGCTGAATCAATAACAACAAACCTCCTCAGGCATTAACATCAGCACAGCATCTATGTACTAGAAGCTTTATGGTATGGGTTTCCAGCAGCTGCATGCCAGTCTTACATCACCAGGCACAATGCCAAGTGTAGGATGGAGTGTTGTACAGTTTTCCGGTACTGGACTCTGGAACAGTGGATACAAGTTCTGTGTAGTGATGACTCATGCTGACCTATCTGGCAGTCTGACGTACGAGTCTTTGTATGGTGAATGTCAGGAGAGCGTTACCTGCCTGACTGCTTTTTGCCAACTGTAAAGTTTGGTGCAGAAAGGATAATGCTATGGGGTTTTTTTCAGGAGTTCAGTTGCAGTAGGCCCTTTTCTATGCCAGCATGTCTGTGCTCCAGTGCAGAATGCAAGGTCCGCACAGACATGGTTGGGTGAGTTTGGTGTGGAAGAATTTGACTGTCCTCAACCCTGTCAAACAACTTTGGCATAAACTCGGACAGAGATTGCAAGCCTTGCCCTTTCGTCCAAAATCAGTGTCTGACCACACAAATGCCCTTCTGGCTGAATGGGGGAAGCAACTACATATTAATGCCTATGGATTTAGAATGGGCTGTCATAAAAGGTGTAATGTATAGGTGTCCCAATACTTTTGCCCATATAATGTACCATGTGTACATGGGGAATTGGGGAATGCACTTTTGCCTGAAACATACTGAGATATGTTTAGGCTCTGAAAGCTTGAATGTTTTTCTTAGTCATTAACGTTACTACCGTGGCCTCTGATCTTTTTTGCTAAACCTGATATAAGAAAAACAAACTAATTCTGTATATTGCCAATAACAGTGTTTTTGACTGATTGTTGAAAATCAAGGTTGCTCTTGACAGTAGGCATTTTCATTACAGACTTTATAAGCATTATAGCTTTGATTGAACACCAGGAATTCGCCCACACAACAAAGTTTAATTGAAAACGCTAGCTTGTAAAACCTGTTTGTTTCTCTTTAATACTGCTGATACAATTTCCACGGAGAGCAGGAAAAAACAGTCAAGAGAAGGGAACAAAAGCTGGCTCTTTGAATGTTTAAACACATCACTGAATTGGTTAATAATACAGATGCACAGTTTTCGGAAAATGAAACAGCACTGCATGAAAAACATCTCTTAAATTTTAATGCAGCTTTTGATAAAACAACCGTTAGGATCCAGAAAAACATTGGACATGCTTTGTGCAGCTTAGGAGAAGTTTCAGGGACGAATTTACAAAAAAATATTTGGGTGACTGTTAGGGCTGAACAGTATTGGAAAAAACTGACATTGCAGATTTTTTTCCCCCCCTGCAATATATATTGCGATATGAACTTATGACTTAAACAGGGTTATTTAAAAACATTATTCATTGTAAAATGATTGAAGTCAAAATAAAATAATTTTTTTTTAAATCTGAGAAATGACTTTAACACTCTTGTGAGTGTGAACCATCTTTTTTGTGCATAGAATTAGTGCACCAAACACAAAAGCAGGTGAGCGCTGTGACTACTCTTCTGTGTATCTGAGAAGCTTTAATTCAGAGCCCAGGAATCACAGCTATTCTTTTGTATCAAGCGGCCAAAAAAGTTGAAATATAACACGTTTCATTTATATTGCTTAATATACATTGCACATCCTACAGTGTGAGTTGAGCACATTGCGATTGCACATGAGCACATTGCGATGAGGATGCTGAAACGATATATTGTTCAGCCTTACTGACTGTTGACTTCTAATGTTTGTTGGCTAGCAAACAAAGCTAAATGGTATAAGCTTCCTTTTCTTGTTAGCTACTTCTGCCTCATAGCTCCAGTGGAAAATGAAGGAGGCAGCCTTTGGACACCATACAAAATTTGGATAACTGACTGCATTTAGAGTAAAGGGACAAAAGTAGAAGTTCTTTAATTTGGGGACAGAAGTAAAAGAGTTTATTTGATTTTGTTAACCTACTCCTATAATCTCCTCATAAAGCTCCACATTGTGTGTCCTAAATTGTGTGTTGACTCTTCTAACATGCTTGTGTATTTGTGTGTTTTGTCCAGATTTGGCAGTGTGGTGGGACATTAGAGATTGTCACCTGTTCTCATGTTGGTCACGTGTTCCGTAAAGCCACACCATACACGTTCCCCGGTGGGACGGGACAGATCATCAACAAAAACAACAGACGCCTGGCAGAAGTCTGGATGGATGAGTTTAAAAACTTCTTCTACATCATCTCTCCTGGTCAGTCAAACAGAAACACATACGGTCCCTCTCCCTCCCTCCCTCTCTCTCTCTCTCTCTCTCTCTTACTCTCTGTCTCTGTCTCTCTCCCTCTCCCGCTCTCTCCCTCTCTCTCGCTGTCTCTCTCTAGAGCATTCGGATTGTCAGTGCACTTGGGTGGAAGGGCATTATTGACTCAGAGATGGAGCATAATGGATATTAATGTCACTGTCAATATTTCCCATTGCAGCTCAGAGCTCTGGGGCTTTTGTGTGTGTACACATTTGGAGGAGATTGAGAATGACTGTGCTAGGAGGAAATGTGTACTTCCCCACTTTTTGAATGTTTTTTCAAACTTCTGGGGCTCAACTTGCGTTGTTAAGGGATACTGCGCACTGTTGTCTATAAAAACAGACAGATTACTCTGCATAGCTATCAGCAGTAGTACACTGAAAAAATGATTCAGTGTTTACAGAAGTTTTACTGAACTAAAATGTCAAGGTAACCAGATTACTCTTTAACCTGAATAGGTTTAGATATTTTTTTAGTGTTGTATCCATCTTGAAGGCATTTTTGTTTTTTTTCTTTCATTCATTCATTTTTTCCCATTCATTTTCTTATATATAACAGTAGCCATAGTGCTCAGTAGCCATAGTCATAACGTCCCAGGTCAGACACCTCTGGTCATAAGAGACCAGGCCTCTGTCTCTTTGAATAGCGAGATACCTATAAACCCCAAACTGAAAGCCTCCAAGAAAAGGAAAAATCATTAAAGGAATAGCATAAATGATGTGTAGCTGTGCACAAAAAACACAATTTCTCAGGGTATTGTGGCTACTACAAACTTACAGGCTTCTTAACAAAGCCTTTCTGTACTGACAAGTTGACAAGTCAGCTTCTTAGTTGAGTGTTACAAGCTATACCATTAAATTTGGACTGTCTGCTCCTACCTTTTGTAATACCTTATTTAGGCCCACAGTGGCATGATGCTGCTTGGTTATATATGCTATCACCATATCCATTCCATTACCTGTTGCTACATTAGCCTCTCCAAACTAAAGAAGCAAACTGCAGACATCAAACATGTCTTGGCCGATGGACTGCCCTTTGAGGTAAAAGGAACTCTTTCTTGAAATGTAACTTCCCTGTTTTTGTGTTTGTGTGTGTGTACAGGGGTGACAAAAGTGGACTACGGGGACATCTCGTCAAGGACAGCTCTGAGACAGAAGCTCCAGTGTAAACCTTTCTCCTGGTACCTGGAGAGCGTTTATCCTGACTCTCAGATCCCACGCCACTACTATTCCTTAGGAGAGGTAACTCACAGACGCACACACACAAACAGGATAGATTTTAAGTTGCTTATTCAGTCATAAGTTATGTTTTTTTTATCGCATTCCATCATTCAGAACCAGTTTGCAGTGGGAAGAGGTTTGATAATGCAAACATACAGATATCTAAACTTATCTTCATATGTGTTTATGTTTATGTAATCATGTGGATTGGAATTATAAAAAGCTGAATATATCCATTTATTTATAGAGCATGAGACAGAGAATGTTCGGATGCAAGCAGCTGATTTTGCATCTCGTTAAGCATAAGCAACATAGGCTAAATAAACAAATTGATGGCAAAAATGGACAGTGTAAGTTGGGCTAGTTATCATTTAGTATGTAGTGTGCCAGTTCCAGAGAGAGGACAGTTATGCTGTCTTAGACTTCCAGCCACAAATGTCTATGGCAACGCTTGCCAAGATTCCAAAACGGCTTGATATCACTTACATGAGTATGCCAGCCCAGTAGGGGGCAATAATAACTCTTGCAATAATAAAATTTCCCGAAGAAAACTGTTGTACATGTTACACAAAATATAGAGTGCTGAAGCAGAGATTAAACAGAGTGACAGCAATGGATATGAAAGAAATACAGACTTTGACTTTCAAGCCCACTTCCATAATTTGATATTTTGCACAGATACAAGTCCGATTTCTGCCAGAAAATTAAATCTTGTTGCTGCCATTGGACTGTTTTTAGCAACTTCACTATCTGAAGCATCCACACTCACTCAGTCCCGACCACCTGCACCTGCTCTCAAGCAGAGAGGTGGAGTTTTCCGTTTTTCACTCAATTTAAATTTGAGGTTTTCTGGATTTTTTTGTAATCTGATGTTCTGTTTATGTGGTCACTGGTCGTTTTGTTTTTTTTATTCATAACAGTTATGTTATAATCTTCTCTTTGGGAAATCAGGAACACTATTTGTATTAAAACGATGGACTTTAAAAGCAAAAACGAGATGTCCATCCTAAAACATGTTCAGACTGCAGCAGTTTGCTTTCAGTGGGGTCCTGTGAGGGCTAAAAAAAAGCCTGTTAACAGATGTTTGTGTTTGAGGATAAGTGTGTGTGAAATGATGTATGGGAAGAAAAAAAAGAGAGAGCGAGAAACAGATATAGACTGTTGCATAGGGCTCTGGATGTCACATGCATTGATTAGGTCACTCATCAAACCGCTCAAGTCAGGAAATGAGATATTTATATTCACACAGCTTCCTCTTTCTCTCTCTCTCTCTCTCTCTCTCTCTCTCTCTCTCTCTCTCTCTCTTTCTCTCTCTCTCTCTCCCCCTTCCAATGAATAAAACATGCATGTTGTCTCTGATGTCTGACACGGCGTTCCCCGTGAGCGTGTCCATTTCTCTGACAGCTGACACTCGTTCGTCCCCTGTCTGTCCGTCTCTCTGATGTTTGCCGTTGGTCTGTGATGTCAAAGACGCTCTTTGAGCTCTCTGTCCGCTCTGAAGCTGCCATATTCACACAAGAGACAGGACGCTGTGGAAACAGAACCACATTCACAGGAAATTAAGTCACCTTAGATTTTAGCCAGGACAGAAGGTCATTGATAATGCTTTGTCCAGTAAGTTGTTTAACCCTTAAGAGTCAGAGTTATCGCCAGTACCAACTACAACATGGTGTAAGTTTTATTTTAAAACAAAAAGCACGTGCAGCCAAGCCAGATAATTACTTTACCATGACACAAAACTGAAAAACAATACAAGGTCCTACACAAATGACCAGTAATCAGTTTAGTAGATGTAGGTGTTAACAGCAGGCTGTTGTCAAAGTAACACTCAAAGCACAATGACTTTGTAATAACTTGGCATATTACTGCAGAGTAATATCACTTATCGCACTGCTGTGTGTGTATATTAAAGTAATAAGCCACTTGACTGTGGCAAGTGACTTACAGTGAATTTACCACAGTTGTTGGGCAGGGTGTGCACCGGTACTTACAGGTACTTACTTTCAGTTAATCTTTCCAGGTGACATTGTTCAAGAAGGCCGCGTTCTTCACTGTAATTTTGTCCTAACCACATAGGCACTAAAACAGAGTATTGTGGGATATGTAAGGCTGCCAAGGATACATCTACACTGGAGGAATCTCAGGAGGCAGTGCTTTATATACACACGTTAGATTCGGACATGAGTGACTGCCTTGCTGCTTCAGTGTACTGTGTGAATAGGCAGTGTTTATTTCGTTTCTGACTCAGTCAGTGTGTTATGTGTGCATATATCAGCTAGGTTACATGTGACTCAGTCAGTGGAATTCTAGAACCAGAGCTATTGCTATCAGATAAAAGTGGCAAATTCATAAAGTGATGCCTGATGCAGTAAGAAAAAAAACATCTCTTTAATTTTTTGTCTTTTTGACATCGAAACAAACATAGAATCAAAAAAAGACAGAAGTTTAGTTTCAAACTTCAACGCAGAATGTAAATCCAACTTAAATGTAATTCATTACATTTAACAAATTCTGTGATTTAAACATAGCAAAACGACACATGTACGTTAATGCTGTTTTTCACCTTCAAAACTGATGCATGTGTTCAGAGCCTGCTTGATTTCACTATCGTACAGATGCAGAAAAATCAGGCTGAGCACTATACAACAAGCAACACACTGACTATAAAATACAGTTAAAGAAACTGCATGGCTGATCAGAGATAAAGAGCTGGGAAGTCACAGTAACTGTATGTAGTAATTTTTTTAAGTTACCTAGATGCCTACAGAAACTTCAAACTATTAGCGCTTCTCTCTAATGAGCATTTGTGTCTTTTTCTTTTCGTTATTATGTTAAAAAATGGCAAATTTCTGAAACAAACATATCCAAACGAGAACAGGGTAGTTGGGCTCCCTGTAGTTTGTTCACTCTTTTTTAATGAGAGGAGCAACAAGCAGAAGCAGAGCCTCAAATTCCCCCACTGGCATAAGAAAATACCTCCTGAATGGTTCATTATACAGCTTCAACTAGCCATGATATCTTTTCTGTCGAATGGCATGTGCTCTGATCGGACTGTTTAGTTGCAGTCACCACTTCTGCATTTTTCTTTCTTCATTTTTATCTTCTTTCTGAGTGATTTGACATTGGACCTGTTGTGAAGGTCCCACTATGTAAAACATGGTGGGTTTTTTTCCATCAGTAAAATTTAGACTGTGTGATTGTGAATAGCCTTTAGAGGTTCAAATATTTGTTATTGGCATAGATGTTCTGAGTGAATACGTTTGTCCTGATTTAGCCCCAGGTGATGTTCACTCATGCTCTGCTGTGCTATGCTATTGTGTGTGTGTGTGTGTGTGTGTGTGTGTGTGTTCGATTGGCATAGTTGTCTTTGAGCTAGTCGATACTCCCCAAGGCATGTGATAAGCTTTGGGTAATTACCCATGTTTGCATGTTGTGAGCAAGTTGATTCATGCAGGGGTCTGTTTGCAGGGGTCTTATCCAAGGCCAACTGAACTGTCACCTACATTCCAGTAGAAATGTCTAAGCTAAATAGTAAAAGTGGTTCAAATAGGCCGAGGCTCACTACTTCGCAGCTACTTACTAAATAACATGTGGCTTAGACAGTGATGACAGCCGCTAACTAACTGCTTCGCTCAGGGTTCATCCACCTAAGTAGAAGGTTTAAAACTCACTCTCTCTCTGAAGCCGAACAGCATAATAACTACGATAATAGAGGTAATATAAGGACGTCAGCCTGATTTCAGCTCAGGAGAATATGTCTCAGCTCACTTTCCCAGGAGACTTTGTGTGTCTGTGTGTAGCGGTGTAAAAATGAATTGATTCATTGTGATGGATTGGTTTGAAGATGGTGATTCTAGTCCGTTAGTTTTAAAACAGTAGAAGATAATGAACTGTAATATGTTTAGTAAAGTAACCAATTTTTGGCCAAAATAAGTTTTTGGTCTATTTCCCTATTTAAATCCCCTAAAAAAGCTTAGAGTGTTGTTTTATTGTCTGTGTTCCACTGCTGTTTAAATAGTTCCCCCAGTCACATTTGTGCATTCAGTCTATGAATCATTCTAAAATTGTGAGGTCTGATGAGGTGTGTGTGTGTGTGTGTGTGCTTTTGCAGATTCGTAATGTGGAGACTAACCAGTGTCTGGACAACATGGCAAGGAAAGAAAATGAGAAAGTGGGAATTTTTAACTGTCACGGCATGGGAGGCAATCAGGTGAGCCTTTCTGCATGATCACTTTAACGTCCACAAGGTACCTTCTCAAAAAATTACAGACTTAACCATGCACTGTATCTCTTCTAAAGCAAATGCTACTCTGATGTTATTGAATAGTAAAGAAATGGTTCTTCATTGCTGTTGATGATGTGAGCGGTCATGTTGTTTCGCTAAACCTTAATATGCTAAATGTTCCTGACTTCCTGACACCACCGGTCAGATGGCAGGTTTTGTAGCGTGCAAGTGAAAATGTGCAGTCACATACTCTACTGGTAACAAACCTTGTCTGCAAATTTTAGTGCACAGTATCTGTTTATTGCCTTAAGCATATGCCATAACTTTTGCACAAGCCATATTTTATGTTTTATTTCTTTTCCGCAATATGTTAAATTTATTAAAATCAACTGTAATTGTGCATTAAAATGTGCAGATGTTTTCTCTGTAGATGTTGTGGACTTCTTTTTTGCTTAGAAATGTAATTAACCATATCATTTGAATGGCATATCTGAACCTCTGACTGAATACCACTGCATAGGACAGAAATTGAAATCTGACAGATTTGTACAGTGTACGTTGTGATATTTGTCATTCTGTAGCCTACTTGTAGTGTGTGAAATCACATGCACCTTACAGGAGTTGACTTGCAGTGAAGTGATGTTAGTTCTGTGCTTCCGGTTTTATTCATATATATGAATATGAATATTTGTCATTGGGCTGTTCAAGTAGCATTTGTTTCAAAGGTGTGCCTGTTCTCTCTCTAGGTTTTCTCCTACACGGCCAATAAGGAGATCCGAACAGATGACCTCTGTCTGGATGTGTCTAAACTCAACGGGCCAGTCATGATGCTGAAGTGCCATCATCTGAAAGGCAACCAGCTCTGGGAGTACGACCCTTTGGTGAGTGTGGGTGTGTATGTGTTTGGGAGACCAGCCACAACTGCTGTGCTTTTGTTTATGAACATGCATTCCGAATTGTTGAGCTGAATCCCTGTGGTTTCACAGCAGAGTCAGTGTGTCTGTGTATGTCTGTCTGTCTAGGTAAGACTGTGTAAATGCTTTATCTAACCACAAATAAGCAGGGTTTTTTTTGTCTGTGTTCCACATTAGGGAGTGTGTTTGTGTATGTACCAGAATATATATGTATATTTAAATAGTCAGGGACTAGACATTTAACCAAGGCAAAACGACAGATGAGTACAGGTTAGGAAATTAGATATGAGATATGAGAACTCACTAGCAAGTCAAGTTTAAAAAATGCAGACTCACTAGATTGCCAAAAGTATGTAGACAGTAGGCAGTAGAATGGGCCGTACTGAAGAGCTTAGTGATAAACATGGCATCACCGTAGGATGCCTAAGTTGCTACAAGTCATTTCGTGAAATTTCTGTCCTGCTAGATCAGCTGCGGTCAAGTGCTGTTATTGTGAAATGGAAGTGTCTAGGAGCAACAACATCTCAGCCATGAAGCAGTAGACCACACAAACTCACAGAGCAGGCACAGCGGGGGTGCCGAGTGCTGAAGTGTGCAGCGCTTATCCCCAGTTGAATCACTCACTGCAGAGTTCCAAACTGCCTCTGGAAGCAACATCAGCAAAATAACTGTATTTCAGGAGCTTCATGAAATAGGTTTCCATAGCTGAGTAGGTGCACACAAGTCTTAGATCAAAATAGTGGTGGTGGGGTGGGAGCAACTCCCTATTAACTCCTACAGTTTTTGGAATGAGATGTCCAACAAGCTCATTTGGGTTGTGATTTATGGGTGTACACATACTTGGCCATATAGTGTATATACAAATTGAGACTGACTTCTAACAGCCATGGACTCGGTAGACCACTAAAACTGTCACCATCAGATAAACAGTACACAGTACAGGACTGCGGGAAGACAAACTCAATACCTGAAAGGATGTGTAGTAGCCCAGACACCCTTAGCATAAATACAGATAAACAAGTAAAACCAAATCTAGGTTTGGTAATAGATTTCTCCTTGATGCCTCAGCCATCGTATGCATGCAGGGGGCAGGGGGTTGGGGTGTAACTATCACCATTTGACTCAGATCCTTCACCTCAAGGGGGCTTATCTGCCTTCCGTGTCATGTAGCATCTAAATCAGCTCAACATACTCCCACTACAGTCTGTCTGCAGGGTGTGTGTGTGTGTGTGTGTGTGTGTGTGTGTGAGAATGTTGACTCAGTATGCACATATGTACACTAACTCTATAGTATGCCTTTTAGGAGTTGTGTAAGGGCTGATGGTATAGTTAGATTCAGCTGACTGTCACTGTGGCTAAATATCATACTGATGCTTCAGTACATTCAAGAGAAGAGACGGAAAGAAGGGGGAGGAGTGAGGAGAAAGGAGAGAAAGGAGAGAAAGAGGAAAATGGGTAGAGAGAGAAGAAAAAGAAAGAGGGTCATGTATAGGGTCAGTCTGAAGAGCACTCCCTGCGCTTCACCCAAGGAAACGTCTCTCTCGCTATCTCTTTATCTTTATCCTTTTCTTTTTCTATCTTTATTTATTTTTCTACCATTCCATATTCTTTTTTCCTTTATCCTGTCTCTCTTTTATCCTTCTTTTTTCTCCTCCTCTGCTTTAGCACCCCTTGTCTCACGCCTAGAGTGAAACGGGGAAAGACTGAGAGAGAAGACAATAAGAGTGAAAGAGAGAGACAGAGAGGAGAAGAGGAGAGAGTGAGAGTAAGGTGAAGTAGAGGGCTGCAGCGGAATCTTTCCACTGTCAGATAAAAGCGCTGTTTTTCTTGTCCAGAAAGAGACAGCCACAGCAAGGGACAGACAGACTGGCAGAGCGAGGGAGGAAAGAAGGAGTGAAGAGAGAAAGAGAGATGGGAGAGTCTCTTGCCAAAGGGAGCACCTCTCCTGCATTTATTACCATATATTTCCATCACTCACCTACTGAGGTGTGTGTGTAGGGGGGAGTTCTCTTGGCACAGTTTGTATCAGTGTGTTCAACTTCCTGTAAGAATGAAACTGTAGAACTCACCTAAACCCTCACACACAAAAGTGGCCGTGTAAAGGCTTCCTTCTTCAGAGTAGTGACATTTTCTTTTCACTTAATGTGGACGAGTGCATGCGGTGTGCACAAAGAGTTAAAGGCTCGATACTGGAATTGGACATTGGCCCAATACCAAACCCGTTTATTCATCCTCGTAATGAATGCACTGATACCAACATCCGATACCACTTGAGACCTTGTGATGTAAATCTAGTGTACGCTGCCATGTTAATGAACAAATGACCCAAGATGGCAGTGAACAAGAGTCTGCTTTTGGACACCAAGTGGGTGGTAACTTTTAACATGGTAACACTGCCTTGGCATATGTCCTCCAGGACTACACTGTGCGCTGTTAGCTCGTTTTTAAACTCACAAATACAATTTAAAACATAACAAACTGCAGTCTGTATGTGCTGACTTTATTTGAAGTCTGTTGTCTGTTTGAATAGAATTGCAAGGTAAAAAAGTTAATACAGTGATTTTCAAAAAAACCTCATTATGGAATCAGCTGTTCTGGAGACTGTATTGTTCCACCCATGTACATCAATTCAGTGCAGGTTAGCAGAGCTGCTGTTGGTTAGTTCCTCAGCATTTCTGTTCTGTTTGTTTTGAGTAATGATTTTGAGTGATTTCCATAGGCAGAGCTGTCTGTAGGGGTTGTGATCCACATAGCATGTCAGTTGAAGTGCTTTCATATAGTGTGAGAATATAATTTGTATGCTTTATGTATAAATGGTTTATTCAAACGTACTATGTGATTTGTATGTAATGATTTAACTGTTAAGGTAAGTAGGGTACTCGGTATGGAATCGACAGTGGGTAGTACTGAACAGTGTACTCTGGAAAAAAAATGGTATCAATGCACAACCTACTTGTGTATTTGTAATTAACAATAATACATTTTTTCCCTATAAATTATCAGATTAACTTGTGCATTGATGGCTCTCTGAGTCTGAAGAGTTGACTGATTCTGTGTTGAGCAATAAGGCCTGAAAAGGCAGAGTGAGAAACCCCTGCAGTGAAAACAGTTCACACTTCTCCATGAAGAGTCTGTGAAGACATCAAACAGACAGCACACCTGCAGGTTTCTTCATATTAAATTATGTACAAATGCCACAATACCAGATAGTATAAAATGTGTATTGTTTTACTTGCTCACCACAAAGATACAAATCCATTTTAAAGATTGCAAATTATATACATTTACATCGTAATATATCCCGTCAGTGTTACTGAGGAAACAAAACTGTAGTTCAAATGAGGAATCTCCAAAACAAGCAGAAATTGCAATTTCTGGGTACACATTTTTGTTGTCAATGTTGTTCATTTTTTGTTTTATTTGTAATGTTTTGAAAAGGAACACGTTTGTATTCACGCAGTTCTTCGGCCAACAGCACTTTAGCCCCACTCACTTTACTTGGAGTGCTTTCTGAAAAAGCCGTAGTAGAAAATGACCTGTCAGAACAGAGCTTATTTACATACAGTATATTAGTCTGAAAGACACAATGACTAAAGCCTTGTTCGTTGTAAGGGATAACGAGTTATGACTGCATAGAACCACACAAATGTCATATGATAGACTGCATAACTGCAATTAGACATAGTTTATAATATGCTTGTGGTGTAATACAATTATGTATGTAGACCCTGACAGCAAATACAATGCAATAAATACACTGGACAAGACAATACAAGGAATTTACACTATATACCCACAAGCTTGTGAACACCTGCTCTTCCGATGTTTCTCCTAAAATCAAGGGTATTAACAGGGAGTGTGTTCCAGCTTTGATGCACTAACAGACTCCACTCTTCAGAAAAGGTTTTAAACTACATGTTGGAACATAGCTGTAAAGATTTGATTGTATTTGGGCACAACAGCGCTAGTGTGGTCACATAGAGATGTGGGATTATTAGCCCAAATCCCACTTCAGCGCATCTCAGAGGTATTGGAATATAGGAGTGGTTTACCACTCTAGAGAAAATGATTCCAGAGCTGCATAGCCAAATGTTGGCAGGCTTTATACCCCAATACTTGGCACTGGGTATGAGAAAGGTTAAGTTCAACCTTAAGTTCATGCATGGCTGCTTTAGAGCATCCGAGTGCTTTTCTGTGTTTTTCATACAAGATTTGTTTGTGTGCAGTTAAATGCCTTAATCTGCAGCGATTGCTCCTTAAAGTAGCTGTATTTACTAATTAGAATAGGCGTCTCGATAGTTTTGGACAGATAGAGCTGCTTTCCCGGACAGGGATTCAGTCTAGTCCTGGGCTAGACAGGATTTTGAATGGAGATTTTTCCCATTGAAAGGAAAATATATTCCATGATTAGGCTTAATCCCTATCTGGGAAACCAGCCTACAGTGTATTACAGTGTATAATGATGTGAGTAGTGCAGAAGAGTGCAGATCTGAGGAGATGATATGTGCAAGTTAAATCACACCAGCAGCATGGAATAGAACGAATTATAGATAGCAGCATGAACATATATTACACCAGCAAAATGATGACCAGCTCTTGTCTGTTAAATGTGGACAGTCCAGAGAAGAGGCTGTATTATCATGTATTATAGTGGCTACCATGAGGATGAGAGTGCTCGCTTTCACCCTACTCTCAAACAGTTTGTGAACAATTCAGATGGGTAAGTGTTACCATTTGAGCAGTGTTAATTGTGACTCAGGAGCTAATAAGTAGCCAAATGTCTGATAAATTATTGTAACCACAATTAAATCACACAAAATACATTAAAGTATGTGCAGCACAGTACATACGATTTGTGAAGCGGCTGTGTTAAAAAAAATACACCTTATGAAAATACACAGTGCTATGAACAAGATATTTTCCCCTCACACGATTTCTTCTATTTTGAATAATTTGCCAAATTTAAATATTTCAGATAAAGACAACCCAAGTAAACACAAAATGTAGCTTTTAAATTATGATTATCAGAGGTGTCAGTTACAGTACAAAATCAGCCTCTTCATATCGGAATATATCAGCTAATATTACTGGTTAGCCCGTACATACATTGGGGCCTGTGAACAGAAATAGTCCAGAATCTCCAATGATTATAGTAAGCGTTATACCACAGTCAGTTCCGATCACTCAGTGTGACTGACTGAGAGATGTTCTACGAGTCCCAATATTGCACAATAATGCCACTCTGACCGAAGCCCTTGCCACCTTACCACCTACGCCTACACACATAACTTGGCAATAATATCAGCGCTTACAAGATAAAAATACCAGCCATAACAAGGCAGCAACGTTATAAAACTGTCAAAGTTCATTTGCTATATTTTATTCATTATTGAAACAATCACAAATGAAGACTCAAATGAAATGACAGATAAATGCTGGAGCTGTTAATTGCACGGCATCTGAAACAACACATAAGTGCACTAAACACCGACACCGTGGGTTTAAAACGGAGCAGTCAGAAGTGCCGCTAGGTAAGTAGGGTGCAATGTGTGATTAGAGACCTGGAATTATATCAACCAATTAGAGGGAGCATGATCTGCTGCATCGTTGAGGGTAGGACGGATAATTCAAATACAGAGCAGGCAAATACAAAACAAAGTTCAGCTTCACACAAAGGTAAGTTCTTAATATGTAACAGCTGTGACCGTGTGTGTAGCCATGGGATTAATATAACCTGTAACATCGCCTAATGTTGTGGCTGTTGCTTATAACCCTGATGATGGGAAATTATGAACTGTTCCTCAGCTATTATGACTGAACGGCATGGAATGATGTTGATGTTTTAGCAGTGAGGTGCCTGATGGAATGGAGCTGTTTTACGTCACAAACTGTTGATAAACAAACTCATCTAATAAACTAAACTCATTTTTTCTGTCTGCTCTGTCTTAAAACCTAGTAATAAATGGGAAACGGAACTGTAGTAGAATTACAATAATACACTTGAAGTTTGCGCTATAATGTGAGATGCCGGCACTGTGGAAACGATCTTTGACCGCAGTACACCAGTGCCAATATCTCCTCACGTTATAGTACGAACCTCAAGGTTACTATTTTGGAAATAATACATTTTCTCACATAAGAAGTGTAGAGTTTCCTTGTCGGCAGTGAATAACTGTTCACTCCCCTTTAGGGCTGCAAATACAATTATTTTGATATTCGATTATTCTTGTGAATGTATTAACTGCTTAATGTGGACTACAAATGTGAAATTCTGCAACAGTACAATTTTTGGCATTGTTTTGACAAACTGAGGTACTGTTCACTGAGAGCTAAATTACCACCATAAGAGCGATGACTGTTTTTGATGCGTTTAAGATAAGGGACGCAAGGAGCAACAGTGCACAAAACAAACACAAAGTAAATTACAGTTGTAGCTCACTATGAAACTTTCAGTTTAAGATGATCTGACTTGAACCAGCAAAACAGTGGATAAAATCACACGTCATGTAAAAAAAGCTGGATCTACTCCTCTCCTCAGCCTGTACTGTTCTACACGCTGAGCGAAGCTGTTGGATATTGTCCAAGGTTTGAGGAGTGAAATGTGCAGAGCAGTCTAGCATCTTTGAATCCCATATCTTGATAAAGATGTGGGAGCTGAAGTTGACTTCCTATTCGTTAGCTTGTTTTGCAATTTTTCCTTTTCACCTTAAATGGTGTTGCAGTTACACTCTGGTGCCTGTACATGCTGTAGTATTTAAGGTGGAATGGAACATGCGATTAAGAATCTGGCAAACAGGAAGCCAACTTCAGCCTGTGATGCTCGGTCTCACGGGTTCTGCAGCCTGAATAATTAACTCAATGTACATATTCTCTCTCTCTCTATCTCTTTCTGTGCAGAAACTGAGTCTGGTGCATGTGAACAGTAACCAGTGCTTGGATAAAGCATCAGAGGACGACAGTCAGGTGCCCAGTGTCAGAGACTGCACGGGCAGCCGCTCTCAGCAGTGGCTGCTCCGCAATGTCACGCTGCCTGAAATCTTCTGAGTACACAAACACAAGGACCCACGGAGAGGCGCACAGACGGACAGACAGGCTCTCAACACCGCTGCTGGTGGAGAGACAGATAGAGAGGAGAGAGAGAGCCTGGAAATCACCCCTGTACTCCTCTTTCACTTCCTGGAGGTGTGCTTTGGAGGCGGAGCCAAAATCACAGACGTACATATGTAAATGAATCTCCCCATCAACTCCACTTTACTGAGACGAGGAACGAGATGGAGAGAAAGAGAGAAAGAGATTCTGTCTTCTTTGAAGGAAGCTTGATGCCCTTGTCTTCCTTGGGGGAGCAGAGGGTTTTTAGGTGATGTTTACAAGGTTGCCTCCCTTTTAGAATATCAGATTGTGTGTGCGTGTGCGTGCGTGTGTGTGTGTGTGTTGGAGAGTGTGTGAATGTGTTGGGTTACACAGAAGAGTTTGATTTGTGTTTGTTTTTTTTTTTTTAATTTAATTCTTTTTGGACAAAATTACAAAATTAGTATTTGGATATAAAAGTAGTGACCACATTCAGCTGAAACTCGCATTGGGGTATATGTGTGTGTGTATGTGTGTGTGTGTACACAATGCATATCAGGACTGGATCTCCATGCATCTGTGGACACTTTAGTGATCTGCTCTTTGATTGGCCCAGCTTAGGAGCATGGGCTCCCCCTGCTGGCCACTGGTCAGCCTCATCGCTTCATAAAGCTTGGAAAGAAAAGCCTGCCCAAAGAGAACCATCAGTTAATATCAGTAATCAGTGAACAGAGTGAGTGTATTAGTTCAATGAACTTGATAACGATTATGAGTCATATCTTGAATTTTCAGGTAGATTTTTTTTACAGTGAAGAAAAAGAAACTTTGTTTTTACATATTTTTGAGTGCCACAAGCAAGAACCTTCAACACATACGTATATCATCACTGTCCTAAAAAAAGCTTGTATCTCTGAAACAGCAACTTTGCCATAGAAAGACACAGAAATGTTCTTAACCTTAATGTACATCGTGAGAGTTTGGCTACATTCACACAGCAGGTAAAGGTGACCTAAATTTAATCCTTTCATTATTTGACCCAGATGTGTTATCTATGTGGCAGTGTGAGAAGCAAAATCGCATTGAATTTGACATTTTCAGTTCCAATTTGGGACACTTTGGCTATGTTCAGACTGCAGCCATATCAGATTGTCAGATTTAACTTTGAGACAACTGTCCGCACTGTTATTTTAGCGTTATCAGACTGGATGTGTCTGCACATCACCATCCTATCTCCATGGTTTACTGTGGTAACAAAGTTTCAATAACTATTTAGAAAATAGCAGCACTCCTGTCACTTTTTGACATTGTCATTTTCTGTCGTGTTGTGAGTGACACAGTGGACACTTTGAAATCCCTTTTGAGCAGCCAGAAAATCCAGACTCCAATTGGAATTGCCTTTCACACCACCTTCAAATGTTGTCTGAATCTGAGTTTCCAATTTGAATAGTATTTAATGTGGGGTTTTTTTTGCTGCCCAGATCAAACATCTGGATGCAATTTGGATATGCCATTAGATTTGGGCTAGCAGTCTGAACAAATCCTGTCCACAAATCCATGTGCTACTGAAATCTGCTATGTATCCCATATGCAGCAGTGTGACTCGGTCTGAGCAGCAATATAGGAATTCATACAAACTTTTATATCAGTCCAACTTGACATACAGTATTTTACACTGGAGAGACATTTAGGGTGATATTTTTGTGTAAAAAAAACTACTGCAGTCGCTCCATGTTCAAAGAGGTTTTAAGAAGAAATAATTGAAGACAGCACAAGCCTGCAGTGTCAGAGAAAGGTTAAAAGTCTGAAAACAAAGTTTTAAGAAACAAAGGATGTGGTCGTGGCTGAACAACGTGTCCTTTTTTACAGCAAGCTTGAATACATTCCGGGTGATAAGCCAAGCTGTCAGCAATTTCGTAATTGCTTGTGATGCTTGCGACTAGGAAACTGAAACCTTCAGGAATGGACCTGCATCTGTTGACTGTCGTGATTGTTTACCTCCGGATAAGTGTGCCACACAAAACATTGTTCTTTTAGGCATGCAGGTCAGTTTAGGAGCATGATCTCGCTTGATTATAGGTCACATTTAAAAGATATTATAAACAGCCTGACGAGAAACTCTGGCTGAAATTTTGGGCCACTTTTACCTGCTATGTGACTGTTTCTATTGGCCCATTCATCATAAAATGTTTAAAGGGCAGCTGTGCCCTGTTTTTAAAACTGTAAAATAAAAACAACAACAACAACTAATAAACAATACGTTTGTGAGATTGTAAAAATTATAGCAACATATATATACATATATAGAGAGGGAGAGATGGAGAGAGAGTCACTGTTGTATTAAAACCTTGTATATCCGAAGGACATAAAGGTTAAAACTTTAATTTACATTTTTTACCAAGCAACTCCATGTAAAGGACAGCTGGCAGAGAGAAACATGCAGTACTGGTATGACAGTGACTGTATATAGACTATACAGTACTGGGTACAAGTCAGATACCAGCCTTCATTTGATTCATTTCCAGTCAAAATGGTCATTATGTACAAATTAATAATTTTTTTGTATCAGAAAAAAACAGAAAACATATTTAACAAATTACAGAGGGCTTTATTTAACATATCCATCTCATTTCATCAGTATATAGCGTGTTCACACCTTTGCCTTTATTATTTATTTCTCACAATGCATGTCTTTCCGAACAGATTCAGTGGTGTTGGGGTCTGGATTATGGGGTGGCCAGTCTTTTGTTTTGAAAACACTAGCAGATTCTTCTTTTTAGCTTTATTTCTCTTTTTCAGTATGGCTGAGTACTGTCTTTTCAGAGTGGAGGGATGGACAGAAACACCTGTGGCCCCCAATCAAAACATTCCAAATTATCAACAGAATGTGAAGAAATGAGACGTCTGTGTACAGAGATATCTGCTAAAGTTAGCATGCTAACTAGCTAGCCCTGGCCCATCCTGTCTGTAATGGCACTTTATACCTCAAGAGGCAAAAGTAAATCAGTGTTGTGTCAAGTCTGCCATCAGTCCAACATGAGAGGATGAAGTAGGATTGCCCTGGCGGCGTATTTGAACCTTAGCGTTTATATTGAGGGTGTTGCTCCCGGTTAGATAATGTAAGGACATGTAGCCAATGAAAGGATCACTAAATGCAACAATGGCTGAAGCTCTTGGCAAGCGGTGGCTGCCGCCTGCTCTCAGAAAGAAAGTTTGGCAGCACACAAAAGTGATATAACTATAAGCAAAACAAGAGTTAAGAGTTAGTTGTTTTTCAACAGTGGAGACGCTCTTGGAGAGTACAGGATGAAACTCTGATGCTAAATGTTGCTCACTATTGTTCGGAGTGAATTTGACAGGTTGCGTCAGCTTACAGATTTTTTCCACTTATTTTACTTCGACTTTTTTTCTGTTATGCAAGTAGTTTGCCTTATTTCTAATCTCCTCAGAAATATCTCCTGAAAAAATGAAGCTTGTACTTGATGACCGTATTGACTGGAAATTAAATACAAGAAGGACGGTCTCTGACTTTCGCATAGTACTGTATACATTTTCCCCTCGTCCTTTCTTGCCATTTCTATGGTGTTTGTTTCTAATATGGTGGTAATTTAGAGCTAACCCACAGGCTTGCCCAGCGCTGGGTTTATCCTGACCTGTTGCCTTCCTCTGGAATGAAACTGATATTGTCAATAGTCTAACATTATCCATAAGCACAGGGACGATTCAGTTAGATGGATTCAATAATGTGTTGTCTTATCATTTATCATTTACCAGTTCAAGGGCTTAGCCTTGCTGTATGCATGAGAGAGGAAGTGGTGTGTATGTTTGGGGAAGGGTAATGTGTTTTAACATGGTTTTTTATATACTCTACATCATTACTGCTTTTTTGCATGCATGCAGTTTCCTGTTTTTGAATTCATACATTAACACATACGCACACACACATCAGTTTTTTTTTTAAACCCATGCAAAGGATGCGAGGGCTGCAAGAGGTGGTATCTGAATTCTTTTCATATTTTCTATCCATGCATTTCATTGATTCTTTTTATGTTTATTTCTATTACTTTCTGAAATCACGTTACCTTACTGTCCAGTTTGCCTCTGTACTGTTCTATTGTCAATGAAGACTGCAAAAACAAAACAAAAAACTGAATGCTGCTGAGCACTGATTAGGGGGGGTAAAAGAATGAGTGACTGCCCCCCTCCCTTCCTCCTTTCTCACCCTCTGTGATCGAGAATAAAGGACAAATGGAAAGATTTCCCTGGGAATACGTGGCACGAAGGAATTCACGTTTCTTTCTGAGTCAAGGAATAGACTCCCTTATCTGTCAACGGCAGGACGAGCTTCAAAGTCAGAGGGGGACATCAGACAGACCTGTCCATCATCCCACATCCAAGCCCCGAATGGACAGCTAGAGTTTACAGAGTTTTCCGCTCAGTCTGATGTGACCGTGTGTCATCTGTAGAGGGATATGTCCGTGCGAATGTGTGTGTGCGAGCATGTGTGTGATTGTGTGAACAGCATGCAAGTGTGTGTTTGTGTTCCTATCTGTCAGAAGGATGATGTCTCTTTGTCTGCTGACTGTGGGCGTGACCTGATGATGGACAGGTCAGGACACTCAGAGCTGATCCACAGGCTGGAGGAATAAACAGAAAGTTTACAGTCCATCTTCATCTCTGCTGTCTTTGATCTATACATGTGTGCCTGAATACATGCCTTGTGTTTATATGTTAACGCTAGTAGGGAATTCCACAGGTTTTCAAAATTCCGGCTTAATTCAAATGTTGAACACAAACAAAATCATTCAGAGTTTTATATATACCTGTACATGTACTTCCCCAACCATGAATGAGCTTCAAACACTTTACTCTGATAGGATGTACCCAGATGCCTAATTCTAATTAGTTGTTTCCATCAACAATGGTATATAAGAGATGTTCGGAAGATCCTTGGGCATATTACAGCTTTACATTTCACCCTTTTTTCACCCTGAGTTATGCCCGTAAATACAATTTTAAATCAAACCTGCCAGTTGTGAAAACTGATGCTGAGTGAAATATACTCCAGGTTATTATATTAGGTACCTGGTGAACGTCAGAAAAACGTGCTACTTTTAGCCACAATCGAAAATGACAGTAGCTCGGGTACGACAAACAATGACAAATTAGCTATATTACAGTTTATTCTGAGTGGCTTGTGGGAATTAACATAATTATTTATTAACATATAATTTATAGTCATGATAGCAGTTATAACAGTTTGATCAAACTTATATCTGTGAACTAGCTTAGTGTTAAATTAAAAGCAAAGCATGCATATATATATATATGTATATATGTGTGTGTGTGTGTGTGTGTGTGTAAATAAATCTACTAATTATTAGATATATTATTAATTATTTCAAAGAGGAAAACTGTACACCAAGTTAGATATTTGAATCATTTTTCTTGCATAAAATGTGCCTGATGATTAAAACAATTTAAAGCGGCCTTTTTGGGGAATGTTGCTTCGAGGCAAGGAAAGAAATAAAAAGTATTAAATAGGAATTTTTTTTAATCTACATATTTAGAAATTGCATAAAATAGCACAGATGTTAAATACGTAATATGTATCTTTGGAAAAGCAATAATAAGTGCAACGAGGATGTTTCAGTTCATTTATAAGTTCACCAGTTTACGAGTGTGACCAAACACAAGCTATATTTTGATTTATTCAAACTCTTTCCTTTATTATTAATCCCTTCGTCAGTTTTTAAAACATACATCATACCCTTGTAAAGTGAGGAAAATGGGTGTTACCCTGAGGTAACATGGTACTATAAAGGGATATATTGGGTATATTGGAAACATACTAAACATACTAAACCTTTGATCTCTGACTCCAACTTAAATAGTATTTTATAAAATGAGAAATGGTAATCACGATTCTTATTTAGATGTGGCTGGAGAGAAACAAAGAATCAATCTTTCCAATCCTGTAACAAATCTAGCATGAAATAACACGCTTATAGTGTGTGATGTTGTTCCTGTGGGGTACCTGAATGTTTTGAATAGCTTTACTATGATAGCCTACTTTAAGATGCTCATGTTAAACTAGAAAATAGGTCATTTTAAAGCTTACCAGTTTTTAAAGAAGAAATATCAAATTATTACTGAAGCTTAAAATATCAGTACTGGAAAAGATATAGTGATGTTGTGTCATTTATTAAGTCTTCTGTCATTGATACCTCAAGGTTTTTTTAAGTAAAAAAAGGTGAATTAAAAAGTACATTAGTAAATAATAATACCACATAGAAAACAACAGTGTAATTAGAGCTTCTGGAAGGTGGCTGGTGCACCGACTGGGGCTTTAAGTGTAGTGAGTTTTAAGTAGTCGATGAAAACTGCTTGTCGTGTTTTTTTTTTTCCCCCCAAATTTTGTCAGCGGGTTCCATGCTTTAACCACACATGTCCTTGTTTAATTTAACAGATGAGAGAGCGCTCTGATGAAGCCATCAGGTTGAAGGAGCAAGACAGACAACACACAAACACACACCTGCTCACCAAGAAAGAACCCAGATAGGTTGTGAGAAAGAGAAAATGCCGGAGTCAATAGCTCTGTTGAGTGTAATTGAGGAAGGGTGAAACAATCGATTTCAATCTCACCCTTGGCGGAGTCCTGACAGCTTTCTGATGGCTCTAATGGGGGTTTGCCACGTGATTGTTGAGCTTTGACCTTCTCTGGGGCTATCAGGGGATAAAGGTTATATAGAGAGTGTTGAATAAACTAATGTCCAAAAAACGGCTTTGAAATCAAACCTATTCCACCATGTGGTAAAAAAAAAAAATCTTTTTTTTTTTCCTCTGAAGGTCATCAGATTCTCAGCTTACACTCCTGCTCATTTCATCGACAGAGCTATGTTAAGTGAATGGAAGGCTATGACCTTAACTCTGTGCTGTTTTAACACTATTAAATAGCACTCATATTGTAGTATACTACTGCCCAAGACATGTTTGTGATAGATATTTTGTTTAGGTTGCTAGGCATACAATACGAAATGGGCAGAGCCAGATTCTGGCTGGGGCCCCTTGGATATAATAATAGCCCCCACGTCACATTATAGCCTATAACACTGTAAACACAAACAACAGTAAATTACACCTAGCATTCATGCACAGAACTCTGTGAGGACTTCTCTCACATGACGCCGACTGTTTCTCTTCAATATATCAATTAATGACAACACATTTTAAATTCACTGTTATTAGCAAAAAAAATATGAAGGTTATTCCCCAAAACACCTTAAAAGTCTTTCCAATTTTACTAACATATTTAGTGTGGATGTAGCTGATGCTAACTCTTGCTAGCTAGCTAGCTATTTATTAAATTAGCCAACATTATCGAGCTAGCTAATTTTGCTCAGAGTTTCTGACGGTAACTATTAATATGCAAAAAATAAAGTATTTATACATTACGCTACCTCTGTCTTTCTGTCATCTTTCGTTCTCTTCATTTTTTCTCCCCCCCAACAGATCGGGCTTTAGGCTTTTCCCCTTATTGGCTGGCAGCTGCTGGGCTGTTAATTAATCTTTGCTATTACCGTCACACTTTCACTCACTCACTATGCCACAGGCTCTGCATTAAAGTTATTACATAGAAAGTTATTACAAAAAAGAAAAAGAAAAGAAAACTCTGAATGACTGTTTACATCTTAACCACTGAAATATGCACATCCCTTTAATAGATAGTATTCGCGAAACCTATAGGCCTACAGGTGTACATATAGGCCTCGGACCTTATCGGATAAAGGAATCACTCTGCTAACAGTTCAACTGAAATTTATCAATTATCCTAAATGTGGTCAATATGTCAAGCCGTTTCATATTTGTCATAGTCACAGATATGTCCGGTGAGTCACTGGTGGGTCCAGCATCCAGCTGACCCATTTCTTCAAACAAATACGGCTGAAACGTGTACAGTAGCTTATTAACTTCTCTGCCAAGGTATAAGCGGTGTGCTACTATATCCTGAGCCCGGCCCATCCGGGGACGCTTCCAACACGTCCCCGCCCCTTTACGGGGGAAAACGACACTCGCCATAAACTGTAATGTAAAATAGCTGTACAAAACAAAACCTGTAGAGAACCACCAGAACCGAATTAGTGTCTTTGGGTTCTTTATGAACTGTCAGGGGTATCCAGCTTCAGTCTGTCTGCAACAGAACAGGAACGATACATTGTGAATCATGTCCCTTCAGTCTCCCAGAATCATGATAGTGTAGTAATCCCACTGATAGTCCAGAGCTGTCCTAGTGGCACATTTATTTTATTTCCAGGGAAGTAAATAGCATTTTAAATATTCTACTTCTTAAACATATTTTACATTACATATTACAAAACATTCCATGAAACATTTTAAAGTTCATTGCTGCACTCCAAACAGCATGCTCTGCGCTGACCTAGCTACAATAGCCTGAGCCCCAGCCAGTTACCACAGACTGTGATAGCCCTTTTCCACCAACATCCAGGCACGTAAGCGCTCGGCTCTCAAACTAGTGGAAAAGAGGGCCCGGGCCCGTTCTTAACGGGATCAGTACAGCCTGGGAACCAGCACAGGCACGAGCACTGCCTCTTTGTTGGTGGAAAAGAGATGGACAGTACGTCTTTGTTTGCTCCCGCTGTGACGTTCTGAAGCCAAAAGATGGCAGAACTGGAGGTCGCCATCTTGTTTGCACTTCCTCAGGAGATGATAATTGTAGCCAGAGCATGCGCAGTAGAGAGAGGAGGCGGGGCGGAATGCACGCCTAATCTCCACCCATGTTCGTTAGGCACATGTCCCATGTCTCCCCGTGCCAGCAGCGTGCGCGGCGACACCAACGGAATCAACACAGCAGGATGTGGCGGTGTAGACCAACTCCGGCACAAACCGGTAAGCACTCTATGCTACTAATTTGGTTAGACATCTGTAGTTGTGCATTTTGTCAAATTAATACATGGTTTCACTATTTTAATGAATTTTATTATTGGTAAAACGTTAAACTTACCACCTGATGAACTAACGCTAGCTAGCTACGCTAGCTGCGTAAGCCTTAGAGACTACAGGTTAACCCTGGGAGCTCGTGTTAGCTCGTTAACTTCAATCATTCAGTTCGATTATTCTTCTTGTGGCTATCGAGCCAATACAACTGCAGCAACTGCACTAAAGTAGCAAAAGGGCAGAAAGCTACTAACACACCACTGTAAAGCAGATTCATTTCATTGGAACGTTGTTGACCTCTATCATGTGGGGTTATATTTTCACAATAAATCACAATAAATATGGCAGTGATGATTAGCTGTAGACAATTCTCGTGTTGTTTTTTTCCAAATATCTATCTAAATTATTCACTGCTTAATATTGCACCATTCTTGAAATATACATGAAATAAATTTGTTTGCTGTTCCTTGTTTATGTAGCTAAACCTGTATTACTTTTTCAAGAAAAACTAAAGAAAAAAGAAAAAGTGATAAAGAAATAGTTTCAGAACCACTGGACTACAGTAATAGTTATACTCACATTCTAAGCCAGTGTCAGGAGTGCACAAATAATTACTACATTAATGTCAGAAAGTAAAAACATTAAAAGAACAACTAGCTTTAATGTGTTTTTAATTGTTTTTGTTTCTTAAAAAGGTAATTATATATGTATGTTGAACAGAATATGTCTCTACACTGTTTCCTGAAACACACCATTAAAAACAATATACAATATCTTTTATTAACAGGCCCCAAAACACTGGATCACAGCTTCATCTACTGTGGGGAAGTCAGTGCGAAGGAACCCATGTCCATAGATCACTGACACTGGTTAGAGCTGTCAATCACCTCATCACCACACCCTTTCAAATAACTTGTGTTAAACTGAGTTATCGTGGACAATAGATATTGGGGTATGTTTTAGAGAAATGGAAGCTTGCAGACATGACACAACTGGCAAAAAATCACTGCATGTATAAACTTAAATCAAAGTTTGGCCTGAGTTGCTTTCATTTTAATAGGAGTGGGCGGGGTTAAAAGTTGTACTGCAGCCAGCCACTTCACATTTTGGCTTCAAGTTTCAGGCCCTGTTGTCCAGTCCACACTTATATACAGTCTAAGCCAGTAACTGATAGTAGCCTACAAAGAAATCCCAGACCCTACTACAACCTAATCTTAATATAATGTAGGTTACCTGAGGCTATGAATTTCTGTACTATTATTAGCTACCATAATACACACACAGCCTCACTGTCACTGTCCTTGCATAGCGTCCTGTGACTGGACATTTAAACTTTGTTTTGCTGTTGTCGTCTGTGTGGGAAGGACGTGGTGATGACAGCCTACTCTGGGTGACATATTGCTGATCCGACACGACTTTCCCATCATTCACCCATATGAAGAATTTTGAATATGACTTTTTTAGACTAATGTAAGTCATAACGTAATAAGATCTGGAGGCATTTGAGGGGGTCAAGAAATGTTTCTGATGTATTTAAGGAGATGAGATCAATTTAGAAAAGATGCATAATCTTTGGGCAGTCATAAGTCCAGTGTCTGTCTGGACTAGCAATAGCTTAGCATTTTTCATTGTTGACTAAAGAAGCAAACATCAGCGAGCAAACAAGTCTTAGCTGTGCCTGGGGTGTTTAATCATGTTCATGTTGATTTCTGGAAAATGTGCCTGATGCTATCCATCCTATTCATTCAAGGTTGTTCATAAATGATCATATAGCCGGGTACACCAGCCTTTACCGACTTTTATATCCAAGTAAATACACAACCAAGAACGTTTATCCCAATGGTTTAATAGTTTTTATTACTGAAGTAGAAAACACAACACAGTTAGAGACAGCTTTACATTTCAAAATCTACAAACTTAAAAGAATGGTGATAATGTTCATCACGAACTGTCCTACAGTCGTGCTTAAATACGAACAACTCTTTCATTTGGTGTAACCCGTGTCATCAAAGTGCATCTATCGCCTCCTGAGTGAGTAAAAGAAGCATAAATGAAGTTACAGTCACACATTGCCCTGCAGTGCTACATCTCCAGTGCGTTATACTTAAGCTTCTTGCACTAAAATTCCATCTTAGGTGTGAGCTAGTGTCATGCTGTCTCTGCACTTTGGTCTTTCTCCACCCACAGGTCACATCATCTTCTAAAAAAATAAATTAATAGTAATAATAAAAAAACACTGTTCCTTCAAAACGGATTTCAGGTTCAAATCTCAGGATCAGTCAGAAATATAGTCAGCTCAATACACCATTAGTCAACGATAGTCTCCATCTGAGTCACTGCAGTACTTCTAGAAGCAAGGCCCTCGCTAAAACAAAGCACTGTCAGTCAAAATGAGTGTTTGGTCAGCAATGGCTTAATGGGACACTCGGGCCAAATGAATAGTGTATATGTTTTACACCTCCTCACATCCTACAGCGGACCCAGAGAAGTCTCCAGATGAATATTTTCCGGTTAAAAGACCAGGCTGGCCCTCTTCTGATGGCATATCCTGAATGTAGGAGGATCTTTTAAAAGGTCTACTTCGGGGGCCGAGGTTTTATTGAAATGTCTGTGATGCTTTTTGTCAAAAGCAGAAATGTTACTGGTGGGAAGCCAAATATCTTTTCCGATCGGACAATGGCCAGAATGGATTACTAAAATGACAGAAATACCTCGTCAGATGATGAAGACATCTTGAAAGCTAAAGTCAGGCAGCTACCTCATCTCTTACTTTATCTGTAGATGAAAAAGTGGAAAACCTGTCTCTGGTGTGCATTCTGTGCTGGAGTCTTTATGATTTTGATTCACAGCTGAGAGAACGCTAGTTTGGTTGGATTTATTAGCTTGGATCAGCTAGGCTAGCGGTCTGGGCTGATCGATACCACAGGGATTCCCAGTGGTTCTATGATGTATATGAGTAGTGCATGCTGGGTACTGTAGTGAGAGAACATTGATGGGCGAAAGCATGAACGTTCTGTCAGCCGTTCTATGAGGCTGAGTGATACACAATAACACAAGCGCTGGTTTTTGGCCAGAATGCCCATTTTAGCAATAAAGCACAAAAAGTATGAGCTGAAAGAAAAAGTGCTGGTGAACGTATCTTCTTATATTCCTCACAAACTAAACTCAGTGACAGACTTCTCAGTGCTGGGCTGTTAAATGTAGTCTTATGTAGTAGAGTGAGGTAAGATGATCTTGCAAACAAAAAACCCAAGATGTGCAGGTAAACGTAAGTAATGCCTATGTCATCAGTTGTGTAGTGACACCTGTTTTTCTGTTTTGTTTAGTTCTTGTAACAGCAGGAACTATGGCAAACCCGTCCTAATATTTGCCTGATAATACAGTATTCCAGAAAAAAACCCTCAATGTTCTCTGAAATTACATTCAAACATTGGGTTTGTGAGTAAATGATCTGAGCCTTAAAAAAGCCGGCATTTTAAATATGGTAAACAGTAGAAGGCTTAAATGTAAAATCTAGGAGTTTCGAACACGCCAACGCCAACACACTCAAACACCCTTGGAGTCATCAGTGCTGTACACACGGTACAGTAATTCTTCTTCATGTTAACTATTTTGTGTACACTAACCAACGCACGGAAACAACCGTTACAAATAAACTAACCGTCAAAATGTACTTTGAGCTACAGTAAAGTCTTGTGTGTAATAGCAGAGTAGAGTTAACATTAGTGTGCTACTGCACGCAGCATTGGAGTGCTAGCCAAAGCACCACAGTGCTAACTAAACTTGGCGTTTAGGTGCTAGCTGTGTAAATAATACCGCATTTATTGAGCCCTGGAAGCCCAGCACAGCTCAAAAGAAAATCAGGGCATCATATGGTCATCATCGCCGACCAGGGTAATTCGCTGTTTTGAAGGTACTGCAGGCCTCCAGGTGCAGTGTTATAGGCGGAGATTCTGTGTCCCTGTGCGGCTGCCTGGGAGACCTCAGAGCGGAGCTCGTCTGAGGAGCGAGGGCCGAACAGCAGCAGAGCACACATGAAAGCAGGACTCGGGCTTTCTTTCACTCTGTCCCTCTTTTCAGCAGCAGAGGAGAATCAAAGAAAGGCCTGAAAGAGACAGGTAAACTTTTGATGCATCTAATCCTGCTGATGGAAAAAATGATGGATAAAGATCCCTGTACAAGATGCAGCCAAACAAGCCTTCACACAGAAATAGCTCAGAAAGCTNCATCTAATCCTGCTGATGAAAAAAATGATGGATAAAGATCCCTGTACAAGATGCAGCCAAACAAGCCTTCACACAGAAATAGCTCAGAAAGCTTTACTTTTTATCTTTAAGAATTGTCAAGGTAGCTGACTTTGGACTGTTTCTGCTAGCTTTGCTACAGCCTAAGCTGGTCATAGTTTTAATAAGGCATAACTGACTGTCTTGTTTAAAGGCTTTTAAAGGAGCAGTGGTTAACCGCTAGTGGTGGTGATGTGTATTGTAATCAAATACTGTAACATTTAGACTGGTTTCTTTACTTTCAAGTAAAAAATTATCAAATGAAAATGTTAAGTGACTTTCTGTTGGGCCAAATCAAATGTCCTTGCAGGCCAACTTTGGCCCACAAGTCCCATTTTTTCTGATTCTGATTCTGATTTTTGGTAGCTAATGTTAAAGCTGTTATTTAGTTATTCCCAATACCTGGAATAATACCAGAAAACCTGTATGTAGAATAAATTACTGAAGATTAAAACCAGATAAAAGATATGTATTTTGACAAGACATGTCAAAACACAAAAGAGTGTCCCATGCTGGAGCTTCTTGATATGCTAAATGGGATTTTCATTTTGCTCAAATGTTATATAAAGCTTGTCTACCTTCCCAATCGCATGTACGACAAGATCACATATTTACAAATCAACTGCTGAGAGAGGGTGCTTCAATTAATTACAAGTGAGAAGGTCAGTGTATTTGTGTACATTACCGGCCCAAGTGTTGAGGGAAGGTGCTCTGCACTGGTGTGGGCTGGCTGCTGCTGGGGCTCATTAGCATGGCGCTGTAGATATTGGACGCTACCACTAGAATGCAGAGCAGGATCGGGCCTATGATGGCCCCTTCCAATCCCAGATAGTATGCTCCACCAGCCACGGCCAGGCCAGTCAAATAAGGATGACCACCCCTGCGCAGCCATACAAATATATATAGATATACATATATATAAATTTAAAGTCATACACCACTGTGCATGTAGACTGCATCCAAATATCAGTGCACAAACACAAATACAATTCATCATTCAGTCACAACTCTGTCATTAGAACAGATGGATCGATCAAAGGCACAAAAAAACCCCCACACAAACAGACACCCACACAAACAGCTTGATTGTCTGAATATCCGCCCCTACAGGGTAGGAGCGTCCTTGTACTGTTTCTTCAAGCACAGAATGCATTACCTTCTCTCCCCTAATTAATCTCATTAAACATTCACGCATTAGCCAGGGCAATCAGTCAGGCAAGGACACAACACTTGTTCTCATATGAAACGGCAAACAATTTCAATGCTGTCATGAGAAAACCTTGCATCTTCAAAAACAAAAAGAAAAGAGAAGGCTTCTGAGCTTAAAGCAATAACTGAGTGTACTCAATTTTTCATCTGGGGAGGCTAACAGATAAAGGAAGCTTACAGTCATATGCAATAAGTTTGGGCGCCTGGTCAAACTGTACTTGTTTTGAAAATATGTTTTGATATAATGTATAGGGAATACGCTTCAGCACGTCTTAATTTACAATTACTGCTTATTTAAAGAATTGTGTAAACCCATATCTGGACATTTTACTCCCCAACCTAAGTCACAAACTTTTCATGTGCACAAAAAAATGCTAAAAATGACACCTTTAACATTTGTATACTATGTAGAAAATGTGCCTACATTTACCTCTATTTTAATTACAGAGAAATGTAACGTTTATTTCAATAGGGCCTCCTATTGGCTCCTGTTATGCCTCCAATTTCCATTGCCACCCAGTGATGCAGGTTTGTAGGTTTTTAAGTTACATCAAAAAAAACCAAAACGCTGTACCCAGAAGGATGTGTCTTATTGCAGTGCTATTTGGAAGAAAAATAAAGGTTACTAGGAACAATAAATGCTGAAATGTACTTATATGGCCAATATTTATTGAGCTACACATATAGAAGTCGTTCCGAAAAGGTAGGGCCACTGGCTGCAGGACCACATGAAAAAGGCACCATACACAAAAGCACCCTACACCATGCCACCAGGCCTTCTGGACGTGGGCCGTGTGACAACAAACCATTCATATTGGCACTGACCAGGGTGCCTCCATACATGGATTCGTTGGTCATCTCCACCAAGACAAAAGCAGGACTCATCAGTGACCGTCCGGTACGACACCATTGTCATTGTAACAATCTATGCATTTAGTCCTTCTTTGTGCAGCCGTCTGCCAATGGTACTTACACTAACAGGATGACTGAAGGAGGGCATCACTGCTAGCTGGATGTCCACAATTGTGGCTGTTGGGTCAGTCAGGTAGAGCGAAAAGGCCCATCCTTGCCTAGGTCACATGCGAAGCTGAGCACGAAACGTGAATCATTTGCATGTCTAACATACATTCCTGTCAGTTTATTCCTTCTGAGTGCAACTATTTTTTTCTTTTGAAGATGAATATATTTTATTTCTAGATATTTAACAATGGCTCCCACTTCCCTGTGTGTGTAAAGTGAGCGGCTTGTATTTTCTTTACTTTCCCCAGGGGTCACCAATCTTGCCTACAGAGGACCAGTGTTGCTGAAGTTTTCATCCCAATCAAGGAGAAGCACCCCAATTCCATTTGTTTAATTAGTTGGCTTCAGTCCCCGAGCAAGTGATTAGTTATACATGCCTGCCTGGTTGGAACGAAAACGTACAACCATACCGGCCCTCTGCAGATAAGATTGATGACCCCTTCTAAAGGGGTACAAATGCAAAATTATTTCCAGCTACTGAGATGCTGAGAGTTTATCACTGAAGTACACAAAGCACTTAAAAGCAAATCACATTGCTGATGCCAGCAGAAGAAATTAACAAAAACAACAGCAAACTGGAAAGCTACAATTACTGTCAAACAGCCCTTATGGAGAAGTTGGAATATGTAATCACTCTCTTTGGATGTTGATGATGAATTCAGAACTGCGTTCAATTTGATTCCAGTTCCATTCTACAGTAACAAGAGTTGTATGCTCAGTTCATAAAAAAACCATATGTTCACATGATGAAAATAGCATTATTTAATTACTGAAAATAATACATTCCGATAAAGGTTATTCTGTCCACTAAGAACTCTTTTTAGGCGCAAATTTAGACAAATATGACTTCAGACTAATTGTGGTTACCTAGAAGGCTGTGATTAAATATTTTTTGCTTTTTGGTGTATCAGCAAGAGTCCGGTCCTAAAAATCAGGTAGAACGAGCTGGTAGATGCAATGCACCTTCACAAGCTAGACTCCTGCAGTGTTTCAGAGTGGTAAGTTTGTACTGTTTTAGCTCTCTGGGTATTGTGTGAGGGTGTGCCAAGGTAAGTGGGCAATAAGGGCTGTGTTACGAGATGAAAAGGGCTGGGATTCCAATGAGGCGTTTCAGACAGCAGAGAAAAGTGGTTTCTGTGGGAGGGAGTTTCTTCCTCTGGCATGTACTTTGGACTTTATAATATTACTAACTGTTTACAAGTACAAAAAGCTACATAACACACTAAAGTAAAGAGAAAAGCATAAGAAGTACCCTTTGACAGGGCTAAGAAAAAACAAATTACAAGGTTTTCTCATGACAGCAATGACACATGGAAACCCACGCCCCCCCTCGCTCATACCCTGATATATCGGTGTAGATGGCAGTGTCGACAAAGTATGTTGGCAGCAGGTGGCAGAAGAGCAGCAGCACAGCTTTGACCCCCTCACCCTGCGCAAGCCACAGGTCCAGCACCGCTGGTAGCGCCGCCCAGTACGTCCCCAGAAATGGTACAGCACCCAAAATGGCAGCCATCGCTGGACAAACACAGAGATTTCAGGATTTTAGAGCTTTTTTTTTTTCTGTCAATGCTTTTATGCGTATTACTACATCACTACTTTCAAAACATATCTAATGTACTAAATCAGTGATCACCAACACACCTCCTGCAGCTATAGTGCATATATATGTGTGTGTGTGTGTGTGTGTGTGTGTGTGTGTGTGTGTGTGTGTGTGTGTGTATATATATATACACACACGCACACACACATACACACACACTAACACACCCCCACCACGCCAGTGTCACTTCAGTGCTGAGAACGATTCATCACCTAAATAATACCTGCTCTGTGGTGGTCCTGTGGGGATCTTGACTATTGAAGAACAGGGTGAAAGGGGATTAACAAAGTATTTAGAGAAACAGACGGACTATGGTCTATAATGGTAGAACCTATATGGCTGATAAAATGAACAATGAGTGTAGATACATTAGGAGTACCTAATGAAAACAGTTTACGTGAAAAAGCAGACTGCCTGTGTTTTTTTTTTCTTGGATCTATTTATTATTCCTTGTTTCCAGTAATGTTATTGTTATGTGGTGTGTTAGTTAGAAGAACACAAATTTGGTTCCTCTTCTTGATGCTGCTCAGACCAGTCATATGAAAAAATTCAGTTTCACCACCATTTATTCAGTTTAATAAAGAGTTGATTAAATACTTCGGCACTATCCATTGTTGCAGAGTTCACACCACCTCATCCAGCTGGTAATGTTTTGAAAAACCAATGATTAGTTGGAGCAGGTGTGGCCAATTAGGGTTGGAAGACAACATCTGGAAGGAGGCCGAGGCGTGATGGTGACCACTGCACTTCATAATATTACATAAAACAAATTTATATCTAATGATGCAGAAAAGCTTTTACCATCTGCAGTGCTAATAGCATTATGTATCCCCCGAGCTGGGTGATTAATCTCTTAATTCACTTGGTGAACAATGATACGTAAATTCAATGAGAAAGATGATTGCACTGTATATGTGACCTTGATCCTTAATTTATTTCAATAATCAAGAAAATGAAAAATTTTAATTCATCCTAATACAGAGACACTCTGTAATGCCATGTCCAGAAGAGCAGGAAAGGGCTGACGGCTGAAGCCACCTCAAGGTATGGCACAAGTGTGTGTGAGCAGGTGTGTTCCTTGTCTAAATAGTCATTAAGTATTAAGAGAGATACTGCTTTTCATTGTTGACAGTTTTCACTATTGTTGTAGCTGAATATTAATTGGTATGACATTCTAATGAAGTACTACTGTGTTATGTATACATATTTGTTTATAAACCCCTAGCTGAATACAAATTTTGTTGATGGGAAGAAGTAAACACAAACTCGGTAGCAAACTATTATAGCAAAGTAATTTCTGATTAACTTGATGATTAAGTTAAAATGATTAAGTTGATTTTAAAATATGGTCATTGTTGAATGGGCACAAGTTTGAACATACATCCAGGTGTAAAGTTTAGAAATGTATTACCTCATCAGACTCCTACAAAGCAGAGGAAGGCTATCCGAGATACTACATTTCACTGTCAGAAATGTTATTATGAAATGGCAGTGCACGTAAAATGTTGAAACTCTGACACTAGCCTGAAAGGCAAAGCAAAATCCCCATATGAGAAAGGACATAAATGTGTAGATGATTATTCACAATCCTACTGTGCAGTTTTGCTTGCACAGACATGATCTGCATAATACATCTGAAGTATGCATGAGAAAAGTATGATAAAAAACTGTAAATACTGAAATGACAGAGCACTATAAGTCTGCATGATGCTGTTAGGTTGAACCTCATGTTGATTGATGGTAAGAAATACAGGTTTACTACAGATTTACTAGTTTGCACAGTGTGCTTTAGTGGAGATGTCAGTTGTGTGAGGTCAATTTAATGCACAGCAGTCCCCCGTAGGCCTTAGTCATATTAAGTTGTCTGGGATCTTGTTAAAGATGTGGGAGCAGAAGTTCCCTCCTATTTTTTTAAAAGTTTTTTGGTTCCTGTAGCATTTAAGGTGGGGATACTTCACAGCATAAGGAGGTACATTTCTGCATGTATAATCCGCCATGCTGTTGCCCCATTTTGGTTCACGATGTCAGTTCTATATATTGAACTCTCAATATTAAACTATGACTATGTAAATACAGTGTTGCAGTCTATGGCACCTTTAATTTCTTTTCACTTAAAAAAAAAAATCAGCAAAACAAACTTTTCATGATTACAGTAATAATTTAGTTGCAGTTGTTTTTATTATTACTGTAACTGTAAAATGTGTTTTACTGCTAATTTCAAACAGATGAACAGATTGTGAGAATGTGTGTGTGAGAGAGACAGTGTGAGAGAGAGTGAGTAAGAGAGATGGAGAAAGACAAAGAGATTTGTAGGGCTGAGGTGTGGGGGAGGAAAGACGAAAGAGGAGATGAGAGAGCAAGATAAGGACGGGTGAGAGTCTCTCTTTCTCACACACACACACACACACACAGTGCTGGCAGATGGTTACCGTATGCCGGAATAAACAGAGGCTATGTGTCACTGATAAACAAAAAACCCACTTCTCTATGCAGTTATAAATAGACAGACAGTGTGTGTGTGTGTGTGTGTGTGTGTGTGTGTGTGTGTGTGTGTGCGCGCATGAACGTGTCTGTCTTACCTGAGGGGATGAAGACTATGTTGATGCCGAAGATGGTGTGTGTGAGCCAAGTGTAGAGGCCGTAAAAGCCTGCCATCTTCAGAGAGGCATCAAACACACCCCTGGGAG
Source organism: Semaprochilodus insignis (assembly GCA_034552555.1). NCBI lineage: Eukaryota > Metazoa > Chordata > Actinopteri > Characiformes > Prochilodontidae > Semaprochilodus > Semaprochilodus insignis. The sequence goes on from CM067497.1 coordinate 15,764,413, forward strand.
AGAAATGGAGAGAGATTATTTTCACCCTTATGCTCTGTCGCCAAGACGTGCAATGAGAATGGACATGCAAATAGATCTGATGGAACACCTGGGCCACTCCTGCTGACCTCTCTCTCACATTCTCACACACACACACACACTTCCTTAACCAAACACAGGAACGGACAGAGTAAATCAAACTGAACTGCTCTTCTCATTTCCTTTCAGCAGTGGCAAAACTCAGTCACAGCTGCATCCTCCGACTGTTCCCAAATGGAAAAGTGTCTGTCTATGTCCCCAAGTTAGAATTAGTCAGGGAGAAGGGAAGTGGGAGTGTTGGGGGTGTTGCAGTCGACCCCTGATCTAGAGATTGTTTATCTACAACCGTCATCAATTATTAATCTAATGAAATAACTTTTTTTATTAAATAACTTTATTATTTAGTAAAGCCATTCTTCTGTTCTGAACATAATCATGCCCAATTTGCACTGGTTGTCAGCTTTATGAGGTCAAGTCAAGGCGTACCAATCATATTCATATTTTAAATCCCTTTTTTACAGTCATTTGTGGTTGACACAGTCATCCAGTGTTAACAGTAGTTACTGACATAGTGCTTCAGAATGCTGCAAAATGTCTAAAGAGCCCTATCTAACCAAAATGATCCAGGGCCAGCAGTGCTCCTGCTACGATTTCAGACTGCGCCATCACCCTCAACACAGCTAGAGAGTAGAGTGAGCTTTAGTGTTTGCTGTTTTGGTGACTTGCGTGAAAGTCTCTCTCTGGAATACAATTGCATTATCAACTTTTATCTACTTTTCATCTGTTTGATGTCAATTATCAGTTGAACTGGAAACAGCATTTTGTTCTGTGTCTGTAACAAATATGCTGCTTAAAAAAAACCCAATCTCAAACATTTTCCCCAAGACCACAGAATTTGTTCTTCTTGCAGTATAAAATGCAAGGAAGAAAAGTGAAGCTGGTGTAACTCTTATAGAGCTCATGGTACTCTTCTGCCCTCTAGAGATGTTCCTCTAAAACACACCATTTCAAATCACTTTGTGTTCACAACTCAATATAGGCAAACAAATAAATCATAAAATTCCTTTTTTATTTTTATTCCTCTTTATGTTGCTGACTGCTGGTACTTATATTCAGAAATGCTATTGCAAGGTTTCAGAACATACTCCAGTGGGCCTGCCACTTTTGCTGGTGTAACTGCCTTAAATAATGTGCTTGTTTGGGTGTGTGTGGGTGTGGGTGAGAACCTGATGGCCTCCTCCACAGACTGGCCGATAATGTTGGAAGAGGGTCCAGGCTGAGATAGTGGCGTAAGGCTGATCACCCATTTAACAGGCTTATAGTATTCCCCACTGGAGCTCAGCAAGTAGAACAGAGTGGTCAGGAAAATCACCTATACAGACACACACACACACAAAAATGAATTTATTAAATTAGAAAAACTAGACAGGAGAGGACCTTGCACATACGAGAAATACCAATGCTGTATTATGATTTATATAACCTATATCACAGAAATACAAAGCGTTTTCTGTTATACATGTTATACTTTTCAAAAACTACATTTGTTATAAACTGAGATATACAGCATTGGAAAGAAACTTCCACATCTAACTGATTAAAGGAGTAAGCAAGCCGAGATGCATATATACTATATGGCCAAAATTATTGGGACATCTACACATTACACCTACATTCTAAATCCATAGGAATTAATATGGAGTGGCAGCTGTAACAGCTTGCACTTCTCTGGGAAGCCTTTCTACTACGTTATGGAGTGTGTCTGCAGGAGTTTTTGCCCATTCATCCAGGAGAGCATTTGTGAAGTCAGACATTGATGTTGGACAAGAGGGCCTGGCTCGCAATCTCTGTTCTAGTTCTCGCCAAAGGTGTTTGGACGGGATTGAGGGCAGGGCTCTGTGAGGGCCAGTCCAGTTCTTCCACACCAAACTCAAATCAACCACGCCCTTATGGACCTTGCTTTGTGCACTGGGGCACAGTCATGCTGGAACAGAAAAGGGCCTTCGCCAAACTGTTCCCACAAAGTTGAAGAGATACAATTGTCCAAAATGTTTTGGTATGCTGGAGCATTTAGATCTCGCTGCACTGGAACTAAGGGATCTGGGCCAATCCCTAAAAAACAACCCCATATCATTCTCCCCATATAGTTCTCTCCAACTTTACAGTCGGCACAAAGCAGTCAGGCAGGTAATGTTCTCCTGGCATTCACCAAGTCCAGACTCATCCATCAGACTGCCAGATAGAGAAGCATGATTCCTCACTACACAGAACACATTTCCACTGCTCCAGAGTCCAGTGGCGGGGTGCTTAACACTTCATCCAATGGCTTGGCATTGTGCTTGGTGATTTAAGGTTTGCATGCAGCTGCTCAGCCACAAAAACCCATGCCAGAAAGCTCCTGGTGAACAGTTTTGTGCTGATGCTAATGCCAGAGGAGGACTGGAACTTGAGGATTGGCAACTTCTATCTACTATACCTCTGCACTCGAAAACCCTGCTCTGCTGTGGATCACAGCTGATCATGGAATTTCTAGTTGGGAAGAAATTTCAGGAAGTGACTTCTGTCCTATTATAGTACCATGCTTAAATTCAGTGAACTCTTTAGAATGACCCATTCTTTCACAAATGTTTTCACAAAAACAATGATAGATTGCTTTTAATGAGATGTGTCCCAATACTTTTGACCATATAATGCATGATCTCTGAATGTGAGCATATAAACACAAACGACTGGTCAGACAATTTGAAGCCAAACAATGTTTAGGGACCAAAGGTGCTGAAGTAACACATTACATTTTTAACCATTTTTTTCAGATCTTTTGCTTCAAATATGGCATATTTATTATTTTATGACGTAAATCCGTACCATGTGACCCAAGTAAGTGCACCCATATTTCATCTAAATACTGCTCCTACAGCTGTACCAAAGTGTCTTTATTATGGCTCATTTTGTTTCTTATTTTTGATGTATTACTTGATTTGAAGTTATTTTAACAAGTAACTGCATTTTTGTTTAAGAATGCCATTTTCGCATTGTGACTTTGGCTGATGGAATGCACCAGAAATGTGCAAATCTGTTTCATGTATTAATTTAGCTCACACAGTGTGAGCATTGGGTTTAAAATATAAATCAGCCATCTGGAATGAAACTCCCACATATAACTGCCTTAATGAGTAAGCAGGGTGAGCATATACACTATATGGACAAAAGTATTGGGACACCTATACAAGGTTTTATGAAATCCTATGAAGAAATCCTATGAAGAAACCGAACGTAAAACATAAAAATGATTAACTGATGCATCCCGAGTCTGCAGCTGTATACCGTACAACTAAGTGATTCTAAGTGATTCACTTTTTTTGGTGGCTCTCCCACAGCTCACTCAGTCAGTTGTTGGAAAACTGAAGTGAAACTGCTTCCATACTTATGTATGTCTGTAGTGTATATGTGTATGTGTATCTGTGTATGTGTATCTGTGTGTGTGTGTGTGTATGTTGTACCAGTGACAGGGCGAAGTTGAGCAGGGCCGTCCCGCTATGGAAGAGTACAGTGAGCAGCGTAGTTGTCGTGGAGATCAGCAAGCCCACGTTCCGGCTCATCACCACCCACAGAGACTCCACAATCTATACACACACACACGCACACACACACACACACGCAAACACGCAAACACACACACACATTTTTATGAACTGTTGGGTTTTTACACAGACTTCGATTTATTTCCTAGAAACTTCTCCAAACCTTAACCAGAACAGCTACTAGTCTAACTTTAACCTTAACCCTAACCTTACCCTTTAACCTTACCCTGACCTTAAAATTATTCACATATACAATATGGCATAAACCTGAGCCACATACATGCGCACACACAGAGCATCCCCATTAGTCTGATGCTCACACACTCCCCCAAAATGTGGCTGCATATTTAAATACTCATGCACTCACTCATTACTCACCGACAGCAGTGTTTCAATATTCTCCTGCACAAAGGAGGCAATGTCTTGCCAGTCCAGAATGTCCCCCAGCCAGCTGTTGTGTCTCTGGAGATGGAGCTTCTGGCCACGGTGGCGTCCCGTGTGCGTTACATTCTACAACACAGCAAAGTGAGAGCCTTAATAAACCCATATCATGGGCACAAATGCACCCCACACCATAGACAGACTCTGACTTCTCCAAATTGATCAGGATGAATCTGCATCTTTTACTTCTCTGGCATAGACATAGAAACCTGGCATGACACGTGAAAAGCTGACTCATCAGGCCACTCTCTCTTTTCTGTTGTCCATCAGTACATTTCAGATGAGCTCAAATTCAAAGTCGTTGTGGTGTTTCTGAATGTTGTTGATATGTGGCTTCTGCTCTGTATAGTACAGTCTCAACTATAGTCTCAAACGGTGTTTGATGATGATTTGTCATAACAGATGCCAGTAAACCTACAAAATGCATCTGTATGGTAGGTTATTTAATACAGGGACCAATAAGTGTGGATACATCAAATGCACATTACCTTTACAAACCATGAGTGGTACAGCCTGTCCCACAGTTCCAGAACCTGCTTCTCTATCACTGCAGTGTTGTTCACCTTATCACCAAGCATCTTGTGGAGCTACACACACACACACACAAACATACACATACTGCACTGCTCATGTGCACATTCAGGGACATACAGCTAACACTTAAATTACATGTAAATACTTTGTATGTAACCAAACACATTCTATTTTCATATCACCATACAAATCAAATGATTGAGCATTTTGTTGATTTTTTTAACCCACACAGGCAACAAATATTAAATAAATTAATTAACAAACTTCAATTTTCTGCACAAATTTTGATGTTAATTTTGTGTTATTCCTGACTAGGGGACAAACTGCAGAGAATGTTTATTGTTAACGACATATATATATATATATACACATACATATACATACACACATACATCTTTCCATGTTGTCTGTGGAGAATGTGCATTTTCACTTAAGACAACAACAAAACATGTTATTTGACCAGGGTTTGTTCAACTTTTGCATATGACATGACTACATTGACTAGAAAACGGCCTTTTGGAATATGTGCAGGATTCAGTGGGAGAGCACCATCTGCTGACCTGGAACCAGATCTGCCTTTAATCACATACTCCTAAATTCTTTTACCTTTTGAGTTATCCATTCTCTCCCATGCTGGTAAACATTTGTGGCAGCAGAGTTGAGAGCCTTTTGAATTACACGTGCCTCTGGAAGCCAGCTGCAGTACGCACACACACACACACAGAGAAAAGGCGTATGTAATCAGTATACCACTTTTATCAGGAGTACAGTATACTTTAGTGATTGCACTTTTGTTACTATGTGCTTTCCTCATGCATTATTAAAACTCAATATTAGTACTCAATTACATTTCCATAAAAAAAAAAACATTTAACTGCATTTTAGAACATATTACACAATTAACTTACATGTTTAATTAGACATTCAATCTACTCATTAGATTTCTCCTTTGGCAAGCACTGGAGTTGAGTAACATCCATTCAATTTCATATCGCAACCCTTAATTATGCACTTTCATCTTTGTGCTTGTACGAAGAACGCCCCATTTGTGGGCAGCGCTGCAGCATGCACAGCACAAGCTACCTCTGGTGTTAGCATTTCATTTATCTTTATTGTTAACTTCAGCATTAGGGTTCTAAAAGGGCAGCTTTAAAAAACATACATTTGTTTTAAATTGGCCTCTTTTTTATATTCATGCCAGTTCTCAAACGCATGTGTCTGTGCATCTTGTAAAGCCAGTTTACTTTTGAATAATAAAATGTGTTCCTAAAAAGGGCAAACTTTTACACACACACACACACACACACACACACACAATTCCATGAAAACAAATTTGTTTTTATGTGTGGGACTGTCTTACTTGGCCCACTCAGGGTGGTTGGCCACAGTCTCGTTGATCAGGTTGCTGGTGACCTCTATGATATGGGCACTCTCATGATGGACCTGAAAACCAACACACAGTGGATAAAGAATAGCACGGGCTGCAGGAACACCCTCCCAAACATGACAGTCCACTAGTTAGCTGAAACCTCAAACGTTCTTTGATGTGTGATCTTTTAAGTGTTTCGCAGGTATATGCATAACAGTAGCCTTTGGCAAAGAACCCCTGATAAATCATTTTTAAGTGTGTATTTACTGGTTTTGAGTACACTGTACCATAGCAGTGAGCAGGAGGGCCATGAGCAAAGTCCCTGTAACCAGCAAGAAAATGATGAAGATGCTGATGAGTTTATCCAGAGATTTCTCCAACCACACTATCAGCTGGGGAGAGAGAGAGGAAGACACAGAGAGAGGGAAAGAGATCAGTTTCCAACATGGATGCTGCATAATCCAGAGGGCGCAAACACACAGAGAAACCTGCTTCCTTCTTGCTTGTCTTCTTAGTCAGCCCTGGGGAACAGCATGAGCAAGCTACCCATCTTGGGTCCTATAATTCTAACAACAACAACCTTTGGTACACCAGACATGTTTTGGCCTACCGATTCCATTTACTTACACTTAAGGTGAAAATCTGTTTTGTGCTACAGCCTTCTTTGGTTTTTGCTGATCTACTGTGGGATGCATCAGTCGGTGTCAGTCTGCTAACCCTTAGGGGTTTGTGAGCCCTGGCGTTGAAGCTTTTTGGGCAGCTAGACCAGGTTTCTCTGTGTACTCCGCAGCTCCAGGCCCGGCAGGCCAGTCTAATCCTGTTCTCTTTGTGTTCCATTTGGCCACACGACTTGTTAGCACACAGTTAGCATCATGTGCTAATGTGATGTAAACTGGATTAGTAGACGTTAGTGTTTTATAGTGTGCTTCTGCAGATGAAACATGAGAGAGCTCTATCACTTCCTTCTGAAGCGAAAGAGTTTGTGAAATATGTTTGCAAATAATGATAATTACGTGGCCATGGACATGCACTAAAAAGCCCAATGTGACCCTGAGCACCATCTGTTCCTCTGACCGTGCTGTCAGTGTTCTATATCTGACACAACACTCTGGGGAATGTCAAGCTACGTGACAGAAGGTTAGCATTCATGAAAGACTGATCTCGTAAAATCTAGCCCCGCTCTTTTAGGCCATTCTTGTCACATGTATATACAGATGATGTTTCGATTAAGCAAGAACCTGTACATTTGAATAAATTTTTGGGACAAATATATGATCATTTTGTGATACAAATTGGGCAACAAAAAAATAAATACTGTTTGTTACTTTGATCCTCGTTTCTCATTTCAAAGAAAGAAGTAGACAAATACATTCATGCTGAAGTTTATTATTATTATATATATTACTATTTGAATTTAATGATCAGTTGCTGTTGTGTTTAGTCTATCCATTTTTTTCTGTTTTTTTTCTCATCATTGAAAAAAAACTTGCATCCAGAAGGAATCAACTGACAGAAATGAATCTTGGTGGGTAGGTTTGACATCTTGAGCCATGCGAATGAGTGAATGTGGCATACGCAAGGACAGTTCTTATCACTGTACCTAACTGACTATATAAGGTAATCTTTTACCATTCTGACTCTGAATGCTGTTATGTTGGTAGCATCCTTTGCAAGCAAAGTGTACCTCAGAGAAGAGTTCAAAAACAATTTGAGCAGTTGGAGGAGTTTGAGAGGGGTCGCATCACAGGGCTGCGTGAAGCAGGATGGTCTTATTGGTGTACTGTGCAACATAGCAGTTGTGCAGATACTACCATAGCACGCTGTTGGCAACAGAGTCATCCTGTTAGTGCCAACACCACTGGCAGATGGCTGCTCGACGCAGGACTACATGCACGCAGACTGTTAAGATGACTGCACTTAACACCACATCAACATCGCCAAAGACTACAATATTTAAGCTGCATGGGATGGATTATCGCAGGACACCATTAGGAACCTCTTCAACTCCATGCTAAAACGTCTTGCATGTTGCATTAGCAAACATGGTGGCCTGACACCATACTGAGAGACACTACTTCTGTATGTGTAGCTCAATAAATATTGCCCATATCAGTTGAAATTTATCATTTATTGTTCCTGGTAACTTACTTTCCTTCCCAATAGCATTGCAATCCGACTCTTCCTTCTGGGTGCAAATATTTTTTTATGATGAGTGTAATCTGAATGTGTATAAACTGAATAAAGTGTTCAGCATCACGCTTGCCTTCAGTTTACCACTTCTTCACAGACTGGCTGTGTAGAAGCTGAAAGATGTGAGCTGAAAAAGGCTAAGATGGTAACGTTGGCTGAGGTAACTGACCATCAGCATATGACTATTTTTCTCAAATCTTATTTATGTGGTCTTATTTACATATGTATATATTTATGTATGTATGTATGTATGTATGTATGTATTGTATGTATGTATGTATGTATGTATCTTAAAAAAGTATAAAAAGGAAGCACAGAGATGAGAGGAGCTACAGATTTTTTTGTTTATATTATTTTACTTATATATTTTATTAGTTTTTGCCTTACAAAGGCAGTTATAACATACGTTAATCTCACACTAAAGGTTAAGTTACATACATGTTTGTTATTGTAACCAAGATGCTTTGTGCTTAAAGTTATGAAGTTCAGCATGTAATTAAACAGTGTTCCATACTGGGCGTCACAACTGTCTAAGGCTTTCCGTTGTAGTTTAGAGGATTGCAAGAATGAACACCAGCAACCCCATGAGCAAATTAGTCAATCTTCTGTTGACCAATCAATTGGCCGGACTCTGACTCTACAGCACAGGCATATTTTAAAGGAACTATATCACTGAGATCAACTAACTGACTATAAAGGTACTCTGGCATTAGTTAAACAACAAAATTAGCCTAATGTTTCCATCAGCACAATAGAAATGTATTTAGATATTGTTGCAGTAATTCACTCTTGGTTATTGGCTTGCGTGATTTTATTACCTGCACCAGCATGGACCAGATCTATTCATCAAAATCACAATGACTTCTAAAATGACAGAACCATGCTTCTCTTTCCAGAATTTCAGTGGCAAACTTCCATATTCCCGGGTGTGAACCCTCCTCCCCTTACCATGACACATACCAAACCTAAGAAACCACCCTTCCTACCTCTACTTTTCTCTCCATGCATCTCACACACTCTGAAGCCAACCAGCCCAACGCATATCTACAGCTGTGGAAGAGTCCGGACCTTTGCAGGTTTGATTTGCTTTACTTCAGTTTTAATGCCCAATAGTTGGGACACCAACCTGACAAATGAGGCACTGGCTCCCTTCCACAGCGCAAAAAGCACTACACACAAAAACAGAAGAGGCAGCCGTAAGCCTGCAAACTCAGCTGAGAACAAAAAGATGGAGGGATGACAGTGGATGGGAGAAAAATCAAAACAAAACATCAGGTCAAGCTTCTAATAAGTGCGCACACTAACACGCTCGCATTCGCTTCCTTTCTGTTAGCTTTCTTTTCTCGTCTCTCTCCCACACTTGCTAGTTCCAGACCATTTACCTGCTTGTTAAGCCAATGCCAGAGCTTTGAGGAGGAGAGACAGAGAGACAAACTGTTATTAGAAACAACCAATAAGAGCGCAGGAATGCAGCAAACATCAACATGGACTCCAGACAACAAGAGAACAGGACAGAATTGGACAGGGGGAAATCAGGGAACAGTTCTCGTTTACAACAAAGACGGTGTTGAGACGTGATTGGGTGGGGTGTGGAAGGGAAAAATACAAACTGTTCACCACATGATGACAGTGCTCTTAGACTTAAGTACAAAGCTCAGTTCCAAAAAAAGTGGGACAGTATATGGAATGCAAATCAAAACAGAAAGCAGAAGAGTATAAATATACTTTGACCTGGATTAGAACAAAGAACATGACAAAGACAAGATGTGTAATGTTTTATCTTATCCATGTCATTGTTTATTTGTAAACATACACTCATTCTGACACTGATGCCTGCAACATATTCCAAAAAAGTTGGGACTGGGGCAACTCAAGACAAGGAACATTGTACAATGTTCAAAAAAAAACATCTTAAACAGGAGATGTCTGGCTATTAAATGTGGATTCCTGGAAATTCCCAGTCCTTACAGAGAAGGATGGGTCAAGGGCTCACAAAAAAAAAAAAAAAAAAAAAAAAAAACCTACAATGCAAGAACAGCATTACTCCTTGAGCGACTGCATGCATTTTGATTGTGTCACTCTGCACATCATGAAAAGATTTAGAGAAGCCACAAAAAGGTCTGGAGCAAAACGCGCCGAAAAGCACTATCAAATACCTGCGGCCTGCAATCCCTCAGATGGCACTGCATTAAAAACTAGCATGATTCTGTGATGGAGATCACCACATAGGGTCAGAAATATTTTTGACAAACCGCTATCAATAAATACTCTCCATCACTCCATCCACAAATGCAAGTTAAGACTGTACTACAGTCAAAGTGTTTATTATGGTCTGATGAGTCAACCCATGAAACCGTTTATGGAAATAATGTGCACTGTGTGCTCTGAGCCAAAAAAATAAAAGGACCACCCAGATTGTTACCAGTGTAGAGTTCAAAGGCCAGCATCTGTCATGGTATTCAGGTGTTATTAGAGAGTAACTTGGTTAACTTCAGTGCTAATGTTGAACACTGTGGAGCAACATGTGCTGCTTTTCAGCAACATTCATGCTTATTTTTAGCAGGACAACATTGAGTCACATCCTGCACATGTTACAACAGCATGGCTTTGTAATCAGAGAGCGAAGATACTAGACTGGCCTTTCTGCAGTCCAGGCCTGTTCCCCACTGAAAATGTGGACCTGTATGTTTGCACAGCTAAAGATTTGCACAAAACAAGACTAGGGGGAAAAAAAGTCAAACTTGCTTTCAAAACTGGATCAAACAATTATTAAATGCTGTTAAAGGGAAAGGTGACCTAACACAGTGGTAAGCTCATGATCTATTTTTTTTGTTGCAGGAATCACATCTAGAATGAGCATGTATTTACAAAAAACAAAATGAAGTCTGTAAAACAGAATTTACCAATCACTGCTTTCTGATTCATTAAGAGGTCAAATACTATCCAAACATTTTTGGAACCGAGGTTGTAGGTAGAACTGAATTGATTATGAACTGACGACACCTCAAGGAACAGATTGGGAATGCCCACAAAGGTATCAATTGTGAGACCTTACCTTGTGAGGTTGAGGTTGAAGTGGGGTTGAACACTGGCCAGCGTGAGTTCAAACAAGGCACAGTGTTCGCTATGTTTCACTGCTTGGCGCCCATTATGACGTTCATGTACCCCGACAATGTTGGGATATTCCAGCAGGATCATGAACCATGCCATCAGGCCCAAGATTCTTGAGAGTTCCGACAAATGTTATGGCCCGACATCATATCAAATCATCCCAATCGTGGCATTCCCCCATCATGTCTCGTTCTCACTCTGATTATTATGAGCACGCTGGCCCGTGTTCAACCTCATTTACAAGATAACACCTCACAACTTATACAGGTGTGGGCATTCCCAAGCCATCCCCTGAGGTAACACTACTTTATAATCAATTTACATGTTGCTATCCCATGACTTTTGGCATGTCAGTGTACATGGTTATGGTCATATTTGCCTTAAATGGGTTGCAAAGGAGTAATGTTCATGTAAGACAAGGTAACTAAATGGTATAAAGCACATAGGGTTGCATAAAAGGCTACACAATACACAGATCGACTGTAACTGCTCCTTTTAACTCTTTCAATAAGTTCTTATACAGACAGGATCAACAAATGAGTTGGCTCCCTTCTAGAGGAGAATGATTTCCTCTTTTCAAGCCACAAAAAGCACAAACAGAGGTGACAGCACACAATGCCATATCTTCGGGGGCAGGAGATTCTACAGCACAAAACATGTTTACTGCCACTTACCTTTATTCTAAGAGTCAAACAAGAAGCAAACATTTCGCATATGGACAAAAACAGACAAAACTGCAATCACACCACAGTAATCATGTCTGCAATCATGCAACTGCTATCACGTTAGCTGTAATACAGGCTTTCAGTGCAGGATTTCAGTGACTGCGGAACTAAATAAAACTAAATCCTCTTATCTGACCGTTTTAAAATCCACAATGCAAACAGAAAATCTGAGCAATTAATTGATTGCATATGCCAGCATGGCCCAGCAAATTCCCCTAATCTCTGGACTGGCTTTTCAGTCATTTATGGCTGGGTTGTGCTTTAGCTTTCACTTTCAAGGTTCAAAAGAACAAGAAACAAAACCGTTACAACGTTGGGCTTGATAACGATCACCTCCGGAAACTGCGTGCATGGTAAGAATTTGCATAGGACAGCAAAGCTTGCTCAGCACATTCTGATGATAGCTGACTGTTGGTGGGTCTTTTTTTTTACCTTGGTATCGACCCTGAGCAGAAACTGTGCAAGCCCTTTGATTGGTCCTGGCAGTAGCGCGTCCTGTCTGTCTCTAACAAACTTCTCCAACACTGACCACCACGCTGCTAGCGTCCGCTCTGCAAAATCCTTCACTCCGAAACGCACCACCAGCTTCTTGATTACCCACACTGCAAAAATAAACCACATACAAATACAATGTAAAGCTGTAAGTCACCACAACCTGCCACTGTCATATTTACAGGCTAAATGAAATGGCAAAGAATGAAAATGATGCAATGAAACTCAAAACTATCATTAGTATTTTGTCCATTATGTTTTTGTACCATTCCTTAAAAAATATTAATTTATAGCATGTGTGGTACGTGTGGATCAGACACAGCAGTGCTGCTGGAGTTTTTAAACACTGTGTCCACTCATGGTCTGTTAGACACTCCTACCTTGCTGGTACACATTGTATATGTACAGTCAGAAAGGATAGCTCATCTGTTGCTGCACAGTTTGTGTTAGTCTTCCTCTAGTCCTTCATCAGTGGTTACAGGACGCTGCCCACAGGATGCTGTTAGTTGGTGAACTATTCTCAGTCCAGCAGTGAGGTATTTAAAAACTCTAGCTACGCTGCTTTGTCTGATCCACTCATACAACTAACACGCCACACCCAAATCAGTGGCACTGCTGTGCTGAGATTGATCCCCCACCCAAACAATATCTTAAAAGACCAGAGTAAAATGGGCTAACATATTACTCAGGGACTACGTTCTGTAACTGTAGAACTACAAAGTGCAACGGAGAATCACTGTAGATACCACTGTAGAGGTGCTTTTAATAAACTGGCTGGTCGACAGACAATTTTGCTTATCAAAACAGACCAAACACACATTACCAGCAAAAGGGATGGGCAACAGCTGGAGTATCCAGAGGTTGAGCCAGACCTGCACCAGCACTATAGCCCAAACCAGCAGCACAAAGTAGATATCACTGGCCTTCTCTTTGTGTGGGAGTCCATGGAACTCTTGCCGCATGCGCAGGGGGGTCGCAAAAACTCCACTGACCTTTCTGGAAGAGTCCACCGGCTCTGCGCAGAGGGATTCACCAGCAAACTTAGCACTGCAGCTCCCTGAGCATGTACTGGTTTGTTTATGCAGGCTGGGGATTTCCAGACATGTTTTATATTTTTGCTTATGTGCTTCTTCTTTACCTTTAGACGGTGTCTTCATACCACTCTGCTCTTCTGACTCAGAAGCAGTGTTGTAGTTGCTGCAGGAGATGGCCATGTAGATAGTATTAGCAGCAAAAGAAAGGACTTGTCCTGGCAGTTCACCTACAAATGGACAGAGACAACATGGAGCAGGAAAGAAACACAGTTACAGGGGGTGGTTATTACACACCAGTAACAGGACATCACCACTATCTATTGGGTAGGGCAGGTAATATGTCCAAAGAATCTAATCACAATAATTTTTTTCCTTATTATTTTAAACCAATAATTATCAATAATTATTACATCCATTTCTTAAGTCTGAACAGTATTTGGGGAACACCAAATACTCATATTCTGCATAATCTGCAACATTACCTGCAAAAAACAGAGCTAACTCTTGCTCTGTGCTATTTTGAGTGAATGGCTACACTTCTTATTTCTTCACATAGCAAGTACAGCAAGCTAGTGTACTGAAGAAGCAACTGCTCAGAGTTCAAGCCACTGCTGCTCATATCAGATTGAGAACAGGGCAGTATGTACATTGTTGAGTCTAGTGTCTACAGTCACTACTGTCAAAATGTCTTTTTTTAAATCCTACTGTAGGGGGATACTGATTCTTCTCACCTTTCCCTGGCACAGAGGGTTTCTCCTGAGATCCGACTACTAGTAGAGACACCACCACTACAAACAAAGGCACTCGCCAGGCTCCCGTCAGAGACACTGCACAGAACAGGGGGAAAGCACAGCACTAATACATTAAACACAGAGCTGTTTGTTAGTGTATTAATATATGCACAGCTTTATTAGTGTACATTTAGTACAGTATTCTCAACACTGTAGATTGTTGGAGCCGTTCTTGTTCTATTCTCAGAGCGAGAGTGGGTGTCTGGATGTGGGAGGAAGAGGTTTGTGGGGAGAATAAGTTTGCATGTATGTGTATATGAGATGCATGTTTGGGGAGTGAGCAGATCTCTCAGCCATTAGATAGCAGGTGTGTTTTAAACAGTTGCTATCAGCTGTGATGATAAACCAGGGGCTGTCGGTAGGACAAAGGTCAGCACAAGGCATTTTTGGTCAGAGTTCACCCGCTGTTTCTAAAGCTCAAATCTCATCTTAAGAAATCACCAACAAAAGTCCCTAGGGAACCGTAACTCAATATGCTGAATGCCAGTCAGATTTAATAATGGCTGCAAGACAAGCTGTTTGAATTCAAATGCCTCTATATATCCTAACAGTACAATGCAAAGTTAGAATAAACAACCGTGAACAGGAGACGATTTTATAGCACAAACAGAAAATCTATTCAAGGTTCCTATTTTTCTTGATATACCTTGATATAAATTAGTGGTCTGTTATTGTCTTACTTAACCCTAACCTAGTCCTAGTCTTTTTTATTTAAAATTAAATAAATTAGTTACCGTTTGATTAATTAAATAATCCTTTTAAACACATAAATAAAAAAATAAATAAACTAATGTGCAAATGTAAATCTGCTTCACATACAAAGTCATCTCACATATTATCCCCTAAAGCTTTAACTTTACTTGTATTTAAAAATGAAATATTCTGTTTCTCTCTTTTTCCACAACCCCTCTAATAAATGTATAAATATAGCTATTATCCAATGACAGAAAATTAAATGAACCAGGCCCAAAATAATAAGTCCCAGAAATGCAGTGATCCGGATTAAATTTCAGAATTAATTACACCATGGCACTTCATTATACAAGCTGAAATTAGATTTGGCCTCATCATTTTACTAGTACAGAAAACATTAACGGGGGGCTTTAGTCTGAGGGGCTTCTTCCCTGAAGTTGTCATATAGTTCTGTATGCATTTTATTTGTTTATTTATTTATTTATTTATTTATGGATATATTCCAACATTTCATTTAAATCTCTGATGAATTTTAGGGGAACCAAATGTTTTCCCACCTAAAGGTGGTCCATTCATCATGAAATTTTAACTCAAAGGGAAGGGGGGGGGGGCAGTAACACAAATTATGAAAATAAATAAATAAATAAACAAACAAACAATTTTCTCCCTGCATTTAATAAGAACTAATCACTAATCCTAAATCAAACCCAAACCTTAACCTCAACAACAAGAACCTCAGCAACAAGTAGCAACATGTCCCTCATGCCTCTCAGAGTTAAAATGCTGATCCAGGATCAGATTCTTCTTGACTGCACTGACAGGAACAGATCTTTGTGACTGCGACTCTGTGAAGCTTCATGAATATAGGCCATCGCTGGTTACCTTATTCTTCTCTGGTTTTACCTCAAACTCAGGACATTATTGTCCTAACAGTGTACAAAAAAATGACACAGGTTAATACACACAGCTCTTCCTGTAACTTGCCTGTGCGCAAGGCATGTGGAAGGGCAATGTTAAGTGACTGGAAATCAGAGCTCCTAAAAGCATAATAATATTATACGGTATATTAGCTGAACTTTAGTATTGTTCTGAATCTCGTGAGCAGTAATCTAATCAATGTGTTGAACGGTTGTGTGTCCGGGTCTTTCAAGCAAAGGACAAGTCAATGACTTCAGCTCAAGAAAAGAAGCACATCCGTATGAATATCTATTTTAAACAGCATCTGAGCATGTGGCATACCTGCAAGGCTTATTGTCTAGGATGATGCTAATTTGTGATAAACCTAACACTTGTGTCAAAGCACAACTGCACAAGTCTTACCCAAGTAGAATATTAGGGCGGTCCAAACAGGCACTGACATGGCACGCAGGTAGCCCTCCATGCCAGGGGTCCACTTAAATGCCACAGCCAATACGTAGCCAACCACTAACGTGCCAACCTGGAGGAGAGAAAAGACCCGTAACTGAAATGCCTGTTCATGATCAGATACGCTGAAGTTCATTAAAATTATTAAGCTGCCATTTATTAAGAAATTCCCAAGCTAATCTAATATATACTAATCGTCAACTGAGTCACTGACCATGATCTTGTACTGCTACCTACCCACGTTAGGATCTGATATTGTTTAAAGGTGCAATTTGTACATTTTTAGCTTAAGATAAACTAAAAAAAAATTAACAGAATATGAAGAAATAACAGTTTTGACAGTACCTTAAAGGTGTCTATGTACCACGTGGAAGAAATATCTAGTGTAGTTAGCATGCTAACCAGCTCGCACTGGCCAGTCCTGTCTGTAACACCACTTTGTACCTCTAAAGGTGATAGTGAGTCACTGTAGCATTGTCCAACATGAGAGGATAATTCAATTCAATTCAATTTCAATTGAATAAAGAAGTAGCACTGAATAAAGAAGTAGCACTGAATAAAGAAGTAGCACTGCTGTCCCAGAGTCCTATTCTAACCTCTTGTAAATCATGTTGAAGCACTGCTCCTCGTTAGATCATTTAAGTTCAGGTCGGCAGTGAAAGGAAGAGTAAACACAACAATGGCTGAAGCTCTTGGCAAGCGACCATTATAACAACCACTGCCAGATCTCGATAAGAAACCATGTTCAGTCTCAAAGAAAGATGTGATATAAGTAAAAGTAAGACAAGAGTTAACTGCTCTTTACTGCTGGAGTCGTTCTTGGCAAGTACAGGGATGAAGTGTGATGCTGAACACATCTCTAATTTGTGAACTGAATAAAGAGGGAGGAGGAGTGACCGTGCATTTCCTAGTTTCTTATGACTGGGGCGGACGCCACAACTTTTGGGTGATATGTTGCCCCCTACTTGTTTGGATTATGAATTTGACAGGTTGTTTCTTGCAAATTCTTGTTATATCTTACAAATTGCTCCTTTAAAGATGCAAGCTAGCAAAGTTAGCTGTCTGAGCAAAGCCCAGAAAACTAAGAAAACATGAAAAGAACAGATATATTATTATTATTATTATTATTATTACTTCTATTACTACTACTACTACTATAGACAGAGATCCAGTTGTTTTCATCAGGGGAGAAAAAAAAGATCACTCTATCCTCTTCCTACTGTTCCATTAGCATGTCTTACTTAAAATTTAGCCGAAAATGATAAACAAAGTTTCCCTTGCTCTTTCTGGGGAGGAAATCCAGCCCAGACTGCTTTCTCAATGAGGTACAGTGCAGAGCAGCCAATCAGAACCGAGATAATCTACATATGTCAGTCTTAAAGGCACAGTAACAAAACAGTCTGTTCTAATTCTAAGGGGTAAAGAGAAGATGGAAAATCGTCAGGTTAAATGGTGGATTGTAAGATACCATACCTACTTTTGGAGGTGTGGTACCAACCCTTGGGGTACAAATGTGATTATTGTCCTAATTATTCCTTTTCACATGCTTCATATAAACTAACAAACTGGTTTCACAATAAAGTACCACGATGCTATTCTTTATTGTTGTGCACATAAAGGGGATCTGACTCCTGGAGTCCTGGAGTTTTGACGTCCAGCACAGTTTGGTGATTTCCCTCATACGATGACTGACAGGTTTAGTGGGGGGGCAGTTGAGTAGGGGAATTACCAAGCTGTACTGGAAACCTGCCCTTCAGATCCAGAGTCACTATGACTAACTGGGAGAGACCTGCCAACAAAAAGCACTGAAATGGAGAAACTCATTCTCCTCTAAATACAGTGCAATCATGACAATCAGGTTATGCTTGTAGGAAGTGCAAATGATGTGGGAGGCAGGGTGTGGGATATCTACAAGATCATTCTGTTCTTTGAGAGGCAGCATTGGCTCAGTCCTCAGGCTATTTAAACTCAGCTGCATGCTGTCACATGTTCAGCTGTTGGTTAAGATGTCGTGCAAATGAACTTTCGAGCCTTCGGGTAGGGCTGGAAAATGTGACCTAGAATTTATTTGAACTTTGAATTTATGTATTGACGTTAACAAAATGTTTTGGGATGTACGTAATATCAAAGCAGTGCACTAGTGACAACAACTGTGCATTTCATTTACCATGGCGTGATAAACAAACCCAAAAACAACTGGCTGATTTAAAGGCTGTAGTAAAATTAACACTGCATTTCTCGTGCCTGAGCACTACAACATGGCCAGCATTGGTGCTGAATACAAATGTATGGACAATATTGATATACCTTTAGTTTAAAGAAGTCACATAGCCAAGCATCTACACCCAGTGGACACTGTCCAGTATGAGGTTTCTATTACATATACACACATACACAATCTTGTATTCCCAACTTTATGAGGTTTCCTTACTGACATCTGTATGACCCCTGTCATAAAACACACATCATGCAAAGTATTCATAGCCATCTTGTGTAATAGTTTCATGTGAGGGAACTTAAAGGAGCAACTCAAGATGACGCAACCTGTCAAATTTGTACTTCAAATTATGCCTGCACTATATTGGAAAAAAATGACATTTAAATATTTTTACGCCCTGTGATATATATTGAGATATGAAATAACATTCAGGTATTTTCACCAGATGACTTGAACAGGATTATTTAAAAACATTATTCATTGTAAAATGATTGAGGTGAAAATAGCAATAATAAAAAAAAAGCTGAGAAATGACTTTTTAACACATCACCATCTTTTCTGGAACTTTAATGCACTATAATTGGTTTCAGTGCATCAAACACAAAAGCACCGTGACTACTCTTCTCTGTGTATCCAAGAAGCCTTAATTCAGAGTCCAAGTGCAGGTTTTTGTATCAAGCAGCAAAAAAAAAGTCGTAGCGTGACATTCATTCATTTAACTTGTCTTACTTAACATTGCACGTCCTGCCATGTGAGTACTGCGCATGCACACACTGTGATGACGATGCTGAAACAGTATATTGTGCAGCCCTACTTCAAACAATAGTGGGCAACATATCACCAGGAAATGCACAGTCCCCCCTCCTCACTCTTCAGTTCTTACCCGACTAGAAGAAACGTTACAAGTTCAGCATCAAACCACATCCCTTTACTCTACACGAGCGTCTCCAGCGGTGGAATGCAGCACCAATGTTAACTCTAGTTTTGCTTCCATTCATATCATGTTTTTTGTTTGCTGCTGAACATGGATTCTTGTCGAGAACAGGCGGTACGTCATTATAAGGGTCACTCGCCAAGACCTTCAATCATCGTTGTGTTTACTGTTCCTTTCCTTGGCTGCCTGTTCTTTAAAGATCTAACCAGGAGTAGGATCTTCAACTTCTCATGTTGGGCTGATTTAACTTGACGCTACAGTGACTCCACATCATCTCTTGGGGTATAAAGTGGTACTGTGAGACAGATGGGCCGGGGCTAGCTGGTTAGCATGCTAACTTCAGTCGATATCTCTTCAACATTGTACACAGATGTCTTTGACATACCATCATACGATCTTAAATATTGCTACTTTAAATGGTTTAAAGGACCTTATACAACACATTCTCCATCAATCTGAAAAACTGTTTCAACATGCAAAGACCCATTTAGGCATGCAATGGTTCTTTATAGAAGTCATGGTTCTAAACAGACCTATTTCTTAGAGAACCACCTTTTAAACGGCATAGCTTGTTCAGGTTGTTCTAGTCATTCAGTGAGTTAACTTTAGCATCTGTGTCTGCTCTCTGTCTGTCTGTCTCTTCTCCTTCTCTCTACCAGCGTACCAGTGTAGACAGAAGTTGTGTGCCGTCACCTTCATTTTCCTTTTGGTTACAGCGAGCTAATTGTTGCTATACCCAGACCAACTCAAACACCTGTGCCTCGCCCCGACACGCCCACTTACCCACAGTGCGTTGAAGTAGTCCAGCGCACAGCATATGACGGCGCACATGTGTCCGAGCACCGCCTGCATGCCGATGACGCTCCAGAATAGGTAGAGCAGGTACAGCAGCGGAGCTCCGGCCCCGATGGCCAGCAGCACGTGTAGCCGCTCGAGCACGAGCCCGCCCAGTGCCTCCACGCCGTAATTGACACAACACGCGGGCACGAGCAGCGTGCCTAGCACGATCGGGGTGCCGCTCTCGCGCAGACCACGCAGCCACGAGCGGCCCAGGCGCGCCAGGGAGTGCTTGAACGGGTGCAGGAATGTGCCGCACAGCACCGCCCACAGCAGCGGCCGCAGGAAGGCCTCGAGGATGAAGTATACGAGCACGGCGGCGCCGCAACAGATCGCCACGAAGATCATGGCGCCCGTATTGTAGAAGGCCTGCTTAATGTTGCGGTCGAACTTAAGTGAAGACGGTTGGCTCACCGAGCCCATCACGGGCTGCTGCAGCAGCGGCGGCGGCGGCGGCGCGCGCCCTGCCGGATCCCCGTCCACTCCCGGGGTCTCCGCGTCTGCCATGTTCGCTGGTTGCCGGTCCCGCTCACTCTCGAGCTCTCGCCCTGTGTCTCGCCCGCTATCACTAGACTGGCCACTGTATACGGAACAACCACATACACAACTCCGGGTAGAAAATGACGTAGTGGCCGTCAAGCACACTGGGAAATGTAGTGCGTCGGGATATTAGCTGTTAATGGAATGTCTAAAACCGAGAACACTGATTCGGCTGACAGTCAAATAAGCTTACTACTTACTTCTTCGTGCATGAGTAATGAAACTAAGTCTGAGTCTCATATGGTGCACTAAGCTGACTTTCACATTGCTCTATAAGTAGCCTAAATATAAACGGCTTTTATTCTCCATATAGTGCACTGTTTGATTGTAGAAGCCAACTTAGTGCACTGCATAGTAAGTAGGGAGCCACATCAGAGGCTCAGACTTAAGTATTAGTTTAGTTTAGACTTTAGTACTAAGTTTACAACTGCATACTAACATATTAAATAGCATGTCAGTATAGTACACAACCAACAGTAGTACATGCACATGTAGCTAATATACTGGCCACTGATTTAATAAGACTTCTCAGACGTCACTGTCCAGTGCATCATGTAGGTGCACATTGGAATTTGTAGTTCTACAATTAGAGAACCATCTCTTTCTGTACATTATGCTACTATACGGGAGAGAGAGATGTTAGTTGCACTGCTGTGCTGGAAAAGATAAACCACCAAAATAATAACTGCATAGTGGTGCTCCTGATGAATGGGGTGAACAAAACTGAAAAATGCAGCTATATGGTAAACGTGCTTCATGAAATGAACAATGTGTGTAGGTGTACAGGATGTTTTGTTATTAAGAATAAAGTCCAGCGAGCTGCTTAGATGCCATGCATCTTGATCTGTTAGAATAATGGCCTGGATTATGTCCAGAGTGCTCTTTAGTATAGCATACTAGTACTTTTCATCTGTTATTTATCATGGTGAATTACAGCTGAATTATAAGACTTGATAGTTTCACATTTTGTTTTGGCTTTTAACCAAATATGGCATCTGCAGACATTCTGTCCAATATTGGACACAAATTTTCAGACACACTTTCCAGAGTATTTCTGGCATACAATTTATGGGGCACATAGTCTACATTTTTCTAGATTTCATGTTTTTTTTTTTTCAAATTTCACTTTATTGCTTTCAGGTGCTTTTTGTCACTTTTCACGTAAGGCTGTTATGAATATAAGAAGATTGGTGTATATAAAGAACCTCCATTGTCTTTAGCTTCCTTGTATTGTCTCTCATTCAAAAAATAGTCCAAGTCAAAATGCTCCTTGTAGCTTCAACGTGAGTAGGTGAATTCAAATGAATGTGCTGCAGGCTGAATGTGCAGGTATGTTCTTTTGCTTCTATTTGTATCACTTCTTTTGTTTGCTGTTGAACATGATTTCTTGATGGGTGCAGGCAGCCATGGTTGTTGTAATGGTTGCCTGCCAAATGCCAACTGCCAAATGGGGAGAAAACCCAAAACATGTCTCTGAATGAGTGTTACTTTCTTGTTGGACTGATTCTACTCAACACTATCTAGTGACTCAGTAGTGCTTTTGTGGTGGTATTATGAGACAGGACAGGCCAGGGTTAGCTGGTTGGCCTGCTAACTTCAGTAGATATCTCAGCAATACGATACAGAGACATATTTAAACTTGTTATTTTAGTTAAGTTTGTAATGTTTTAAGGTGCAAATCTTACATATTGCACCTTTAAAAACAGCCTCTATGTCCTTACGGACTACAGTGTGAGCAGTACATTTTTTACATACTACAGCTGTTTCTATCGAACAAATGAGGAAAAAAAATGTTTTGCGTGATATGAGCCATTTATTGTATACATATGTTAGATGTAGTATGTTTAATGATTAGCTGGCTGGTGATTATTGCCAAGCTTCACTGTAGTGCCACTGTGGATACATGCAGGGCTCACACTCCGTGTGCTGTGGTGTGGGCATGGTCATTGTTTCCAAAGGTTTTCATCTTTGCAATACCAGTTTAACGTCCCGCTTAACTGTAGGACAGTAAGCTATTTTTAGCTGATCCAGTATGCTAAAATATCTAACCCACCAAATTTCACTACCAAATCTGCAGAAGTACTAAGTAGCTTATGATTAGCACCCATGACATCAACAGGCTTTTTAAACAGGATTTTAATTCTGCTGAATTTGTATGCTTAGCAATGCAACAAGAACAAGTTACAAGTTAGCATATTCCTATGATTATGCGCTTGTCTATGTTAAAGGGGAATCCTCTGCATAATTCCATTGTCGTAGAAAAGTTATTCAGAATGGTTTTAGGTAAAGTACTGCACTAAGGAGGAACCTACTGATTTGTTTACAGTGATGGTGATAGGAACCAGGGGTCAGAAAGTCTACAACACAAATAAAATGTCTGTATACCTGTATTTACTATTCAAAACATCTAGTGACCCTGCAAATGTCGGTTTGTAATGCAGACAAAGGTAAAAAAAATATTATATATTAATATTTAGATTTTAGAGCAAAACATTTCAGGCAACGTGATAATACTCATTTCATGTAATAACTTCTTGTGAGGTAGCTTTTAGATCCATTAAAGTCAGACGTCTGGTTCCCTTCACTGCCACTGTGAACGGTTCTGACTCTGTATGTTTCTCCAAAACATTGTTTCTCAGCCCTGGTCCTAGACGCACCCCGCCCTGCACACTTTAGTGGACTCCCTGCTTTAACACACCTTGGGCTTGGACTTGATAATGAACTGATAAGTTGAATCAGGTTTGTTGGGAGCAGGGAAAGCACTAAATGTGCAGGACCAGGGCTGAGAAAGACTGATCTGAAACAGAGCATTCCACATCAAACCACTCTGAATGACTTTACATATTAACGGCTGAATTATGCAGAAAATTTGAAACATTGGTGGCATTCCCCTTTAACTGTCTAGCTTTTATATTTTCTGCCCCAGCTCTTTGCTGGCAACATTTTTGTCACCTCATGGTGGTTCTTAGTAAAATGTGAGAATGACGTATTGCTGGCTGACAAGAGAGAAACAGTGATTGTATGAACCATCTCATAACTCAAATGGCTTCGAGTCCTTCACTACACATGATATTATTGCATGTTCTCTAGTACATGCAGTACAACCACTACCACCTTTACAAACAACAAAGCATGTTAATATAGCCACATATCTGCTAATAATGAATCAGCTTGTGAGGCATAACACCACAAACGAAGAGTGCTACACTGCTGAATAATCGGATTGCAGCCTTTAGACACAGGAACTCAGGAACGACTGCAGGTACAACTACAGACTTTCACCCTTGAACACCTGGAGACGTAATAACAATGTTATAAAGACAAACATATTACCTCAGACATGCACTGCCCATCAAAAGATTGGGAACACCTTGTAGTCTTCTGATATGTTCTGAGTAATGATCAATCAAAGTGATCATCTTCCTTGGTGTGGAGAGATTCTGCCTAAATAGTGAATTGAACATATATAAGGTATACAGTGCAAATGTCAGAGACCACCCTTAATTTATTTCATCTTACACGTTCATATTTCTGTATGCAGAAAACATATTTCACAGAAAGTCCCAGAAAAGGTCTCCACAGCTTCCGTTCTTCCTTCTTTCAGTTTTTTTTTTAAACAAAAGCTACAAAGCTATTTTTCCACACTTTGGGTGCATTTTCTGCCTGTTATGATCAAAGAAATTCCAAATACAAATTGAGACTAATCAGGTCATTAAGGCTTACCACTTACTCTAGTTTTGATGTTCTGCTTCATTTCCTTAATAACTCAATTTCCTTAGTAACTCAAGCTTTTGTGTAATGTTCTGTTAAATACAGTTGAAAGCAAAAGTTGCCTGGATCCTGGCTAAAACACACGTTTTGTTGATTTCCTCAGTGAAATAAGTTGACGTATCCTCTACAGTGCACATTCTAGTTTAACATATAGGAAAAAGATAAAACATAAACTATACAGCATGCCATAACTTTTGCAAAGGCCTTATTTTATGTATTTTTCCCCCACTATATTAAATTCAGCAAATAAAAATTGTGCATAAAAAAAGTCCAAAAGTGTGTTTTCCGAGGATTTGTACACATTTTCACTTAGAAAATAAAAAATTGTCATTTTTCAACAAAAAAAGCCTTTTCATAGTTATATCCGCGATGTCTAAAAAACATGTATCTTGATATTTTTTCTACATCATTGGAGCTCAACAGCTGCCCTTTACAGTGTGTAAAAAACTGATGATTTAACCAACAGAAATTCCAAACTCACTTGGACTAAAACTTCTTTACCTGAACTTTCACTAATAATAAACAATATTTTGCATAATGTCCATTTTGCCTGAAATGAAATAAAAGAAAGGATGGGCTCTGAATATTTTCACTTTCTATTTAATATCCAGCAAAGAAAACATGCTTTTGATTATAGACATTTTGGAAAACTTGAGACGCCCAAATTTATTTTGACGGACAGTAAACGTTTCCAAGTGGAGTTTGTGCTTTAAACAGAAACAATACTGTGGACATGTCCAAATGGCACTAAAGTAAAACTAAAGGTGTCAGTCTCCTGTGGTGTGAAGTCCAGAGTGGTTTCTTCTGCTTCTGGATCATTCCCGGTCAAGTGGTCAAAGCAGTGAGATTGACTGGCTCATGTTTTTAATACTGATCTTGTAATACTGGATCTTGCAATATGTGGTCAGACAGATGAGTGTGTACAAGGGCCCAAAGTTATTTGCATGCTACACGTCACGCCCTCACAAGCCTCACTTCACAGTCATGTAAAAGTGCATGTTAAATTGTAAAATGTAAAACTGACCAAAGTTAACTGCATTCAGTTCAATTCAGTATTCAGGATTTTCTCTTTCATAAAGCAGAAACATACACAATGGCCAGTTTAGTTTTGTGGACATGGATTAAGTCATACGCCAGTGGTGCCAGTAGTATTTCGCCATTACAAATTCCATTTAGTCTAAAGGTATGGACTTAATCTGGGATTGCAAAAACTGGTCTTATATATCCAAAAGTATCCAGACACCCAACATTTCTTCCGCAATTAAGGGTATTTGTAGGGTGTTCTACTCCTCTAAGAAGGCTTAACACCAGACTGGAATGTTGCTTTAGCAAGTTGATTCCATTAAGACACACAAGCATTAGCGAGGTCAGGTACGGATGTTGGTCAACCGGGTCTGGATCGCAAACAGCTTTCCAGTTCAGCCCAAAAGTGTTCAGTGGAGTATAATCACTCCAAAGAACATAATTCCACTGTTTCCACTAGTAACAGCTTAACGGCAGGAAGTTTTATACCGCACTAGCTGACAATCAGTATTGCACTTGACTTATTGACCTCAGGTGGATGAATTTTAACTCTCGGAGGTTATTGTTTTCCTATACTCTTCAAACATAATTACATATTTACATATTGACCTACATGATGAGTTCCATTTGCATTCAATTTGCATTTAGCATTGGCATCTGCACTTTTACAAACATAAACGTTGTATCAAAAATAGGACCTGCACGTTCAACTCAATATCTCCACTTGTTTCAGTGTATGAGTGAGGAATACTTAAAATCAAAGCCAGCAAGTATGAAAACAAAGTCATTTAGGATGGTTTTCGTGAAATGGAAAGAAACTTACTGACTAGTGGAACCACAAGATAAATATATTAATTTTAATTACTATCCAGAATGAGCAGAGAACCTAATCGTGTCTCCTGAGTTTTTATGGTAATAGATTTTTTTAAACGTGGAAAAGAGTTTTTTTCCCATACTATCTTGCCTTACAACCCCCTTTATGAACGTCCCCTCCCTGAAAGGATTTAAAAAATATATGGTTTAGGCCAAAACCTCTTCTCAAAAATATTGTGAAACAACGTCTAAGACCTCAGGCAGCATATACAAAATGAAGCACTAAGCTCTTTAGATGTCTGGTTCCGATTACCACCCACGGTAACAATTCTAATTTTCTCTAGAATCACATCAGAGCACTCTGAATGAGACTGTTGTTTATTGCTATGCTTTTGTTACTGCAGCTGAGGACTCTGCCTTCTAAGGTGAGGTTGAACACCCAGCAATGGGTGCACCTTCAAAGAACGATTTGGCAAAACATTCACAAATGTACACAACCCGCCTAAACCACATCAAGGTCTTCTTTAAGGTCACACAGACTTGGTTTAGGGCACATAACTCACTAAAATTAAAATCTTCATTGTGTAGCGGGCTGACTTTTTGGTCACATTGTCTATGTAGTGTCCAACCTAGGATGAATTAACAGCTGAACCTGAAGAGGGCAGCAATTCACACAACATTACTTTCAATTACCGGTAAAGACAACACGCTGCTACCGATTCTGAACGAATGAACCATGGCTTTTCCTCCATGCTGAGGCTCCAACGAAATAAACTACCTTCTAAAAATTTGCAGGCCACTCTGTAAGTGATTTGTCAGATTGGGTTAATGTCACATTACAAACATCTCCAAAGCTTGTCATGTTTATATTACTTACGTTAGTCTGGAATATTCCAAGCCGTAACAGTTTAAATTAATTAGAAGTATTTAGCAGCTACTTCAAATACAACTGAACATTTAGCTGCTTGTTCGGTCACAGCGATACATACAATAGCTAGCTAAGTATGTGCAACTGGTTAATTAGCTTAAAAATACAGTTTGCACATATAAAAACACTGTCAAACAATTTCCATTATTAGGTGTTCGTACTTACAGCCCCCCTTTAGGCAGATTCATTGATTATCCTATAATTAACCACCACATCAGTTTCACTGCTGTGCTGGGAATGATCCTCCACCCAAATAATACCTGCTCTGTGGTGGTCCTGTTGGGGTCCTGACCATTAAAGAAAAGGGTAACAAAGTATGTAAAGAAACAGATGGACTACAGTCTGTGGTGGTCCTGTTGGGGGTCCTGACCATTAAAGAAAAGGGTAACAAAGTATGTAAAGAAACAGATAGACTACAGTCTGTAAAGTCCTCCTACATGGCAAGTGAAGTTCATGGGTGTAGGAACAAGTAGGTGCTTTTAATGTTATGGCTGATCTTTCATACACAGAAACAACCCTAATGAAGAGCTGGGGCAAAGAATATTTGGGTGACTAATGAGATCAAGTCTTTCATCTGGGATAAGTAAACATTGTAAAAACAAGAGATTTGGCCAAACGAAGTTGAATCCACTGATTAGAAATGGTATCTGGACACTTTTGGACACATAGCGTATGTTCAATTCTTGGATAGCAGTTCCAGATCAAGATTATCACTGCAGCTCCCTCTAGTGGCAAGGAAAGTGCAGCACAGGATTCTAAACGTACAGCTGTCAACACACTGACACTTTGCCTGGTTACATGCAGTGGCATTTGATTTGACATGCCATATCAACAAGAGTACAAAACACAGAGACCATAGAGGAGATGCACCTGACAAGAAAAGCTGACGAGACCAGGAGCATTGTGCGTACACCTCTCAAACAGATAAGGCATGTCATCTATGGCATCCTGAATTTGTCTTATAGTAATACATACTGGATTAATAAATATGGCTAATAGTAATGTAGCCCTCTTCCTAATCTGTACCTCACTGCAGAAGTCTAGCTTGCTGGTTCTACTCTAAACATTTTCAGCTTGCTGTTGCTAGTTTTGTGATTATTCTCAGATGCTGTTTTATTGCTGCCGGTCTGTTATACTGTTAAATGGCCATAACACCAGCTTGTTGCAGACTCCAGGGTGAGTTCAGCTGCTCGCCCTGGTGCCCATAGTGCCACACTGGCACATCCTCATGGTTAGGGGGTGCCCATGAGCAAGTAGAAGGTGAGGGCCACAATGAGGAGGAGGCAGAAAGGGGAGGAGAAAGTCTGGTAGGCGGCGGCAGGCATGAAAATGTCCTCGTATTTGTAAATGCTG
The DNA here is from genome assembly GCA_034552555.1 of Semaprochilodus insignis. Classification (NCBI taxonomy): domain Eukaryota; kingdom Metazoa; phylum Chordata; class Actinopteri; order Characiformes; family Prochilodontidae; genus Semaprochilodus; species Semaprochilodus insignis. The sequence goes on from CM067497.1 coordinate 15,793,174, forward strand.
ATCATGTGATCGGACACAGGCGGATTGTCGATGTCATGCCTTGTGATTGAACCTGTGAAAATAAACAGAACACTGATTTTGGTTTGTTATACACCAAGACAGTAAACCAGGAAAACGTACTGCACATATCAAACATTAATTACAAAACTGGCTGTAGGGTCAAAAATTCCAAACTGTCCCGCTGACTCAGGGCACTGGAAGATGACTGACCATTTGAGTGGCTATTACTAGTGAAAATGAACACACTGCTTTACAACGATTGGACACATTTTCCCCTATCAAAAGCTTCAATCTCAAGTAAACATGACTAACATAAGTCTGCTATAGTTAAAGTTCTAATGTTAAATCTCTTTGAGAAAATTAATGTTGAAAAACAAGATGTTAAGCAGATAAAACTGATTTTTAAGTTTTAAAAGTTTTTTTTAAAAAGTAATTGTGACCTAAATTACAAAATACAACCTCAATTCAGATTTGTATTTCATGTTTTGTCTGATCAATATAACTTGTTAATATACATCAATTTCTGCATTTCAAGCCTGCAACGCATTCCAAAAAACATTGGGATGGGGGCAATTTAGGACAAGTAATGAGGTGAAAAAAACTACATATGATTTCAAACAGGTGATTGTAATCATGTTTTGGTACAAAGGCAGTATCCACGAAAGGCTGAGTCTTTGAGGTGATATATTTATACACCATTTGGCTGGAGTTTTGTAACATTAGTCATTCATGTAGTCATACAACTCTCCATACAACTCTCTAATATCCGCTTCTTTGGTAGGAACCTGGACTAGTATTAACTCAGACTGTAAGTGATGACGCAGCAGGAAGTGAATGATTATCCGTCAGGTGAGGTACATCATGCCACTGGTCCCACAGTATGTGTATTATTATTTTAAATAAAACTCATTTTCATTTTCAATTTCAATTTAATTCAGCGATTTGTACTGTGTTTGTCCTAGAGCAATGATCAAGCTGAGGAAGGCAAGTCAGGAAAACTCCCTGCAGCACAATGGCTCATAAGAATGTTGGACATTTTGGTATAGATGCAGCGGCAGTATTCAGAGAACCCACGTTATCGGTCACAGATTGGTTAAAATAAAAATAAAATTGGCTGAAGGCATCATATAATAATTAATTCATTAATTCAATTCATTCATTTTTAATTCATAATTCATTGCTAGATTATAGTAAATGAGATTATATTTCACAAATGGTCACATACAGTACAGGAGCCTAAAAGGTATGTCAGCTTACAGCTAACTGTGAAAAACTAAACTATAATTTTGGCATGTGCAAAAGTTTGAATATCTAACAGCAGTGAACTTTTAAAACTCACTAGTCTTTAATTGACTCTTTAGTGCTGGTTAGGCAGTCAGCTAATGACACTTCCAAAGTGTTACAAATTCTCTGACTCTTCAAACTTTAAGGTAACACTTAGAAATCATGGGCTCCTCTAAGCAGCTGACTGAGGATCTGAAGTCTGAATGTGATATTGCCTACAAAACATTCAAAGGCTGTAAAAATATCAAGGCACTTCCGAGACCACAATTTCCACAAATGTCACGGATGGGAGTTACGGGAAAGTCAGTCATGAAACTTAAACTAGCTTCTGCATCAGGATAATGATCCAAAACATACCTTAAAATCCTCCATGAACTACTTCAAAAAACACAAGTTGGACTGTGGCTTTTGAACTGGCCCTCTCAGTCCACACATGAACATAACAGGAAATCTGTGGGTAGATCTTAAACATGCTGTGCATGCATGACAGTTGAAGCAAACTGCAGCTTGAATATTCTCACACAGTTCCTGCAGGTTGTGCGGTAGGGGTGGAGGTGGAGTGACACCAGGCCTTCTGGACGTATCATGCGTGCCAACAACCCATTCGTCTTAGCGCTGACCACGGTGCTTCCACACACGGATTCGTTGATCGTCTCCACCAGGTCAAAAGTGGGACTTGTCACTGAAGATGACCCGCTGCCATTCACTCCATCCAAGTCACTCCATCATTGCAGTCTTTGGAGATGCTGACGTGGTGTTAAGGGCAGTCGTTGTAACGGTCTGCGTACATGTAGTCCTGCATCATGCAGCTATCTGCCAATGGTGCTGGGACTAACAGGATGACTCATGGAGGGCATCACTTCTCACTGAATGTCCACAATCATGGCTGTTGGGTCACTCTGTGCATATTAGACAATCTGTTGGTTCACTCTCTCCGTGTTTCATGTAAGTCTCCCAGATCCTTCATGTCGCTGGTGCATGCCTTCTTCTATCCACTGCTGCCAACAGCGTGCTTTGGTCGTATCCACACAACCGGTATAACGCACAATACGTCGACCATACCTCTTCCCGGAGCCCTAAGATGGGACCCCTCTCAAAGTCTTCCAATTGCTCAAATTGCTTTTGAACTCTTCTCTGAGACATACTTTGCTTGCAAAGGATGCTACCAACACAACAGCATACCTCAGAATGGAAAACACACGCAGCAGGATGAGTTATAGTGTCTTATAGTCAGTCTGGTACGTTGACAAGGCTTGTCCTTGCTTATGTCACATGTGCGGCTGAGCATGACAATTAAATCATTCACATGTCTCATGATGTCAAACCAACCCACCAAGTTTCATTCCTGTCGGTTGACTGCTTCTTGGTGCAACTTTTTTTCCAATGATGAGTGTATGTCATTTAGGTGGCCAAACTTTTGCAAACAACTGTATGTATACAACACACACACACACACACACATACCCTGTATAGCAGGTCCCCAGGCAAATAGGTAGTACCAGCTCAGATGCAGGTCCACCAGTGTCTCTTCTCGTGGCACATGCAGAGGGCGTTTGAAGCGGCAGGTGACCCGGTTGTTCTCAAAGATTCCTTCCTCATCCCGCGCTGGGTTGCGCTTTATTTCTTTAGCCCACTGACCCACGTTGTAGAAATGATGGATCCTCACCCGGCCGTTATCATCATGGACACAACCCATAACATCATCACCTCCCTGGAAAAATCAAATGAGGGTCAGGTCATGTGACATTTCTACAACGTGTGCCTGCATGTAGTATATGGTATTGGATCAACATTAATTTCTCCAGTGCACCACAGATACTGGCATATACAGTCCTATGCAAAAGTTTGAATACCTCAAATTACATCTGTCGTTGGAAAAAATTAAAAATAAAAGAAAAATAACAAAAAGGAAAATAAGTTAAAACATTCTCTACATGGGACAGGTCTGTGAAGTTCTATTTATTTGCCAAGTTTAACATATAGGAAAAATAAAACAAATAAGAAATTGTGCCATACCTTTTTAAAAGGCCATATTTTCTGTTTTATTTCATTTTTATTTTTGTGCCAGAATAGTCCCTGTGACCCATTATCCCTAACTCTATACAACCCCTTCATACATGTGTACTCTGTGTGAGTATTTAAAACAGTGCATAGCACTTTACTAGATTTTGAATAAACTACACTGTAGCTGCCAGTGGGTGCAGTAAACAGTAATCAAAATAGTCTAGGGTCAACAAAACACATTTGACCAGGGGTGCCCAAAACTTTTGCATACGACTAATGTACTCTGGCCAAATATTTTGCCCAGCCAGAGCCAGAACCGAATTGTTGCAGCTTGGGAACTTCCTCTTTCACCCAACATACCAAAAACTTGACTGCAAAACGCTACAGGGCATCCGTAGGTGAGTCCTCAGTGAATGGGGAGGAAACGTCTTTTTAGCTATTTATGTGGGAAATAACTTTCATTTTAAAAAGCACAAGGATGTATTCCACTTACCGGTATCTTTCTTTTTGCTGTTTATCTATAGAAAAATGGTTTTGGGAATGGATTATAGATACTGAGTACTGATTGGCTGAGTGAAGTGGTTTATACTCCGTGACATCATAGCATACTTAAGACACTGTTAGAAAGTTCAACAACTGGGGTTTAAAACATGATGGCAGTGTTGAAATATGTAATGAAAATGAGTGTGAATAATAAGAATTAATCAGTTATTTATTTAAAAAGATTACTAACTACTGCCTGCTCTGTGGTCAGGTGAAATAGGGTTCTATGATCTGATGAAACTAAGATTTGAGGTTTTTGCCAATCAAATGAAACACCATCTGCACATCATAAATGCACCATCCCCAGTGTGAAGCTTGGTGGTGGCTGGATCATGCTATGTTTTTTTTCTAGTTTCTCTGCAGATGACCCTGGGAAGGCTTGTGAGAGTAGAGGTTACAAAGCTAGATTTGGTGAGAAATTAGTGTCTAATGCTTGATATTTAAAGTTTCCTCGCCTAAGCTCATCACACTAAGTAGTTGCTATGTAATATGCGCTTTGGTGTCTGAGACATAGTTTTGAGATAAGAATTTGGCCTAAAACATATTTTAAAAAATCATAGAGCAATACACACAGGCGAAAGCAAAACAGTACCCAATGAAAATCATGTTTTTGCAGATTCTACCATCATTGATACTACATATGAAATTTTAAAAGACACCTGAGGGTACACTGGTTGTTTTAGATTTGTTGTTTTAGCACATTTTATATTCTAATGAAGTAATACAAACTGAAGTCCCACAGTAAGAATAAACTTTGTTTGTTAAATGCGGTCTTCTGACCTTAAACATTCACAAAGATTATGTTATGATCTAGTTAAACCCAGGGCATTAATTCAGATAGTAAAAAGCTACATATACACAAAATCATAATTCATAAGGTACTTTTTTTAGCATCAGTGGCCTGATAACTAACAGAAGCTCTCCTTATTTATTTACCATTTTCTTGTCAGAAGAAAAGCCCACAGCAACCCAGCCATCTGTGTCTGCACTCATCTCAAACTCCACATCTGTGCCAATGCGCCTATAACTCAGGAAGTAGTCACATGTTTCGGCATCACAGCCAGGCTTTCCATACCTACACAAACAAACGCAAACATAAACAGACAGACAGGACAAAAAGTACATCTGTAGGACAACTGTACATGTTCAGATATATTTTAGTTATAATCATCCACTGAATGCTTTTAGTATGGGTGATTTGGAATTGGACACACTTGACTGGACAGGAATGAGCAGAGCTGCAGTAAGTTAAAGTAATGAGGAGTGCATTACTGCAAGGCCAGCAGTTCTGCAGCAGTTATCTAACACACAAACCTTCAATTTGATTACTAATATCATTCTATCATCAGTTTATTAAAGCATATTTACAGTTTTCTTTTCATATCAAGATATGTTTGGTGTCTTTTTAGTTTTGCACTGGAGCTACGACCCTAATAACGGAACTTTATCACCAACAACTTGTAAATTACAAGCACAAGTCAAGAGACACCCATTGACTCTATATGATACACAGTGCTAAAGCTTGTGAATCCTTCACAATCCTATCATTTTGTGATTTTCTACATAAATGTAACCCAAAATATGGTCAGATCTTAATTTAACTCATACCAATAGATAAAGACAACCCAAATTAACAAATAACACAACATATTTGGTTTTGGTCATATTTTACAGTATATAAAGTAAAAAAACATATATAGTATATATAAAATAATCAAAAATGTTCTGTCTCATCATTTCTACCGGATTAAGCTCAGATTTTTCTCTCAGCCATTCCAAATAGCAACATTTCTTGTGCTTTAACCATTCTTTGTAGACTAACCAGTGTTTTTGGGACTGTTGTCTTGCCCCAACCTTTTGCTGAAGTTCAGCTTACAGATAAATGCCCTAACATTTTTTTGATACAAGCCACAGTTTCATCAAGCTATTCTGGTCCAATTTTTAAAAATAAAATAAAAAAAATCTATATAAATAAATAAAAAACATGATACTGTCACCACTGTGATTCACACTTGTCACAGATAGTTTTGCAACATCTCCCAACCTCAGAAATCTCATTTGACTGAGACATGGCATGTACTAGCAAATGTATGTAGTGAAGACTAGACTTTGATCGTTAAGATGTTTTACACAGGGTATGGTCAGACACACTCTCACCTGGTTAGTAAGTAAGTATGTAAGTAAACTTTGTATAGCACTTTTCAAAAGCAGAGCTACAAAGTGCTTTACAATAAAAATGTATCAAACTGATTTAACTTCCTGATCCTAATATTCACCTATAACACATTTAACTTGTAATTCCAGATGTTCACATACGTTTGCCAACAAAGACATTTAATGTTGGATCATTTTGTTCAACAAATGGAGGACAAATGATATACCTGTTTGTTTTACTAGGTTCTCTGTGTCTACTGTTATGAAGATCTGATCTGAGCCAATATCTTGGCTGACCAACATTTATGGGACAACTGTGTAAATCAGATTTTTTTGTGACCTATTGCTTTAAACTCACCTGATACAGCCTTTGGTTATTCCACAGTCGCTGACTTTGATGCGTGCAAACGGATCAACAGGAGGTGCGGTTGGAAAGGGATAACCTGGGTGACACACATCAAACAGCACACTTCATGTTAAAAGCGAATAAATTATTATAAGAAAACAGCAGCAAACAAATAATAGATGATTGCTATCTCTTTATTCATTTAAAACCTGGAATATATCACTAAACATTTTTGATACAGTGAGCAAAAGTAGCCTTGGGACGCCTCTATTATTAGCTGTTTCTTAATGATTTAGTTTGTTAACGTATTACGGAAATCAATTAAGCTGTTTTGGATCCAGCTGTACAATAGCAAACTAAAAACCATTTTAGAACAATTCTACAAAGTTATGTGGCTAAACTGTTTAAACTTGCTTTGTGCACTCTCCGTATAAGGAAAACTGGGTTTGTCTTGTTGAGCTAATATCCCCCCTTTGTAGAACGTAAGGTTCATCATCATGGATGTTTTTGATATATGCTAACAAAAACTTTACAGTTACACAGAAATAAAAGATGCTAAATATTTAACTGATGAGTATCAATACAGTATATGACTTATTTTACCCCAAGATCCAGCAAATCTGTCACGAAATGGCAACTACAAATCCATGTTCTGGTGCCTGGATTCTACTTGTTTCCGAGGACTGCAGTAATCCATATGAAGCTGAAGTCAGCTTTTTATTCGCCAATTTCTTGCTCAGATTTTCCCGTTCCATCTTAATTAATGCAGCAGTTACCATATGCACCATTTACGATGGAATGGGAAAATTCAGATAGAAAGCTGATTACAGCCTTTATCAGTCTGTAAAAAGATCCGAATTCTAGCTTATTATTAGGGCTCAACAACTGCCCTTTACATTATGCAAAACTTTCCTGAGGATTGGACCAATAGAAATGCTTCCAGATTGCTGTAAATAAAATGTCTTTACATTAACGTACATTGAAAGCAAGAACATTCTTGGACCTCTCTCCTATAAAGTTAGCAGTTTGGAGATACTTGTTTCTCTTTAGACAATGCTGATATTTTGGAATTCTACTTATTGTGTCAACTTGTGGTAGGGTAGACAAAATCCAGGAAAGGTATCAGGAATAAGCGTTCTGCATTTGATAAATGCGAATTGGAGACGATGGATACAGAAGGGCTTTAAATGCCACGAAATGTGACGTTGCATGTAGACTTTCAGGCTTGGGGAGAGATCCACCAGAAGTCCACTGCAGAACAGAGCAAGGCCTGTTCCACTGAGAGCCGGGAGGGGGCGGGGCTTAGCCGCGGGGTGCTGACCAAGGTGCTGAAAGAACGGGCCCTACTATAAACCTACCAGGATCTGCAGGCCCATTAAACACATAGAATAATACTCCACACAGTTATCAGGGCTGGCGACTGATTGCACTTAGACCTAATACAAGCACTGTGGCGTCATTCCTATTAGCCTTGTCAACGGGGGGCCCTAGCAAGAAATCTGGGAATTCAACGACAACAAAACCTCTTCAGAAGATAACACGATGCTTCAACAGTATCTAGCACCTCCAAGCCTTTCATTTTCGTTTCTAGCATCACGTTTGCTAAGTAGGCGGTGCCAAAACCCATACAGCTTCTTACCTTCATCTGAAAGGTATCTGGACTCGAGGAATTCTGAGGCGAAAGTGCTGTACGAGTCTTTATGGTGGTCTTTATGTCCCGGCTCTCCGTGCTCTCCATGGCCGCCCCTCAGAGCGTTGTCATCGGTAGGGCTGGCTACGGCTGCGAGCCACAGAGTGGGCTTCAACAGCAGAGAAAGCTGCAGGAGAAACATCACCACAGACGTCCGATCAGATTTAGCCTATTTGACGAGCGAAGCGAGGCGGGTGCGCGGTTTGGGTCGCATTGGGTCCAAAGACGTTACATTAGACCACCATAAGCCAATTAAACCATGTTTATGAAAAACAACCAGGTTAATAAAGAGATTATTAGGCCTCCAGCTTCGACGAGATTGCGCCAATGAGGGGGATTTGAGGCGGGGGCTCCGTAACGAATAAGGCTAAACCAATCGAGGGATCAGAGAGGGATTTGTAACAGAGCTGATGCTGTTTAGGCAAAACTAAACTATCTCCGTGGGAATCTTCATGCCATATATCATAAGGCAAACAGTGAACACGTACTAATTATCCAATACTGCATTTCTGTTTATTAGTATTTTGGTAGTCTTTAGCTTTAAACTTGCCCACCCCCCTCTCTGTGCACCTCTCCCTGCCCCCATCAATACAGAGACTGACACGCTGGGGCTCCAATAAGACAGCACTACGTGCAAATCTAATACAGTCAGTTTTAACATTACCTCCGGTGGCTTGTTTACTAGCATCAGAACTAGAGATGGGCGATACCATTGATCTTCCGTTCGATCCGATACCAAGTAATAGCAAAGCTAATATCCCGATACCAATACAGTTCATTTAAAATTCTTTATTATTAACAATGACTAATTGTGAACAAACAAGAAAGTCTGACATTTATATTAAATACACTTTGAGAAATCAGATTTTTCTCTTTGTCCTTTTAATAACATAACTTTTGTATTTACATTACAATTACATTTTAAAGTTAAACCATCTACTAGTCAAAAGTTTGGACAAACCTTCTGGTTCAATTTTTTTTTACATTTTTTTAATTATTTGTAGATTAATATTGAAGGCACATGAAATTATGTGAAAATATGTGAGTATATGTTTTGAACCAGAATATGTTTTATACTTTAGACACTTCAGACTTTAAATGGTTTTCGTGACTGCACATGAGGATACATTCAAAGTACAGTAATGATGGACAGTTGTTTCTCTTTACTGAGTGATTCTTGCCATATTTTGGATTAGCAAAGTAGCCAAATAGGGCTATTTACTGTATAGAATTGCCTACCAAGCCTACCACTGCACAACACAACTGATGGGCTCAAGCACTTTAAGAAGGCAAGCAATTTCACAAATCAACTCTTGACAAGGAACACCTGTTAACTGAAAACCATCTTGTGAAGCTGACTGAGAGAATGCCAAGAGTGTGCAAGGCAAAGCAAAACATGCCTACTATGAAGAATGTAAAGTGTAAAACATATTCTGGTTTGTTTTTAGTTTTTTATGGTTTCATTCATAGTTTAGATGCCTTCAATATTAATCTACAATGTAGAAAATAAGAAAAATAAAGAAAAGCACTGAATGAGAAGGTGTTAGATTTATTGGTTAATTATTTGTCTAGTGTCAATTATATGTCTAGTGCAAATTACACATTTATCAAAAGTATGGCAAATAAAAAAGTATATGTAATATTCTGCTTGGTATTTTTAAGAAGCCTTGTACTGTAGACCACCTGTACCACGATATTTAAGATGTTAAATCATATAAGACTTTTACTCACAAGTCATTAAGATTGTTTCAGGGAATCTACCAATTAAAAACGCACATTGCAGTCTCAGGTTTGTACATGACATTTAAAGGAGCTTCTTTTTCGCCAACTTTATTTGGAAGCAGAGGAAGAAGTCAGAAGGAAAAGTAGTTCACATACTACACCATCATGTTTTATTATTTTCATTGGGAGATCCATCCTACTTAATATACTAACAAATGATTTCAATATTTTTCTGCCAGAATGGACGTATCAATATTTAGGTATCAATCCATTCATCCCTAACCAGAACCGTTACCTTGGAGCCTCATCATTGACTTTTGAACTACTCCTAACCCATTTTGTCCTGCAAATCACAATTTATCATGGCATTGCTAGGCCAGTTGTAATGGGCTTTAGACCCCTCCCCACCTTCCTACATGAATGTACATTACTAGTTCATCATCTACAACCCATTCTGACTTACGAGGCAGATCTACTGTTTGCCAATCTGATCAAATTGCCAATTTTGATTACTGTAAAATTTCATGATGAATAGATATTTTGTGGCTATTAAAAGATGTACTGGGGGAACAATTCCCCCAGAGCCCCTAGCAGTCTATCCATAAACTTCTAGTGATGCTTCTGCAGTTTATTACTGCAAGCAGGTGAACTATTGCCAAGTTATGGTTAGATACTGTATAATCAAGTGGTACTACAGCATCCTACTAAAGATAAAACAACAAACATGTCCATTCCACTTCCTTAAATACTTAATAATAGACTACTAAATGTACTGAAGTCCTGATCTAATGGTAAGCTCAAATATGCTGATTATACAGCTGCAACACAGAGAAAGTTAAAATGTGTTTCTAAATTTTCAACTGACCGTTATGAATAAATAACACTATACTGGAGAGCTAGCGTGTGTTTGGTTGTACTAACAACTACTTAAAAAACGTTAACCTCAGACTTGTTCCCCTGCCATGCTCTGTTTGGAGACCAGACAACTGGGCTAATGTAGCTAGTCAGGTCATTTGCCAAAGCACAGTGCTTGTGCTAACTAGTACACTATTTGTAGAGCAGGATTGAAAAGTAAAATACTTTAGTAGAAATATAGTAGAATATTTTAGTGGTAATTCACTGACCTGGAGACTCATTTTATTCACATCATAAGCTGATTTCTGAGGCGTGATGGAAAAAAACACTATAATGTGCATTTCAGGGATGCTCTGTAGCCATGGATGGGAACCTCTACACAAGACCATTTTGTCAAAAAGTGTGTATCACAAAGTAATGAAATCAACATAAATCACTATACTGTATATTTTTTTGTGGAAGTAATGTTCAAAATGACTGCATTCTATCATCACTATGCTCCCAGGGAATTCATCCGTCTCTGAGGAGCAAGAAATAATGAGGTTATCAGTACAGACTGATTTTACGTTGCAGCTCAGGTGGAGAGGTGGAAGGTGTTCTGCTCTGCTTAGAAGTGTGATAAATGTTGACTACATGCTACAAAATAAGATTTGTAGATACTTTTAAAGGAGAATTCCACCAACGTTTTAAATTTCATCCCAATTTCATAATTAACATGAACATAAATAACATAAAAGTTATTCAGACTGGTCTCATGTGAAATGGTCAGTTTTATAGAAACTAACTGAGTCGGAATGTTCACAGCAGGGCTGATGGAAACTCAGACATTTTATTCAGAGTTAGCACTATTATTTGAAGACACTTGTAGGTCTGATGGTTTCATATATTATATAGTTCATGCATAGTCTAATACAGTTCAATGTTGTGAACATCGTGTCCTTTAGTTCTCATCACTACCACTATAAAGAATGATTTTTCCCCTGTAATGATTTTGTAGTAAAAATAATTCATAATACTTTTTGGTTTTACTCCAGGTTATTTCTAATAAAGTGTTCAACTTTTATTATAATCTAACTAAATGTTACAGAGTGAAAAATCTCTGCTCCATATTTACCCTGATGTTTGTGTGTTTCACTGAGAGTACCTGAGAGTAAAGTTGATAATAATTAAGTTTACGTTCAATGAAAGCTAACGTGTTAGGTTAGCTAAGCCTAACGAATCTATGAGAATCCCAGGGTTAAAGTTTTATGTTCTTGGGGATCTATGTTCAGATCTGTATATGATACATTCATTCTGAAAATCTTACATTAACGGAACCAACAAAAGAATTTCTAAGCATATGATTAACGGCATGAGGACATCAAAAGTAACAAACAGGAGTGAATTCTTATGGTTTTGAAATACAAAATATCTGTGTGCTAATTAGCTAGGTAAGCACACTTTTAATTCAATCAATTAAAAAAATTGACTGCAGAATACAAAAACTTTTTACTGCCCTTCTTTTTTGTTGTTGTGCTACCTTTGACTTGCTAGCTAGACTTGCTAGAAGACCCGGGAAAGATAGAGCTGTTTCCAAAATTCCACAATTAGATTAGCTGGAGAAACGTCAAACTGCAAGCATTGAACCTTCTTTTTTAATATTAACATACAGTATGTAACATAAATACATTTAAAATAATTATTTGAGTAAACTTGTGGTCCAGAAACCAGTTTATTGGCACTTTCGTAAGTGATTTTCTTCACTAATACTTTTTCTTGTACTGTATTGTAGTAATTCAAGAGAGTACTTCTGTAGCAGTACTCTTACTTAAAGGGCATTCCAGGCTAAAGCTGGAAGTTCAAAATGTTGTAGCATTGTGTAGCGTTATATCACTTTGCTTCGTCTTTTTGTCAGAATTCACAGTTTAAAATTATTTTCATGTTTTTGTTCATTGATGTTGTCTTACCACAATACTCAGCATCCATTATGTAAACACATCAGACAACAACTGTGAATAAGGAAGGATAGTTGGCACATACACCAATAAATTAGAGAGCTGCACATTATATGTTCTAGAGCCAGTTATGTGTCTATTAATGTGTATTGGAGATCAATTATGCTTTAGGTGATGACACAATAGAAAATCATGGTAGTTGATTTTGAAATTCAGTTGAAGTTATTGCCAGTTACAGTTACCCAACATGTTCTTGCCTGTTAGCAAAATGACAGTTTTACGAGTGTTCTAGTCATTTGAAAACACCCGAATAGCTACTTGAGTGACTCAAAATGTTTTCAATGAAACTAGCAGATGGCGCATGTCTGCACATGCCCTCAAAATCTCACAGGCATCGTTTGTATTTGTATTTGGATGAAAGCATAAAGAAAACAATAATTCTCACTTTATTTACTGGTCATTTGAGTCATTCTCTCCAACAATGATTTAAAGACTGTTACTACACTGTAATTTTTGCTACTACACTGTTACTACACTGGCTGCAATATAATATTCAGCTTCAGTGATGTTAGCTCTCTGGCTTTCAGGCCTGTGTTTCACGTTTTTAAATGATGCATAAGCACAGGGTGCAACTCAGCACCCTTTCCCCCATACAGCACTAGGCTATATATACAGTCCTAAACAAAAGTTCACACAAAAATATAAAAACTCAAATTAATATGTAAAAACATGGAGGAGAAAAGAAATAAAACCCCCGATTAAAACAGCAGATTAGTGGCCACACTGTCTCTCCGTGTTTAGGTTTAGTCTTTACCTTATTCCATTCCTAATGATCTGAGAGGTCAGACAAATATGCTGGTCCTACAACATTAAGAGACTCTATTCTGTAACATACTGATATCCAGGGTAAAGATTTAAGAATGGTGGTGATGTGTTCCAGTCTTTTACTTTATTTTAAATCTGAAGCTGCTAGTCCGTTATAGGAGTAGACCATTACAGTAATCAATCCTGCTATAAATAAAGGCATGGATACGTTTCTCCAGGTCTTGTTGAGTTAGGAAATCATTAATCTTGATGGGTTCTTAAGGCGATAGAATGCTGATTTGGTAGCAGCTTTGACATGACTGCTCCAGTCTCATTGGAGTTCCCAAATGAGTTTTATTTTTACACAACTGTAGGTTTTCTCCCATCCAGTTAATGATGTGCTTACAAAGTGAGTCAAAGAGACCATAGTTACCTGACAGTCTCAGAAACATTGTTTTCTGTTATGATAAGTGTGATAAGTGTCATAAATACACGTCCTCTACAGAGACCTCCTCCACATAATACACCATAGCCATTTGTTTTGAGAAATTTTGAGAAAATGTGTAATATTAATAATACTTTAATAATAATAATAATAATAATAATAATAATAATGAACTAAACAAGGAACTTTTGTATATTACAATTGTATATTCTGGTTCCTTGTGTAGCATTATGAATTCTCAAACTCAAACGGTGTTTCAGGATATCAAAAATCAGTGAATAATGGACTGAAAATAAAATGAGATTTGTGGTGGCCATCCCAGTCTGATGGTGTCTCGTCTGGCCTAATAGATGCCATTTCATTCTTTGATTAGCATTATTGTTGGGTTATGTTGAATGGTTACAATGATTGCAGACAAGGAAAGAGGCAACATCCGGTGTAAAACCCACATATTAAATATATGTATGGGGTAAATAGTAGATGTCATTGCACATGTTGTCTTAGGACTCTTAGGTCATGATAATACAGTATTTTCAGATGAGGAATTTAAATCACGCTCTAAGGTTATCTCACACTCTAAGGTTGATGTGCGCTGTCTATGAACTTCAAATTAGTCACTAGATGGCAGTGTTGATTCAGCAGCTGGTAATGTATGTGCATTACCTTCTTTTGCCTTTAACATGTATTTGGGAGAACTAAATGCCAACCGTTCAATATGGAAATAAAATAAAAGGGTTCTCCACAGACTTGGCATCGTCCCAAAAGGGCCAAAAGATCCTAAATATTCAATGTCTGCAAGAAAATTTAAAAAGGAACAATCAACAAGGCAAATAATTTTAGAGGTTTCACATATGAACAGCATAAACACTAACCTGTATTACCAGTACTACAGCCTTTCTCCCACTTTCTTGTGACACCTGCCTGGCACAATCCAGCTGTTTACTCTTTTCTGATGTTACAATAAATAAATAAATAAATAAATAAAAAAGAAGAGTTGAGACAGTAAAAGCGCTCTCTTCACTATATACAGGTGACCCAGCTACAGACTAGCAAAGTACCAGGTGTATCAGAGCCTTAGAGGTGGTGATAAAGTCATTTACAAGTCTTGGGCATGTTTCTGTGCTGAAGGGAATGGTATGATAAGATTTTTGTATTTCATAGACTGCCTTTTACACATGACAAAATAAATTACAAGATTTTGTCGTTTTATTTGCTTTGTTTGTGGCTCTATTTGTGTTTTTTTTTAAAACCTTCACTGTTGCACTAATATAAGTAGCTGATATATTAACAAATACACATTTCTAAATAGGATTATATATCTCTTAATATAGATCAGACCTTATGGCATAGGTGGAAATAAATAAGATCCACCAGAATATGGCCTTTTTAAAGAGAAAAGCAGGGGAATTAAAACTGAACCTTGTGGGACTCCACGGGTGTTTTTATGAATTGTGAAACCAAAAACCAAAAGCTCCCATTAAACCAAAATTGCCCTGGTAATCCTGTGTGGTAATACTTACAATTCAAATATTGCAGTAAGAAACCTGATTGGTTTAATTAAACAAGGACAACCCTACCTACTCTTAGATATGGGCATGCCATCACTGGGTGATCACTAGATCAAGGTTTATCAGTATCCCAAACCCAAAACAGTCCAGGTAATCAGGTATAATCTGTTAATATCTCTTCTCTAGTTGATGTCATGTGCGTGTAATTCTGGCCAGCCTCAGATCTCCACAAATATAAATATCCCTCCAAAAATATGCCTTCCTTTAAATGAACTAGAGCCCTTTAAATGTTTTCTCTTAATATGCTAAGTTGAATGTT
The DNA here is from genome assembly GCA_034552555.1 of Semaprochilodus insignis. Taxonomy (NCBI): domain Eukaryota; kingdom Metazoa; phylum Chordata; class Actinopteri; order Characiformes; family Prochilodontidae; genus Semaprochilodus; species Semaprochilodus insignis. Next base: position 15,808,782 of record CM067497.1, read on the forward strand.
TTTAGATACATGTATATGATGTTACAATAATGAGTTTCTAATGAAGAAATGAACAACAATATGTATTATTTTAGCCAAAAACATTACTGTTTTACATAGGCATCATCTTTTATACATAGATGAAAACTAGATCGAACTGAACCTAAATAAATAGAATTAAATTAAGCTTTTAAAATGCAATTAAATTAAGTAAAGTGAATTACACTGAACTTAAACTAAAATGAACTAAAATTTATTAAACTTAAATAAACTAAATTCAGTTCAAGTGAACTGAATATGGCTAAACTGAATTAAACTGAATTGAAATAAATTAACTTAACAGAAATCTCAAATTGAACTGAATCAAATTTAACTGAATAAAAAAAGAATACATAATTACTTATGTGTTTGAAAACTACAGAATATCATTTTTACCTTTTGTCTTCAGCATCTTGCTCTTATCCATTATTCTGACTTATGCTAACTATTTGCTTGCAAGAATCAAATATTAGTATTAGCACTGAGACAGTTTACAATGCTGCATGGTATAGAAATGAGGGGAAAATATGAGTTATATTTTGTTGCTGTCCAAAGAAATTGGATCATAGAATATCAGAGAATAGAATAATACAGTTTTTACATGCACAGTGAACTCCAGAGTTATTGGTACCTCTCAAATAACAATCATGTAAAATAAACATGCACCCATGCATAAACCCCACGAGTGTTATTGAACTCTTTCAAAAACATATTGGGCAAAATTATTGGCACCCCCCCAAAATAATGACTCATTTGTTTGATTATAATGTATTGATTGTCATTGAATTTGCATAAAGGTGTCAGTAACTCTGACTGTATATTGCTGAATATATGTACTGTATTTATATTGTCTCCAAAATGATAACTTCAGAGGAGAAGGAAAAAACACTTCACTTAAGTACATCATTGGAACCAGACAGCAATTTGGGTCATTTCCTTTAGTCCATTTATCATCAAATTTACACACAATGCAAAATGCAACAAGTCTTTTCAAATCATGTCAAAAACTGAAAAACTGAGAAAAATGGAGACACAGTGTTTAGTTCTGACAGCAGCGACATACATATAAATAAATATATATTTAAATATTTAAACAATAGTACACCACAGAATATAATCAAATTGTACTTTCAGTCAAGAGGTTCAACAGTCAACATCATCCTGTTCCACAGTAGTACAAGGAACATCTAGCTTATTTCCACTGCAGCAGACCTCAATGTCTCACACCCCAGTCTAGGACTGAGTCTAGGAAATGGGTGTGATTAAAATAGGCTAAAATCCACTGAAGATGGTTTTAAAGCCCACTTGCCACACATGACCCTACAACCTCTCTCCTTCAACCTTCTCTACCCAAACCCAGACACCATGGAATCAATCCCGCTCATTCTCACTGGACACGGCCAATTAACCATTGCTAAGCAGGGCTATTAAAGTCTACTTAAACTCTGACCATCTGTAATAGCCTCGCCCTATCACCAGCCACACACACACAGATCTAATAGCTTTACCCAATTACCACTGAAGCGCTGGGGGAGAGAGGACGATGAGATCCACTAACGTGGTAATGAAGAACCTACGGCATACCTGTCTTATCTTAATAACCTTATATATACACACACACACAGACACACACACACACACACACACACACAGTCTCTCTCTCTCTCTCTCTCTCTCTCTCTCTTTCTCTCACTCACACACACACATACATACGGCAATCTGCTAAATGTCAATTGTGTTTCTTCTGGGAGCGTGTGTGAGTGGCACTGAGACAATGGCCGGAGGTTCCATTCACAAACTTGTGAGAGAGGGAGAGAGAGAGTGAGAAAGAGAGAGAAAGAGAAATAGACATTGCACCATATTTACGGATTAAGACAAAACAGCTTGTTCCATTTGCACAGCTTATTTGCTTTAAAAACCCAATAAGGCTTATTTTAAAGTAATATTCAATTCGAAACTAAGAGTTGAATCAAAAGTAAACCACACGTGAAACAATGGAAGACACTAACATACGTACGAAGATGAATTACAAAAAATGGGTTACTGCCAAATTCACTCATACTGAAAGACTAGGTATTTCATGTTTCGCATTATTGTTAACTTTATTGTTCATTGTGAATATACACAGAATTTGAAATATACATGCTAAACAATATTTGAAACATATATTCTGAATTATACAAAATGTGGGATGGACCAATTTAAACATTCACTTCTAATCGGGTGATGCAATCATGCTTATATCATAAGGAGCATCTGTGAAAGCTTTTGCCTTGGTAAATATTACACTATACACCAAAAGTGTATAACTCCTCCTAGTTAGTTGAGTTCAGGTATTTCAACCACACCCATTGCTAAAATCAAGCACATAGACACGCAATACCCATAGGCAAACATTGTAAGTAGAATGGGTCGTACTGAAGATCTCAGCCATGTGTATAGAATCATGGGACATGGTGAAACAGAAGCATCTAGAAGCAGTCGCGAAGCAGTAGACCGAGCAAGCTCACAGAGCAGGCCCGCTGAGTGCTGCATTACTCACTAAAGTGAGTTCCAAAGTGTCAGTGGGAGCAACATCAGCACAAGAGCGGTGCACTGACAGCTTCAGAAAATTGGTTGCATGGACAAACAGCTGCACACAAGCCTAAGATCACTGTGTGCAATGCCAAGTGCCCACTGGAGTGTTATAAAACATGCCATCTCTGGTCTCTGGAGCAGAGAAAACCAGAGCAGGTACAGAGTTGGGAGTGAAGCTTGAGTACTATACTTTGCTTTGAAATCGCTCCATCCCAAGCAAGACTGCCCATATTGACTACCTCTCATTTCCTCCTCATAACGAGTGATGCAACAGTGACTGCACCAGCTCACATGTGATGGCCACAGCTGTTCAGCAGACCTGTATACTGGAAATTCTCACAGATCATGGCAAAAAGTACTCTGGAGTGATGCTGGCTACAGCATACAGAGATGTTTAGACTTATGTCTTATATGGCAACATATTGGGAAAGGCCGTTTCCAGACCTGTTGTCAAAACCCTACGACAATTACAAGTGCTAGAACTGTCATCATACGCTGTATGTAAGTACTATTTATTTTAAACTCTGCATGGACATACCTACGCACATGCAACCACACGTAAGCTGACACACACAGTTTCTGACAGTAAAGAGAACCTATTGTTCAGTATAGTGAGTGTGTGTGAGGCTTCATCTTCACTTGTCAAAAGTCCTTATAGGCTGACAGCAAAGCAAGCACTGCTGACATACCCATCACTCTCACTGACACACTTACGCGCTCCTGTTCTCTTTCTTTCTCTTACACACACACACACAGCTACACACATTCACACACAAACACACACACACTTACACTTGTTTTTGTACAATGTCAGGACATTGTATTATACATACAGTTCACATTTCATCTATTACATTTCCAAAATAACATAGAATATTCTAACATTCTGATTCTCTATTCTAATATAATACATTTTTATGTTTAATATTGTTGTCTTTATTTCCATTCTTTTCTTGTGACTAGCATTACATTTTTCAAAGAAATCTGCAGGGATATTTTTCCATACCCCCAAAGTTCAATCTCAGAGGTTGGTTATCTAAATAATCCCAGATAGATTCAACCATGGTAATATCTGTAGGCAACCAGGTACACAACCATGTATAGCTTTAATTTTTGTGATTGGGGGGGCTTCTGTTTGGTCATACGCAGGAGTGCACAAAGGTGGACAGTAAGGGACTAAATATAATTGGTTTGTCTACTGTACATAGTTTTTTTTGTGTATCTTTGGATCAAATTTACATTCCATTTTGGGTAACTTTTTATTTTACCCCTTTAAGTCAAAAATATTACTTTTCACTTGACTTCATTATACAAAATCTGTCCTTCCTTTTGGCTTATGTGTGCATAAAATCATAATAGCAAAACAAAAGAAGCGTGAAGCGAGCACACCAACCAGGGTACAGCGGTCACTTTGTTTTGGGCTTGGTTTGACCTGTTGGACAGAGCTTGGTTCTAGCTAATGGAAACCGTTCTCATTCAGTGGTCTGTGCTTATGATCTATTGAATAGACATCAGTGTCAGACTAATTAATTACCTTCTATTAAAAGACTGGTGAACCGTGAGTGACACTAGAGTCTCTTCACCTAAAATGAGCTGATTAAGAGTCTTGTTCCAGAAATGATAATAGGACATTAGAGCCATAATAAATAATTCTACTTTTACTTTCCATACTTGTATTATATTTACATTTCAAGGTAAATACTTTAGTACTTTGACTCAAATGCAGGTCTAAAGGGAGGAACTTCCACTTTTCCACTGGAGGAATATTTTACCTTGGGTATCTCAACTTTAACTCATATACACGGTTTGTATACTTCGTCCAACACTGAGTAGAGAAGTCACTTTTAGTCATATTATTCCCCTTCTGAGTTAAACAGAAGTAAAACAGTAGTAAAACAGATGTTTACTTCAGTTTCACAAAACTGAGGCATACATGATTTGCCAACTACAAGTTGAGTAAGAACCAAATAGGTGAGAAAAAGAAGTGAAGAAAGAAGCTGAGTGACCCAGCCACAGGAAGGACGACCAAAATGGAAACCAACTGGGACACCTGCAGTGTCTTTGTTTAATTTTCAGATTTTCTCAGTAAGGGCTTCTAGGCAGCTGCAAGTATTTTCTGACCCATGGCATTGAGTTTTCACACAGTGGAAGAATGGACAGAAACATCTGTGGATTCTTTGGAACTTGTGTGAAACTTGATTTTCTCTTCTCTCTCTAAGCTCTAATTACTATTTATCCGATGGTGACTATTTCAGTGCTCTAGCACCATGAAGCACCAGCTAGTGTTCTGTGAGCCTGTAGTCAGGGGGAGTTTATATTGGGCTGGTAATGTCATACAAATAAACATGTCGCAGTAACAGGCTAATTGAACATCTTCAGTCTGAAACAACTTAGCTGCTGGCTGGCCACTGATGGAGAGGTTTCATAGGGCGCTTTCACAACCACCCTTTTTTCCATTTCCCCCTTTTTTAACATCACTACACACATATGTTTTTAACATCATACAATTTGTCAAGTTTGGTGTCTGTGACTGGACCAAAATAGACAGCTTTCTTAAGAAAAGCAAAAAGGAAATTGTGTTCATAAAAGTTGGTTGTAGATTTCTAGGGGGCCTCTATGCTTTATAGTTACTACTGTAGTGGGCCCTGGGGTGGAAAAGGCTGAGAACCGTTGGTCTAGCAGATCTTGCACAAGCGTTCATTTTTGTTTTGTCTGTATCTTTCAATGCACTTTGAGTAAGGATACCCAAAAGGCTAACTTTACAAGGGAGACCAAAGCCCATTTGCTTTTAATGTGAGTTAATGTAAAGAGATTTTATTCCAATTTAAATTGGTCCAATCATGGTGAACTTTTCATACAATGTGAAGGACAGCTGATTTGTGCAAATGATGTAGAAGAATACAAATAGAAAAAAACTGCTTGGACAGTGTTGATATGTCCCATAGGTACCTGTGTTTAATAAGAACTTTCCAAGCCTAACTTTAATGTCTGTAATCAAAATGGTTTTGCTCTTTTGGTTTTAAAGTCATGTAACTTGGCTTTTGTAATAATAACCCTTACAAAGTGAGGACATTTCCCTTGTTCCTGACACTGTAGGATTTTCTTTGGTTTAGTCCTCTGAATGTATGAAAACAAACACATAAACACTTCTTTAGCGAAGTATTGTCCCTCTCACATCACATACAAGGATCGATTGACATGTGTGTTGCTCACTGTGGACAGGCCTGTCTGCTAGACCCTAATCTCCGCGAGTCCCCGTTCTCCCTGGGAGCCCATTATGGGCGTGCGCTGTGTGTTAGCCCATTAATCTGCTGATGGTGTGGCACGCTAGATTCCTTCCCCACTAGCTCCCAAGGGAAGGTGTTGGGGTGATAGATTGAGCCCTGTATGTGTGTGTGTGTGTGTGTGTGTGTGTGTGTGTGTGTGTGTGTGTGTGTGTGTATGTGTGAGTGTGTGCGTGTGTGTGTGTGTGTGTGTGTGTGTGTGTGTGTGTGTGTGTGTGTGAGTGAGTGAATGCGAGCCATCTTCAGGTCTTTGTTGGACCAGAATAAAGAGAAAAGACACTGCAACAATATCCCACTTCTATCTCCCTCTCTCTCTCTCTCTCTCTCTCTCTCTCTCTCTCTCCCCCTCTCATTTAGAGTCTGGTCACAGCTTTCTCTCTTCTATCTGACTGCTGCTTGATTGTTATTTGATCCTGCATTATTCAATGTAGACAGAACTAAAGTGGCACAAGTTTGCCTCTGTGTGTCAGTCCCTCTCTGTCTCTGTCTCAAATATAGATCAACTATGATTTAAAAATGTTGCAAAATGTTCAGATCCATATATTAAATGTTTGCAACATCTTAAAAGTAAAGGTACCAAAAAGGATTCTTTGTGCATTGAGCCGTTGAACATTCAATTTTGCTTCCACAAAGACCCTTTTAGTGGAGGGTTCTTTAGAGGTTCTTCACACTCATAAATCTAGTTTTCAGACGTGGTTCTGCATACTGTAATCTTAACAGAATTATGAAGGCGGGTGATGGAAAACTTGAAGCATCCATTCTTGTAGAGACATTTTAAATGCCGACATACTGCTGGTCTTTTATTGGATGGAGCTGTATCGGTCAATAACGCTGAGGGAAATAGACTGTAAGAAATGATCTGATCTTTTAACAAGTAGCCTGGCTGCCTTTAAAATTTTAAGTTCAGTGAATTTCAAACAGTAATTTAACAAAACAATGATACGATGCAGGTTCCTAGCACTGCTCACGAGGGAACCCCGTCTTTGTGTTTTCCTCCCGTAATGCATCCACTTGCAGGAATAGTTGCACCCAGAAGGAAGTGTCAGATAAGGAAGATAAAGGTTACCAGGAATGATAAATTTAGACTAATATGAGCATTACTTATTGAGCTACACATACAGAAGTAGTGTCTCTCAGTATGGCGTTGGGTTGCCATGTTTGCTAACCCAAAATACCAGACGTTTTGCGTATTAGTTTCCATAGCACAGCAAATTCAACCAATATTTAAAAAAAAAAAAGCTTTTAAAATTTCTAATCTTATTCAAACACAAGTTACCTAAGTGTTATAGTCATTTGACTTTTTAAATACATTATTGCACACCATCAGTTTTCATGAAAACATGCAAACGGTAACCATATTGGACAAAGGACTAAAAACAGTACAATAAGAAATCGGACATTCTAGCTAAACGTTGTGACCAGCTTCAACTACATTTTCAGATTTGTTCTCAGTGGATCTGTAAGATTCCCTGTAGTGAAATAAATGGCTTATTATGGTACATGACTCCAGACAGCATATATAATATGTCTCGCCGCCAGCCTGTTTGCACCTCGGTGTGTTTTTTCTGTTCCTTGATAATACAGGTGTACTAAGCTGGCAGGTTCGACAGTGGCTGTTGGAACACAAACACCAGCGTGTTCCGATCAATAGCGTCATTAAACGTGAATTAGTGCTAAGTTGATCAAACAGCGTGCTTTAGTGCCAATCAATTACCATGGTAACCATGAGGGGCCGTCTGGCCAACACGAGGGCCCACTCGATCCGCAGCAGGAGATGCCAATCACCCTCCACAGCCCGGAGTGCGTTGAGAGAGGGTGGAAAAGATGAGACCAAGGAGGGGTATGGGGGGTGTTCGGGGCGGGGAGGGTGGTCTCCATGGCTCACTCCTCCAGAGCATCTCCAACCTCAAGATGAAGTACTAAAATGGGCATAGACGGGAAAAAAAGAATTTTAATATCTCGAAGCAGCGAGAAGGGTGGATGGAAGGAAAGCTTTCGGTGGATGTGGTGCTTGCATTTGCTGACATCATTATCCTGTTCAGAGAGAGAGGGAGACTGAGAGACAGACAGAAAGAGTGAGGGGGAGGAGGACTAATTGATCTACTCTCACTCTGTACAAATCCACCACACATCTAATACACATTACATGGCAAACACGCTTCAGCCTAATGAAAGGAACAGGATTTCTAACCTACCACATCTATTTTGCACAGTTTGCTATTAACGATAATTTGACCACTTCTAAGTACTTCTTAGACTTATGAACTGTTTTCTGATTTTTGCATAAATAAAACATAAACTCAGTCGTTCAGGCTGGTTTAATGTGATATACTGCGTTCCAGAGGAACCTAACAAGTCAAAATTGTTCACAGTGGTGCTGATAGCAACCAGACAACTGAAATGTTTGATGACTTTAAACATTGCCTGACAGAAAGTCTTTGCATGGAATTGTTGCAATTACTCCACCTGATGTCTGAGACATTGGCAAACGACATTTACGTGATAAGGTTTTGGCCTAAAACAGCCTTTTTAAAAAGACATTTATGGTGGAGGGATACGTTCTGGAGGTTGTAAGGCAAAACAGTTCCCAATTACTTTTTTATAGTCACTTTTTAAGTCACTGGTGGTTTTGAATACTAAATACAATGGTTGTATTTGTGTTACAGTGATTATGACCCTTGGTCCCTGTCACCACCACTAGTCAGTCTGTTGCATCATTTTACCTCAAACCACTTCTACCGACTTTATCTCAACAACTAAATTCTAGAGTTTTTTTTTCATTCATTCATTCATTCATTCATTCATTCATTCTTCTAAATCTTCTAAATGAAGGCAGGATACACTCTGGACAGGCCTCCTACACATATACATTCACACTAACATTCAAACCTAGCTGACAATTAACACGAAGGCCAGAGGATTTCATAATGTTACTCAAGAACAAACCTACCACCAAAGATCGTAATTTGATCAAACAATGAATATACAACTAGATACAACTTCTGGTTTCTGATGGTCATACTGGTTATGTAGATCACCTCTGGACAAAGTGATCACTGCAGACCCTCAATGGTTTGTTCATATGGTCTCAGTATTGGGAACCACACCACCAATTGTAGTCATATTTTGGGGACCTTTTTGTTTCATTAAGTGGGTGGGAATGAACATTGATTTGTGTTCTTGATGGGGCATTTCCACAACCAACAACATTGCACATGCTGCTGATTATACTAAGTGAGCCAACAAGCAACTGTAACCAAAGCAAAGCCCATGACAGGCGCGCTCTGACGCACTTTATGTTTCTCCTGCCTCCTGCAAAACTACCAACAACAAACAAGAGAATGAATGGAATCACAACAGGAATATGCTGACCTTTGGAAAATAAGGCCTTTATGTATTTATTTATTTATTGTAACAGCTATTTTGTTTAAATCACGTTTTGAGGAAATTAATGTTGACAACTGTTTGGTGTTTCTAGAATCACTCAAAAATACATCTAACAGGGATCAGATGTGATTTGGAGTGATCTCTTCCTTTTAGCGATGACCCTTAGGGTTCTACTATATGCCACATACTGGCCAAAATCAGAGTGTGAAAGATAGGGAGATTTTCTTGGTTATTGGCAATGGCCTGCCGTCAATGGCCCACCCCCACATGACCCTACATGAATAAAATGAATGCAAGGATGTGAAAGTAAAAGAGCTTTTATTTAGTCTCAAATTAACAGCTCATTGCAAAATACATAAAAACCCCTCGGTGCCTCCCCAGCTCTTCTGTGTTTAGCACAGTTTGCGTGTTTTTTTTCTTTTTTCACACCATGCTCTATACCAAAGCCTGCCAGACAGGTCTTACAAAATGCATGTTGCTTGCTGACTGGCTTGTGATTAAAAAGTGGAAGGTCTCACACTAAGTGAAATTTGGGAGAGTACTTCTTTTGTTTCTATTTCAGCTGGAAATTGACCGGAGTGGAGGTGGAGGGTGCGCACAGTGGTTTGTATCACTATGTAATCAGAAGAATTACGGGAGAAATGATCAGTCGAGCAGGAGAATGACAATAGGGAGAACTTCCATGGAAAATCTGAAGTGTTGGCAAGTTTGATGTCAGTTTCAAGCAAAATCTGTTTTAGTATTGTGTGACTCATCAAACCCATTGCATATAACTGATTGTGAAATACAGACACAGTTTATTAAATGGGTGTTCGAAAAGGAAGTAAAAGAAACAGAGCACCCCTAACATCCGTGTAAGACCTTGTAGAAACGTCTCTCAAGGTGTTTTTGTCTGTCCTTCCACTGTAAGGAGAAATATAATAACCACAGACCTTACTGTAATTGGTTGTGTTTGGGATTCCTTGGATTGTGAGAATGGAACTTTGTAGATATGGAAAAATATTACTGCTCCACTGGCTCCAGTAGCTACATATAGACTAACGGTGGAGTGCGTCATCAGGAGATCTGGAAGCATTCCTGGAGGGGCATTTTGGGCCACTTATTGTGAGCTAATGTTTAAATTCACTCATAAAAGCACAGGAATGCTCAGATAAACTGGAAATGTCACATGCAACTGTGTATATATAGAAATTTCATGCTCAGACAAGTGGACTCCCCCACTATCACATCAAGTGGTGATTCTAACTTGTACAGATTGGATGAAGCTTAAAATAGCTTAAATAAGCCTAAATCCCATCCCACCATAAAGGATGTAGCACTTGTACGCTGTACATTCAGACGCCTGTGTGAGTGTTAGCGTGTAACTGCTGCACTATTTAAGGTGGAATGAAAATTTCAATAGGAAGCTAACATCAGCCTCGAAAGATTCAGTGGTGGTGGTGTGGTGCTGGCTAACAACAAACAGGTCCCAATATTGTTTATTAAATTTATCACCTTTTTTATACTTGAATTACACTCATCATCAAAAGAATAGTTGCAGAAGTAGTTGCGGTGATGTCATTCCAGACTGTCATGGAGTGACTCAAAATGGCAGCGGGTCATCTTCAGTGACGAGTCCTGCTTTTGTCCTCCTTTGTCTTGGGGGAAATGACCCAGAAATCTGAGTGTGGAGGCACCGTGGTCAGCGCCAAGATGAACGGTTTGTTATCACGCATCACACATCCAGAAGGCTTGGTATCACTCCACCCCTACCGCAAAATCTGCAGGAACTGTGTGAGAATACATGATGGCAGGACGCCATAATGAGAGACACTACTTCTGTGTGTGTAGCTCAACAAATATTGCCCATATCAGTCTAAATTTATCATCATTTATTGTTCTTGGTAACCTTTATCTTCCTTCAGAATAGCATTGCAATCCATCACTTCCTTCTGGGTGCAACTATTTTTTTTGCTGATGAGTGTAGGTGAAGTTACTTGGCTAACATTAGCGTCATTTGTAGCATATTGACTGTCATGATTATGTCACATATAAGATGAAAGGCAGTTTTCATGTATCACTATGTAGCCCACTTGTCCATCTCAGTATAGCATATAAACAACAAATAGGAGCAGAGTAAGAAAAGAAGATGGAAATGCACAGATTGATTGAAGTTATAGTGCACAAACACTGTGTGTGTCTGTGTATAGCAGGAGTAATGCAGTTAGAGTTAAAGGTGGGCTGGTCGGCATCTTATAACTCCCCATCTGAAATCCAGCTCTGCCTAGAACCAAATGAGCTGATGAAATGTGTAGCTTTAGACCTATGTGGCTGCATGTGGTCGGTACGTATTTGATAAATTGTACCTGTACACTGAACTCCCCCACTACGCAGACAGCTTATCTTAATGAAAGACCACAAAACCAATGTAGCAAGATCATTACTGTAATCACAGGCACTGATGAGGTATGTTATCTTTATCATTACACACACGCATGCACACATACTGGTATAAAGAATGCCCTGTCTGTATGTACGTTCGGGTAATGGATGCAGATATGAAAATAACTTGCGCTAAAAGTGATGGTACAGCAGATCCTGCACTAATTGGCCTTTGAAAAAGTGATGAATACATACCGTCAGTTATTATAATTCATACAGTAAACAGCATGTTCATAGTCAGTTCTACTTTACCAGCCTGCAGAGGCAGCACTGCATAGCATTAAGTGTATATTATGGAGAATCTAAACCTATTATAATGGCATGAATACAAGAATGACTTAGAGTCGTATGCAAAAATCTAGACATCCCTGGTGCATTTGGTTGATTTTCTAAGTGAAAATATGTTAACACCTTCTCTACAGAAAATGAACTTTAATATGTCATTTTTGTCAGCATATTGTTATGTAGATTTTCTAGTTATTTGCAAAGACTAACATATTGGGAAAAAATAAGTAAATAAGTGACATAATTGTTGCACAGGCCACATTTTATCTCTGTTTTCTCCAGTATGTTAAGTTTAGCAAGCAAGCAATAATTGTGCATTAAAATGTGTATTCTCTGTAGAGTATATGCCCTTTATCATTATTGTGACATAAAATATAATATAAATCTTCATTTAGGTCATAACCAAAGAAAAAAGAGACAATTAAACAAATAAGATAAACAATCTATAGATTTGTTTCAGTTTCATTTATTAAACAAAGTGATCCAACATTAAATGTCTTTGTTGGCAAACATATGTGAACCCCTGCTTTCAGGATCTGGTGTGACTTCCTTGTGTAGCAATGATGTCAACGAAATGATCATCTCTGCACATTGACTAGGAAGAATCTTGGCTACTACCTCGAAATTCCTATCGGGTTAAGGTCTGAATTTTGAGTAACCTGTTCCAAAATTCTTAGGCTAACTAGTATTTTTAGCCTTGTTGTCTTTCTGCAGGACCCACCTAAAACCCAGGTTTTAGTCCCCGTATGAATGTCCTAACATTTTCCTGTAGAATCTCTTGATGCAATCTAGAATTCAAAGCTTAAATGATGGCACTCTGTGTATGGTAAAGATTGGACTTTGATGGTGATAACTAAGGGTTGATGTTTTTTTAAATAGGGCAGGGTCAGCCATGCTTACACCTGGCTGTCCTCCAGTTGATTGAACCTCCTGATCCTAACTACCACCTATAACAAACTGATGATTTAAAAGGTCACATACTTTTTCCAACTAAAATATATAATGTTGGATCCAAATGTTCAATAAATGGATACAAAATGATATATTTGTTTATGTTGTTTGTTTTACTGGGTTCTCTTTTTCTGTTGTTATGGCTTAACAACATTAATATTTCAGGTCTCATATTTATATAGAATTTCACAAAAAGGGTTCACAAACTTTCAACCAGGTCCTAGTCCAGCTAGAAAAGAACTGTTAATGGCATAGTTATTGCTGGTGATAACAAAAGCATGGCACAGTTTTATGTTGATTATGTCTTATATCCCAAAATGCATTGAGACAAACGGAGATCACACATTGTATCACACATTGTCAATGGGAGGAAGGTCTGGACTGCAGGCAGGTCAGTCTAGCATCCAGACTCTCTGTTTACACAGCCGTATTGGTCTAAGATGTGCAGAATAAGCATGGACGTTCTTGAAGAAGATGTCATCTAGAAGGCAGCATATGTGCTCTAAAATGTGTATCTGTCTTTCAGCATTAATGGACACATATTCATGCCATACCATGGCAGATGCTGGCTTTTGAATGATAACAATCGGGACGGTCCTTTAGCTTTTTGGCTCAGAGAAAACAACTTCCATTGTTTCTATAAACAATCTTAAAAGTTTACTGCTATGAAGCCCAGCACAGCTGGAGCCCAGAAAAGACAGCTGTGCTTCTGGACATACATACATATAGCTTTCGCAATGCATAATACAACAGCAAAAGACTGCATTTATTGACAGTGGGTTGTCAGAATATTCCTGAGCCCATGTTGTGAGAAGCATGCTGGTTTGCTAGCTAAGAGATCTCAGAATTCAAAAGCGTTCCATTGTGGTTTTTGGTCTTGCGTTTCACGCAATTTCTCTGGATTCCCGGAATTGTTTGTTGATATTTTGCATTGTAGAAGGTGAAATAACTAAAATCCTTGCAGACACTCGTTGAGGAACATTGTTCTTAACTGTTGGATTATTTGTTGATGTTTTCTGATCATTTCACAACATTCCTGGACCACGTTGCAGGCAAAGTGCATATTTACAAAAATGAATGATGTTGAAGAAGTGAAACAAATATTTTGTTTTGACAAAATATTGTTGTCATTTTGCATTCACATTTTACATTCTGGCCCCATTTTTATGAAATTACACTGCTGGTGTGTTGTTGGCCTGGGTGATATAATCAGTAATGAGTGGGCAAGTGCAACCAAACACGTTCCTCTACACACAACATATCCAGAATATCATGCTTATTTAAACATAAAAAACTTTGAGACAAGAATTTTTTAATGATGTTCTGAATATGTGGAGTATAGGAGAACACTTTTGGTTCCGCTTATTCTTGGTGCACTCAACTCATCACATAGATTTGTTCAGTTCCATCACCAGCACACTGGATTTCATTGAATGAAGTAGAGTTTTGGAAATGGTGAAGCAGACATCGACAGATGACTTGACTTGTTTTGAAGAATGAAAATGACTTGATTTATTGTAATAAACTGTATATATTTTTTTATGTGTATGTGACTTTAGTGTTTTTCAAGCAAATAAACAGTTATATGTACAATTTTCTCTTTGCACAGTGCTGTAACACCAATAAGGAGCAAATAATATAGAAAAGAAATGGCATGATGAAGAGAGGGACAAAAGGGAGAAGCAAATGAAAATAGAAGCCCACTATGCCTTTGTCCAGCCTGACCCGTCTATACTGACCTCCAGTATCCCATCATCCCCCAGTGGAGTGCTGTACAGATGTCTGTAGTGCTGCGCAGTGCAGTGATTTCCCATGTGTTGTACCCTACTGTGAACCCTCCAATTCTCTCTATTTTCTCTCCCTCATCTTCAAAAGCTTATAGATTCCTGGCTGGGATTCAGATGGTAATTGAATATGGTTTGCGTCTGTTCTGATGATAGCAGAGAAAGAGAACAGAGACTTGGCTGAATTGGACTTTAACACCTGTTGCTGTAAAAGTTATCCCCAAAAGCTCTCATTTACAAGATAATTTATGACAGTCTTTATCGCTGTCATCACAGGCCGCACTCCGTAATATTGTTAGGGCTGCAGCCCTTGCTGATGCATGGATCTGAAGGTGTTGATTGTATTGATGGTAATGTGCCATTCCACCTTAAATAATGCAACAGTTCCATTCTGGGATTGACGTTCAGCTTCTTATTTACCAGCTTCATGTTCAATTTTTTCTGTGCCACCTTAAATGGTAAGGCAGTAATTACACTCATCATCATCATCAAAAAAAAAAAAAAGTTACACCAAGAAGGAATCAACCGACAGGAATGAAATTTGGTGGGTAGGTTTGACATCATGAGACATGCGAATGATTCAAGTTTCATGCTCAGCCGCACAGGTGACGTAAGCAATGAATGGGCCTTACCGTTGTACCTGACTGACTATATAAGGCTGTCCTGTTGCTCTTGCCTTCCATTCAGACTCATGTTTTTGAGTGAAGAATGCCTTAGAGAATAGTTTGAAAGCAATTTGAGCAGCTGAAAAAGTTTGAGGGCTGCATTGTAGGGAAAACAGGCTGGTCTTATCAACGGATTGTGCATCATACTGGATCCTGTGGATACTACCAAAGCACGCTGCTGGTGGCAGTGGATAGAAGAAGCCATGCAGCAGTGAAAGAAACGACAAATTGTCCGATGTACATGGAGTGGCCCAACAGCCACAATTGTGAGCATTTAGCGAGCAGGACTACATAGAAGCAGATTGTTACAACGACTGCCCTTACACCATGTCAGCGTTGCCAAAGGCAGCGGGTTATCTTCAGTGACGTGTCCCGCTTTTGTCTTGGCGGAGACGACGAATCCGTGTGTAGACACACCTTGGTCAGTGCCACGATGAAGTTTGAAGCCAAGGTTAACAGAAAATGCCTACAGAGAACTCTACAAACCTTCCTTCATATGTTCACTATTAGAAAAACACTGAACAAGAATTGTGTTCTTAGAGGGACACTACAAAGGAAGATGCTGCTGTCCAAAAAAACACTGTAGTCATCTTAAGTTTGACCAAGACCACCCAGATGTTCCCTTTTTCAGCACAAATGCACAGCGCTATGTGTGGAGGAAAAAGGATGTCGCACACCAACATCAAAACCTCATTCCAACTGTGAAGCATTGTGGAGGGAGCATCATGCTTTGGGGTTGCTTTGCTGCTTCAGAGCCTGAACAGCTTGTAATCTTTGAAAACAAAACATCATTTTACAGGAGAATTTAAGGGCAGCAGTTCATGATCTTAACCTGACCTCAAACTCAAGAGATGACTGCAAACATACAAGTAAATGAAAGAATGGCTAAAAAAGAAGAAGATTTGGGTTTTGAAATGACGAAGTCACGATAATGACTTTAACCCTATTGAAAAGCTGTGGCATTGTCTTGAACCCAAGCATGGCATTCAAAAAATGTTGATGACCTGAAACAAATTTGCAGGGAGGAATGATCCAAACCTTATTTGCAGCTACAGGAAACCTCCTGTATAGGAAGTTATATCTACAGGTTACTAAATTCGAGGGTTCACTTACCTTTTCTAGCCTGCACTGTAGATGCTTCCACAATGTGTTCAATCAAAGACATGAAAAGCTCAAATGTTTGCATGTTATCAGTTTAATCAGATTGTGTTTGAGTACACCTGTGACTACAGACAGCATTTTGTTAGTAATCAATGCTGAAATCCAGGTAATTCCAAAGGGTTCACTTACTTTTTCTTGCAACTGTATATAACAGACAGTGGGTAGATAGTATGGCGAGCCTTGTTAGAGGAAGTACACTCATGAGCAAAAATCTATGGAGCTCTACTTGAAACACATGCACAGACAGATGAGGGGGTTACCCTCTGACAGAGCCCTAAGCTGTGATTATCTGTGCAGGCAGCAAAGGGACCTCTCACGGGCATCCTAACCCCTGCCTGCCAATAATTAGCCCCAGTTAATTACAACCCTACTGCAAGTTAGTGAAAACCACCCAAGAGATAACACACACACACACCACACTCTCATGCACACACCTCCTGAGACTGGTTTTATGAGCTCAGTGTCCAGGTTCAGGGCTGAGGCTGACCAGTGTCAATATCAGAACTGACAGCTGACAACTCAGGCCATTAACACACACACACACACACACACAAACAGAAGAGGTTTCTTTCTGGCAGCAACTGTAGGAGGAAATACAGGAAGAACTGACTGAAAAATGCCCTGAAGTCCTACTGTTCCAGGGCAATTCACTCTCATAGTGTTTTTTGGAGTTCTGGATTTAGGCTCGAACACAACGAACAAACAGTGGACAATAGCACAAGCAGTCTTTAATAAAGACAACCTTCCTCAGAGCATTAACATTAACAAATCAACATCATGTTTAGAGTGAATAAGCCTATTACATTAGGCTTGATCCTGTCTTGATTGTGTGAAGAAACTTAAAAGATAGACAAAAGGGACCCAAAACAATTCTGCAAGACCCAGTAAACCACAGAAACGGTCAACATCAGAACTTAATAAATGGCACTTGAAATTTTCATCTTTGAGATTATGTGTTAAATGTATGTGGAATTTATGTGGGATTATGTGTAAATGTGCTAGTAAAGTGACTTTGGCTATAATTTGAGTAGCTGGTGTTATATAATAGCCTGAAAGTAGTGCATAGTTATAGAAATGGTTTCCTTTCACTTAACAGTGTAACACTATTTAAACATGCATAATTGTGAAAGTTGAATCCCACCAATTTTACCATGTCAGAATCCAGCGTGACGACAGAAATTGTAGTGACAGTGATAATAATGCAAGTTTAATGCAGGTATGTTTAGTCTCATTCACAAAGGGTCATTGTGCAGAATCAAACATTCAAATCAAGCAGGAGCACATCTGATTCTACTTGTTTGATCAATTGGTCTCAATCTTTAAGCTCCTGCACTGATGAAATAGAAACCTGAAGTCACAAAAGCCCCTTGTGGATAAGGAGCAGTGTGTAACCCTTGATCACCCCACCCCCACACACAAATTCCATGAATCTATGGAGGCTGTTTTTTTCACCATTGCTTCTCTAGATGTTGTACATATTCTACATGTTCTGCTTGTTTCCTTTTTTTGTTTATGTGATCCTCCCACAAAATTTGGGTTCTCAAACTTCTCATAACATAAATGGCTAGCCAATTACCTAGCATGCTCAAATTCTCAATACACTTAGTAACTCATTTCAACATTTCAAACATTTTATTGTGTTTTTAATATTAACATAGTATAGAATCACCATAATATCACTGTCACCAGCATTGATTAATGCTGGTGACTTTGTCTAATAAGAACATTAACCACCTTTATGTTCTAGTTCTCCAATTCCATCTTAAATTTAACAAGGAACAGGAAAATTCAAACAAAACACTGGCAAATAATAAGCTGAATGTCAGTGCCAGAATGTTACTGCTGCACATATAAGGTTGAACCAGTAAATTCAAACAAGAACCTGGCAAATAAGAAGTTGGCTTAAACCTTGTATTTTTAATGCTTGAAGAACTTTTGACAAGGAGATTTAAGCTATCAAAATATCCTACCTGGTGCTATCCTATAGGTGCTACCTATAGATATACACTACAGTAAGACATTTCAACAAGGGTTTGTCCATTCTGGGCTACTGTATCAACAATGAAGCTCTACATGGCATGCCAAGGGATATATATGACAAGTCCCACTTTTGTCTTGGTATAGACAACCAAACAAATCTGTGTGTGGTTAGTCGTTATGCATGTCCAAAAGACCTGGTGTCACCCCACCTCCAACCCTACCACAAAATCCGCAGGAACTGTGTGAGAATATTAAAGCTGCATGGGATGGATTATCACAGGGCACCATTAGAAACCTCTACAACTCAATGCCAAGACATCTGGCATGTTGGGGAGACGCCATACTGAGAGACACTTCTTCTGTATGTGTTGCTCAATAAATATTGGCCACATCAGTCTAAATTTATCATCATTTATTGTTTTTTATGCAAATCTTGCATGCTGCACCTCACACAATCCCTCTAATAGCTACTTTACAGAAAACTAATACATTCATTTCTAAATTTCTAAAATATTGTTTTGTAATACTTCTGAGATATTATATTGGCCTAAATATTTTTTCTGGTTTAGGCCAGGAGTCCCTGTTTGGGCCAACTATAAATGACACATGATCTCAGAGGTCTGTTTACAATCTCCTTTGGTTTCTCTGTTCCTGTCTCCTTTTTTGCTCATCTTCTATGCCCTTTGCATTTTCCATAACAGTGAAACCCTTATTCACTCCTTCTATACGCTATGGAGGAACTGCACTCTAACTCACCCCTTACCACCTGTGGTAGCCATTATAATCTCATGGCATGTTAACTTTTCATGCTCTCTGAGGAATCAGAGTACACACAAACCATTTAGAACAATCCAATTAACTGCAGGAAATTAGCCAATTAGCAATTACACACTGAGGAAAAGACTCATCAGGGTGTATCTAATCCACACCTCTGGAACATGTTAAAACTGAACACCAGCTGATGGCTCACTCCACACACATGCAAACACACACACACACACACACACACACACACACACACACACACACACATCAGCCTCCACTCACATTAACACAGTTACAGTAGTTCCATCAACAAATGTCATACATCAAAATATTACACAAACCAATAGGAATGCATAGCTGGAAATAAAGCTGATAGGTTGTTTTTGTGTAATGTTAGGGTGTGGGGTCATACATTTAGTACTGCAAAAGTCAGAGACCTCCCCTCATTTATTTAATTTCCAGTCAAAGCAGATATTAAGTTATTTATTTTTCAGGGGAGATTTCTGAGGAGATTAGACCTGATGTAAAGTCAGTCTGACTGTGGATTAGACACATAAAGGAGTGCATGTAAGTATGGCTGTTGATTAGACAGATAGAGGAGTGTAGGTCAGTATGGCTGTGGATTAGACAGATAGAAGAGTGTAGGTCATTATGGCTGTGAATTAGACACATAGAGGAGTGCGGGTCAGTATGGCTGTGGATTAGACACATAGAGGAGTGCAGGTTAGTAGGACTGTAGTTGAGACACATTGAGGAGTGCGGATCTGTATGACTGTGGATTAGACACATAGAGGAGTACTGGTCAGTATGGCTGTGGATTAGGCACATAGAGAAGTGCATATAAGTATGGCTGTGGATTAGACAGATAAAGGAGTGTAGGTCAGTATGGCTGTGGATTAGACACGTAGAGGAGTGCAGGTCAGTATGGCTGTGAATTAGACACATAGAAGAATGCATGTAAGTATGACTGTGGATTAGACACATAGAGGAGTGCATGTAAGTATGGCTGTGGATTAGACAGATAAAGGAGTGCAGGTCAGTATGGCTGTGGATTAGACACATAGAGGAGTGCAGGTCAGTATGGCTGTGGATTAGACACATAGAGGAGTGCAGGTCAGTATGGCTGTGGATTAGACACATAGAGGAGTGTAGGTCAGTATGGCTGTGGATTAAACACATGAAGGAGTGCAGGTCAGTATGACTGTGGATCAGATTTAGGAGGAATGAGTGTGTGTGGGGGGGGGGCAAACAGACGAGTGCGGGTCAGACCTACATTGAATTTGTGCTCAAGGTCCTGATATAGTATATGTGAAATGGTGTATGTCAGTCAAGTAGGAATACAGTAGCTGGGTGTACACCTTTTTCAAGCACACCATTTCCGATCAGACCAAACATTCTGGAGTTGGAACTGTTTTTATAATCTTGAACAGTGGTCTTGCACATTGCACAATCACTAGCAAGGGAAGGTCAAGCTGCACTGAAAAAATCCACAGGTCAGATGATCTAAAGAAAGCCTAAGCAGGAAAATGTACTGTATAAGTACAGTGTCGATACTACCATACAGTTTCAGAATGCTCAGTACTGATGTATACTGGTACACTAGTAGCATATAAATGGGTGCATATACAGTATTTTCTTAAAATAACCTAAACCTAATCTTTGCCATCATAAATCTCATAAATCATAAATCATAATCTCTGGTTGTCCTGAAAATGCATGATAACATGCATTATAAACACAAGCACAAGAAGGTCTAGAGATGCACAAGGTCAAGCATCATTCATTACAAGAGAGCAACGTGTCTCCCTTCTACACACACACACACACACACACACCAGGTTATCAGTTTGCCAAGTTACGAGTCCTCGCGCTCTTCCAAAACAGATGCTCGATTACTAATAAAAATCAATGGTCCACATTATCTCAACAGCCGCCTCGCGCCCCTCTCAGCTCAACAGCCTCGCGCGCAGCCTCTTAATTAAATCGCTGGCACGAGCATTCCTTTCCCCTCTCCAATCTCACTAACACGCAAGGCAAACACACGCGCGCGCACACAATTAAGTGCTGTCTAACTCATGAGGTCGTAGGTGTGCGTGTGTGTGTGTGTGAGAGAGAGTGTGTGTTTGTTTGTGTAGGCTGGGTTTTTGAATGAGTGTTTGCCCCTCTTTGCCCTCTTTCTTGGCCGTCTCTGTAATTCGCGCGCTTCCATTAACCGCTGTATTGATAACGGTCATTTGCATATTTATGGTGACGGCAGGGCCGTTATTGTTTGCGCGGGTTATTAATCTTCCTTCCGAGCAACTGATCTGACAGCTCAATCTATTCTGCCATCGCGCCGCGCGCCCGCTCGTGCCACGCGCCGCTTTTGTCCCGGGTGTAAATAGGGAGCGCGTGCGCCTGGTAAGCGTACACGGGGGATTTTGATTGACGTGACCCCTCCTCAGGTGAGCGCTTCCTCCAGCTGGGCCGAGCCTTCTCTGGCATCACTGACACCCTGCCAACCGCTGCCAGGCTCGCGCGATTGTTCTTGCTGATT
The DNA here is from genome assembly GCA_034552555.1 of Semaprochilodus insignis. Taxonomy (NCBI): domain Eukaryota; kingdom Metazoa; phylum Chordata; class Actinopteri; order Characiformes; family Prochilodontidae; genus Semaprochilodus; species Semaprochilodus insignis. Next base: position 15,830,596 of record CM067497.1, read on the forward strand.
GCGATCCCCCGGGACACCCCCACCCCCCAACGCGCGTGCTTTCTTATTTTACATACGCTAACATCACGCTTCAAAAGTTTGGAGTCACTGTTTCACTACTATATAAAACACACACAGCGATCTTACAGATACAGACGTAACATCGACAAACATGGAGTGGTTTGGTGTGAAATGCTCCATTCTAGTGAAACTTACTGAGTTAGAACTGTTCACAATGGTGGCGATGGGAACCAGACATCTGAAGAGTTCAATGCCTCTGAAATCTCCCTCACAGAAAGTTATTACATGACATACTTATATATGCTTCTTGATGTCTGACACATTGTTCTATAATAATTTTGTACTTTTTTGTTTAAACAAATAGAAAAAGAAGTAGAAGGTGCAGAAGAAGGAGAAGAAGAATAAAAATATTCCATTGAATAGCAGTAGAGTTGCGCATTGTGCAATCACTAATAAGAGAAGATCAAGCTACACTCCTGTTTCAGATCTGAGCAAATCCACAGGCCAGAAGGTCAAAAGAAAGCACAAGCAGGAAAATGCACATGATATGTAAATATAAGTAAATTTGTTCTGTATGAATAAATGTATACATTACACTTAACCCATTCATGGTGGAGGGCCTCAAATAGTGACTCCTCTGCTCTGAGATAGTGTATGCAAAACTTTTCCGTCCAATTCATTCTTAAAGTTTGAAAGTCTTTCTTAACACTGTAAGTCTGTAAGACTGCAAGAAAAGCTGTATACAAGCACTTTGTTGCCGAACAGATCGAACATCTCAAGTTGGAACAGTGTCGATATCTAAGGGACTAGTTAGTGGACTAAAATCTCTCGATGGAGTAGAAGAAGAAGAAGAAGAAAAAGAAGAAAAAGAAGAAGGAGATCAAGAATATATTGGATAACAAAAATATGCATGAGTCCGTAAGTGAGAAATTGACCATTTTACATCAAACCACTCAGAATGACTCTGTTTACATCTCAAGGACTGAATGATTCAGAAATGTTGAAAAACAGCTGAAAGTCCCCTTTAAGAGAACCCACAGGGGAACTGGAGTTTCAAATTGTGCATAAACAGTTTAAACGGTGACAAAAATGTAGATACAAGCTTATTGAGCTACATAAACAATCAGATCATTACTTTATTCACAGACAGTCTGTGCACCTTCTTCAGTATAGACAGCTGTACAACATCATACACTACTGTTCTAAAGTGTAGAATGACAGTCAAAACATTTCTAGATGATTCTACTGAACTGGTTCAAAGCCAGAAAAAGGGGGTTTGCAGGGGTTGGGTGTTTCTGGCTGGGTGGGGGGCTTTGGAGGGGGTGCTTTTTCTCTCATTGGTTAGAAGGCAGGAAACACTCCGGACAGGCCGCAGATCTATCTCTCTCTCACACACACACACACACACACACACACACACACACACACACACACACACCTAGGGGCAATTTGCTATCTCCAATTCACCTGAATGCATGTCTTTGGACTGAAGGATGAAACTGGAGAACCTGGAGGAAACCCACTCAGACATCAAGGGAGAGCATCAAGCTCCACAAAGACCCCCGGTTCCCCGGTCAGGCAATTTCAGAAACTATGTTTCATTAGTTCTTAATGTTACACACTGACTTTCAGACTTTGGGACATATTTACATACAAAACAATGAGACTGACTGAATCTCATTGTTGAGACTGAACATGCTCATCATGTGGACATGAGGGAGAGGGATGCAGTCTCACCTCCTGTTGTATCATGCAGGGCTTATTTTTTCACTGCAGTTCTACAGTACTGGCCTCATATTAGAATCACTTCAGAGAGCACAATTTTTCAAACTAATATTTCATCTCCAGAAACATATTTCTCTATTCAGAACAAGTCATTCACTTTTTAGGAGATATTCTGGAGGAGATTACATATAAACTGATAACATAATTCACTTGAAAAGGAAGGGAGAAGAAGCTGCTTGTGTTCACAGAACGATAGACTGACCAGTCCAGACCTCGTTACACGTGTTTGGGAGTATTGAGATATTAGTGATTACTGAATAAAACAACAACAATTGTTGATAGAACAGGCAATCCCTAACTTTTGAACAGCAGTGTACACTTTGGTAAGCAGTTTATTCCTGGATAAGTGTAGCATGTTGACTCACAGTGTGACAGCTTCAGTGCACCTGTGGTGTGCTTGCTGTCTGATGTGTTAGGTTTGGGTGCCGTGAATTTCCGGATTGCTAGGATGTGTGTGTGTGTGTGCGCCTGAGGGGAGAGGGTGAGGGGGACTGGAGCATCTAATCGGGGGTTCCAGGCCAGCGGGGAATACTGTGGGTGTCACTCTCTCCAAATGATTGACAGATTGTTGATTAGGGGTCGGCTGAGGGCTGGAAACCAGCCAGGACCACCGGGGGCAATCAGCAACTCTGCCATTCACACCGTCTCTCTCAAACACAGACACATACATACATGCCTATGCTTAGTGCACTGGAAGGCAGCGACAAGATCAGATCACCCTCAAGCAACATCAGTGGCACTGAAAGAAAGAAAAAAGAGAAAACTCATAGAAGAACTGACAATGGCGTCTATTTTTGTGGCCTAGACAAAAGTACATGACATTACACCTGTTAGTTTACTCGGGTGAATGCACAAAGGAGTATAGAAGTGCATTCTGATGCAGCTGGAGATTCAACTACACTGATTTTATAGATAGTTGCTATTGGAAACATTCTATGTACGCACACCTATTACCACTTCACAACAGTTCAATTCTGTATCACTTGCTTTAAAGCTGCTCAGATAGACCGCTGAGCATATAGATAGATGAGACCAGACATCAGCATGTATCGTAAGTAATAAGCCCACAACAATACAAAGCATATCCTTATATAACTTATTTTCATAAGTAGAACTGATCAACTAGCGTGAACAGAGGAGGAGGTTCCTCTATTAAAGTAATGGTTTGGGAAAAAATCTAATTTACACAGTTCAGACTGGAGCTATATCCGGCTAGTGTTGCTAACAAACACAAGAAGTCAATAGTCACCCAGCATTTGCCGTACATATCCAAACCAAACTGAAGTTAAACTTGTTAAATTTTCTTGTGGACTGATCTCTAGTCCTCCTAAAAGTTTTGGTCTGCGGTTGGTGCAGTCTTCTGCAGGTGTGGAAGCTATTCGCTCCTTTAGGGGTTGCATGATTGGTTCATTTTGTTAAATTACTGTTTCGACTTATCATGTTACTTAATACATTTTAAGATTGTTACGGACAAAAACGCTGTTTTTTACAGCTTGAGTGTTTGTATCCAAGAAAACAATAAAAAGCAGCAAACACTCACTCATTCATTAGGCTAATGCCTAATGCCCGTTTGCAAACCTGTGCAATCTATCCACACTTCAAATGAAATTCCTTGTGTGCCAAACAAACCAGCGATAATGACTCCCTCCCCCAAATGTATCCAGAATCGGTCCTCAAGACAAGTGTGAAAATGCAAGTGTGAAAAGTGTACAACACAATTATTTAGTAGGGGTTTTTTGTAGCACTGTGAGGGGACTTCTAAAGACAAGTCTTATGTCTTATTTATTTTTAAACCAATTTTGTAACAGATTTTTATGACACAATACAGTCAGTGCATTGGTACACCTTGGTATTGGGTTGAGGATCATCTGTGGTCCACTTTTGGTCTGAGGCCCAGCAGTTGAAAAACCCTGATTTAAGATGCAGCAGGGTTTAATGGTTTAGAAAAAAATGTCTAATTGTGATTTTTTAGACCAATATTACCACTGCAATTTACATTGGTCATTTTTTGCTATAAACCAGACCAGCAGATCCACTTTTTGTGGCCTCAGGCTCAAACAGTTAGTTGTGGTTGTGTTATGTGCATTAAGTGTTACATTGCTTCTAACTGGTCTAACATATCTACTGGTAATTCACAAGCTATTTAGATATAAACTTAAAACTTAGACTATAAGTAAAATTGCACATTTTCATCTGCTCCATTACTTCTGCTTATTTATTATTTATATGCTACACTGAGATGAACAAGGTGGCTAGTAGTGACTGAAGCTCGCTGAACCTTTTATCTTAAATGTGATGCAATGTGAAAGTCAGTATGCTACACATTAATGCTTGCTTAGTTAGTTATGGTTAGCATTTTCCACTGCCCATCTGCTCAGTTATCTCCTCATTTTTCTTAAGCAGCTTTTTAGCTTTTTATATTCTTGTGTTCTTGGAGCCACCTTGTGTATACATATTTTTGCAGTTCTGGCTGCTGCTTTTCAACTTTACATGATTTACACATGGAAATCACAACAAGTCAAGTCAATTCAACATTTATTTATATAGCACTTTTTTACAACAGATGTTGTCACAAAGCAGCTTTACAAAGAATGTCCGAGACCCCAGTGAGCAAGCCAAGGGCGACAGAGGCAAGGAAAAACTCCCTCAGTTCAAAATGAAGAAACCTCGAGAGGAACCAAGACTCAAAAGGGGAACCCATCCCCCTCGGGTCAACACCAGATAACAAGACAAGCAAAGGAAAGAAGCGTTCTTTGTTTTGTAAGGTAGAGGAATAAATATCTGATTAGTTGTAATTAAGTAGTTGGGTCATCGGATGGGTCAGCAGGACACAGGCCAAGCTTCCACAGTGCAGGACAACCAGGGGCTCCGTGGTGGTTAAAGGCAAGCAGTGGCATCCAGTCAAAGCAGATATAGCAACAGCATCAGACCGCACATAATGGACAGCTCAGCTCAGGCAAAGAAATAATACAACACTCATAATAAAAGTCATGTAAGTGATTGCCAGTACCAACAGCCAGTACAGTCACACTAAATTTAATACACTAATCTCTCGAGACTGGTGTTTGATTCTTTGTTGAGTTTCGGTTCCACCTTAAATAGTGCAGTAGTAGACGTCTGCAGTTACATACTACTACCTATACAGGCACCTGAATGTATTTCAATTCAATTGAATTCAGTTCAAGTTAACTTTATTGTCATTATATCAATACAGGGTTGTACAGTATAACAAAACACTGTCAGGCTACTTCTCCAAGGTGTAAGGTGGAACAGGACATGAGCTAAGAATTTTAGCGTCAGCTATTAGCTATCACTGTACGAGACTCAGTTACAATAAGCAAACCCAGGCTGTTCCACTTGAGGTGTGGACTGCTGGTATAACCCCTACATTTCTACAGATATACACTAGGATGTCATACTTATGGCTTGTCTAGGTTTTTTTGTGGTAATATGCACGAATTTATACATCAGCTCACAGCAACCGGCCTAAAATGCTCTCAGCCCAGCGGGAATTCTCCAGAGTCACTTGATTACCCATTTTGACATTCTGCCTTAGATAGTATTAAAACCAGTGTTAGAAAATGAAAGTGTAGCACTGTTAGCTTGATGCTAACCATGTAGAATCATTAGCACAGGTTAGCTACTTCTATGATGAAGGTTCAGTCCTGCTATATTATGATGCGTTCACATTATAAGTCATGTTTATGGGAACATGAAATTGATGATTAGTGACTGAAAGTTATGGTATTCGTACAGGAGTCCATGTTTACTTGACCATTAACCTACTCTATCTTAAAAGCAATTTGTGGAAGTAGGATTGTTTATTGTTTGTTGTTATTTGTTGTTCATTTTTATAAGCAATAAATCATTTAATTCTGCAATAAGCAGAATTTTTAGTTTTAAACATTCCAAACTAAAATGATCAACAGGAAAAATAACATTGCTAAATCTGCTGAGTTACCATGTCTAAACAGCTAGCAATCCCATCCTGTCTCGTAATACCATTTTGTACTTCAAGAAATGATACTAAGTCACTGTACCGTTGAGTCTGTTGTCAGTACAACATGTAAGGAAGCAAAAGTAGAAGTAGATGTAGAACTTCTGCTCCCAGTTATATTATTTAAGCAGAGGTATCCAATGAAAGGAAAAGTAAATGCAATGATGGCTAAAGCTCTTGGCAAGTGACCATTATAATGACCGCTACCCACTCCTGTCAAGAATCCACATTCAGCAGCAAACTATAAATTATATAAAGAAATTATATAAACAGAAGCAAAACAAGAGTTAACATTTGTGCTGCGTTCCACCAGATTACTGTCCTGCCAAATGAGTTTTTCAACTCCTCAAACTGATTTTAAATGCACAGAATTTTATTTCATAACTTGGACGAATTTACAAACAATTAAGAAANTGTTACGGAATCATGAATTAAAATTATTTACCTAACTAATTTGCAAAGAATAACAAAAGAAAGAAACAACGGAGAAAAAATAAATTGGAAAATGAACCATTAATAATGGCATTTTGTCTAAGGCTAATGACAAGGTAAAGTAAAATGACAGAAAATCAAATTAAATAAAATCTCATTTTTTGTCACGTCACGTTTACACAGGTGTGAAGATGAGTGAAAATCTTAGATGCTTAGTCCCTAGCAGTACTTAAATACAAAAAGATACACATTAGACAATAAATATATGCAGTATTACACACCAGATTAGCTATGTTAATTCAAGTATATAGTTTTATATATATGATATATGGATAAAAGGTAAGCCAGAGTGAGTGAGGGTGTTGATTGTCTATGGAAATCAAGGTGATGATTAAGGAAAATAAATAAATAAATAACTAACTAAATAAATAAATCTTATTGTATACAACTACTATGTACACATTCTTTCAGTGACATCAGTGTATTCAGTATCTTTAAAAAGGAATGTGATAGTTTACACATTCTCAGAATACACATTATTCAAAGTCTCTTCAGGAACCAAAGCCTAAAGCCTTCTCACCATCTTCCAGTATGAAGTCAATCACTGTAATCCCCTGTGAATGGGTCACAAGCAGATTAAACCTCTTTCGCAGCAAAGGAACATTGTTCGGAAACCGTTTCTTTATATGTGGTGATAAATATCTGCTTTTATTGAGGCTATCATTCTGCTCGTAATGTCGCACGGTGAAATATTACCGATTGCTTTATTAAAACACCCAGGCGAGATTGTTTTATACTACAAATGTAAATCAAATCTCACTCCTCACCCTACACCAATTACCCAGAGCCCAAATATGCTAATGTAGCAGAATATTTTATAGAAGCAGTAAAATCTGAAATCCATAATTTGTTGTTGTATTTCATGTAAGAAAACACTAAAAGATGGGCTATGAATACAGATTGTTGGAGGCTAATCTGTTATATGGAGCCGTGCTGAGCGATAAGTACATGAAAGAGAGCAAATGAGAAAGATACAAGAGAAGGTTTCAACCTACTGCTAAGAGGTATATTGTAGGCTGCAATATGGAGAAGATATTTATTTAAAAATGGTGAACCTCATGTTTTCTTATGTTTTATTTATGAATTTATTTTTTTGTATAGGCATAAGCAGAGGTTTTGTTGATTTTCTGTAGGCAAAATTTAGTTAACATATTGTTTGCAGTGAGTAAGCTTAAATATCAGTGCACAATTTCAATTTTTTGCTGACTTGGAAAAATGCACAAAATGTAATCTATAATACTATATATAATCTCATGCCATAATATTTGCACATGTATTTTATTTTTCACCCAGTATAACAGGGCCAGGGCACCCAGTATAACAGTTTGACCAGGGCACCCAAACAGTTTCATACCACTGTACCAAAAGTAATCACAATTCATTCTTTTTACCTGTATATTTTTCAACCTACTTCAGCTACTACTGTGGCTTTAAGACTGATATACACTCATCATCAGAAGAATAGGATCCAGAAGGAAGTGTCGATTGCAGTGCTATTGGGAAGGAAGATAAAGGTTACCAGGAACAATAAATGATGATAAGTTTAGACTGATATGGGTAATATTTATTGAGCTACAAATACAGAAGTAGTGTCTCTCAGTATGGAGTCGGACCACCACGTTTGCTAATAGATGGAGTTGTAGAGGTTCCTAATGGTGTCCTGTGATAATCCATCCCATGCAGCTTGAATATTCTCACACAGTTCCTACAGATTTTGTGGTAGGGGTGGAGATGGAGTAACACCAGGCCTTCTGGACATGTGACATATGACAACAAACCGTTCATCTTGGTGCTGTCCTGTCTAGTCACATCATGTGTATTTGTCATGCATATTTATTGACTCTGTGTATTAATTGTTCGGTATATTTAGTCTAAAGTATTTTTTGGAAGTTGGTGACAATAAATGTCAGTAAATAGCTCCCAGCATCTGGGGAGCTTAATCGCTTGTAGACTTTTGTTTGTAACCTAAGATGGTTATTATCATTTAATAACCAACTGGGCTAGCTTTAATATTACTTATTACTTTAAGTAAATATATTCTGCCCAGACAGCATGTACAACTGTTAAAATCACTTACATCCTCAGAGGACATGTCCTTCGCCACGTTTTGACCAATTTCACTTTAAATACTCTTTCAACAAGCTTCCAATGATTCATCCACTCGGGGAAGGTGTCCAAAGCACAGTCCATGTTCCAACATGTTCTTCCTCATGTTGGAAGCAATTACATATTTCCACCAGACATGTCTCCACAACTTCCAAAGTCATATAGTTTATCTTTAAGATTGATTTGCATTCACACCTCACATCATATCCATTAAGACTGCCCTGTCAGTTTGCCATTTTTGTTTTTCTATAACCAATTTTTATAGAAAACATCAACAAAAACATGACAGATTTTTACATGGTAAGTTATGTTTGTCATTAATGTTTGTTACTCCAAGTTATTATTTTGCAGATTAACTGGTATATATATCACACATGCTTAAAACACAAAGGAAAAAAAACACTGCATCCACTAAAAACTAATACACACCTTAAACCTTCCAGGTTTGTATTTTTCATACAAAACAACCTAGTACAATCTTCTATACATTGTACCAATCACCGTCAAAGTGTAAGCATGTTCAATAACCTAAGCAATGCATCCAAACGGCTGGCTACAAGCAGCAAAAGGAAAAGAATAGTGCAGCCGTGCTCCGTAACCTCTGCTTGCTCTGAAGGTTATGCAGTCTGACCTGGTTAACGCTTCTGCTTGATTTACGCCTTTGCAGGCCTCATAAGCCCTCTCTTATAATGCATGATTAAGACCCAATCAGTGCTCAGGTAAAAATAAGCTCTTCATATTTAATGTGCCGCGTGTTAATGAGCAAACAGTGCTCTGAAACTGCCAACAAAACAGATGCACTGGCCACTGCAGCGATATATCTGACCGTCTCCATTATGGGATTAAAGATGAAGCTGTTTAAGTCCTATGTAATAAAGCCTATGGGTGTGATATTAACTTGTGTGCTGCGCATTATGGCCAGTCGCCTTCTCAACAGCACCGCAAGCAGCATTTTCTTGAATAAGTACAATTTTAAAATGCATTCTTTTACAGATCACCTATACTACATGTCCAAAGGTACCCAGAGACCTCTAATAATCAGCGAATTCAGCGACTTCAAGGTGCACCCACTGCTGACATAAGTGCTTAATTGTGCGTATAAAGCTTGTATAAATTACCAGAGCAAGGCATTACTAACAGAATTGGACACTCTGGAGCAGCCACACATGAACCTAAATTCAGCATGCTCACAACCAAGCATCAGCTAGAGGGGTGTAAAGTCCACCAACATTGAGGAGTGGAACGGTGTTCTCTGCAGTGATTGAGCTCCAATACCATTGTGATGAGTTGGAGTGGTGTTTGTGATCCAGAGCTAATCATTCAGCATTAGTATCTGACCTCCAGTAAGCTTCAATAAAAAAACGACTATCATTCGGAAAATCATTGTGATCTAAATTAAGTTAAGATGCACCACATAGCCAGGACCAATGCGTTCAGTCACATGGAAAACAAAGGCAACTCTTGGCCAGGCCTCAAAAAGAACAACTGTAAAACTACTACAAAACATTGTCGCTGTCCAGTGAAAAACACGTATCTCCATTTCTGTTGATTTTTACTTTTATGCATTGTTAGAACACAACAGCTTCTGTCTACAACGGAAATGGCCCAAAATTGCTTGAGAAAAAAAAAGTCTGGTTCCATTGACTTACACTGAAATTGAATTAGGTTTTTGGCCTCTCCTGTAAAGTTACAAGGACATAGATGGTATGTTAAATACATGTTAATATGCATGTTACAAGCTTCAGTTGTCCACATTTAATCTTAAGTGCGCAAAAAACATTCATGTGAATCTCCAATAGCTTAACATACTACTAGTATCCCATAAGGGCATTAGCAATAATTGGCATTGTCGTAGTTGTTATTTTTTTTTGTTTGTTTTTTTGGCTCAACTAAAGGCCTTGTTCTAAGTTACAAGGGAGCAAAAGTTGCATGCAAGCTTGTTTTGTCAAAACATATTTTGCCACGTTTTTTTGTTATAGCTTGACAAAAAGGAAGACGTTGAAGACTTGAAGCTGAACTGAAGTAGAATGTAAATCATAATTAAATGTAATTCAGTACATAAATCAATATATGATTGCTCTTACATTTGAAGTATAGGGGAAAATAGTCAGAAAAATGGCATGCCATAATACATTTTTAAAAATATTTTTTTTATATATATTGACCACACAACACCGTGTGCATCATTTCATTTAATGATGACCCCAGTTTCACATCAATAGCGTCTATGACAAAGCACAGAGAGTCAGTAACAATCCCAAAAACCAATACAGAATTGTGGCCCTTTGTCTCTAAGAGAACTTTCCTTCCTGTTAACTAACTTATGAACTCCACTAGTTTCAGGCTCAAATAACATCCACCATTGTTATCACTGAACAAAAGCATAGATGCTTTAAGACGGAGCAGGGCATAGAAATACTCCCCATCGATTTCTGCCCCGGAAACTCTCTAATGGTCAGCAGGCAAAAGACACACACGCACACACTCACACTCTTCAGGACCCTGAGATGACACACGCGATCAATGTAGCCAGCAAACAGTAATTCATTAACCTCTCAGTCAGACGGGTGCTCCACATTCTGGCCCTGTCCAAGCTGAGGTCTGCTTTGTCCCACCAGCCAGAGTCCTAGACAGGTTAAAACTCCCCATTCGTTCGCTGCTCTTTTCTCTAATTAGCGAGTGCATTCTTTCATTGGTCCCTCCATGGTGACCTGCACAGAGGAATGCTGAGGGTACTGGAGTCATTGGGTCTGGATGATGTCATAGCATCAATTGCTCAAGCTGAGGATATGCCTGTGGAGGTGGTCAGTAAAGGCTTGCAAAGAGAAACGATCTATGACTCTGTCCCGGCCGGCCTGGCCCAAGCGCTGCTTGAGTCCCGGATCCGTTAAAAAGCGCCCCATTGCTTCTGAAAAACTTTCTGGTGTGGGGTCACACAAGAAGCCAGTTTCCTCATGCGCCACTGACTCTAGTGGCCCACCAGAGCTAACAGCAATGACAGGACAACGGGTGTACATGGCCTCCACCGGCACAATCCCAAAGTGTTCATTGCTGGGCGTATAGAGCACGCAGGTGCTACTTTGAAGGAGAGCTACTTTCTGACGGTCCGAGAAAGAGCGCAAGAAGGTGACATGATCCTCCAGGCCTAAAGAGGCCGCTAACGAACGCAGTTCACCATAGTGCTGCACATTCTCAGCCACACGCTCATCGTAGCCGCCCGCCATCACCAGATGCACCCGGTCCCACTGGCTTGAAGAAACATTGTCCCTTAAAGCGGCTAATGCCTGCAATGCTAGCGGCAGGTTCTTCTTTCGCTCGTAGCGGTTGATGGAAAGGAAAAGGATCCGCCGGCCCTCAGGAACCAGGCCACTCAGGTCTTCCTCCACCTTTACATCAAAAGAAGCAAAGTTCAGCGAAGGGTAAAGGACGTCCGTGTGGATCTCAGCTAGGTTAGGGAAGGTCTGTTTGAACACCCCAGCAGTGAATTTGCTGTTGACCACAATGCGGTCGGCCATGCCTGTGGTCAGCTCCTCTAGACGGTCAATGGGCGCACGGTAGAGGCGCTTCAGCAGTGAGCGACGCTGAGTCAGCAACTGGTCAGGGAAGTGACAGTAAAAAAGGACCTTCTTCCTGTGGCGTGCCAGGCGCAAGACAGGAATACATGCTGAGACCTAAAAGAAGAATAAAAAGAAGGTTGTTGTGGTTATATACATTTGAATATATGTGGAACTGGATTGGTTGAGGTGAGGCTATTGTTTTGTTCTGTACTTAACTGATGGTCCCTTAGACCGAAACGAACGTGAGTCAAGCTGTAATCTTTGTCAAATAAAAGGACATGAAGCGCAGCTCAGTAAAAGTTTGGTCATGTTTGTCATATATTGTCATATTTAATGTCGTACAACTTTACCACTTAGCTCAGCCCTTTGCTGCCTTTTCAGAAGGCTGCTTGAAAGAACTTGTTTTGCTTGATTAATGAGAGCTTTTCCGCCAGTTCATCGCAGGGTGGACATACACACACACACACACCTTGGGGCAATTTAGCATCTCCAATACACCTGGCTGCATGTCTTTGGACTACGGGAGGAAAATGAAGCACCTGGAGGAAACCCAAGCAGACACGGGGAGAACATGCAAACCCCACACAGAAAGGACCCCAGACGCCCCAGCTGGGAATGGAATCCAGGCCCTTCTTGCTGTGAGGTGACAACACTACCCACCGCACCACTGTGCCACCCTTTATATACACAATATGGTCAAAAATATGTGGACACCTGACCAGCACACCTATATGGCCTTCCAAAACCCTGGACATTAATATGGAGCTGCCCTCCTCTCTGCGTCTATGACGGCATCCAATCTTCTGGGAAAGTGTTTCTGTGGAAATTTTCCACCAAACCCAAAATAAGCTATCAGACTGCCAGATAGTGAAGCATGATTCATCACTACAGAGACACATTTCCATTTTTCCAGCTTCACACAATTCCAGCAGATGTTTGGCATTGCACAAAGTGGCCATAGGCTTGTGTGTAGTTGCTTGGCCATAGAAAAGCCATTTCATGAAGCTAGTGATGTACAGTTCTTGTCCTGATGAGGCAGTCTGGAACTCTGTAATTGGTGATGTAAACAAGGATGGGCAATTTCTGAGTGCTTCAATACTCTGCAGCCCCACTCTGTATTGCATAATATGTATGCATAATAACAGCACAGTTGACAAGGGCATATCTAGCAGGAGATACATTTAACAAACTTGTTGCAAAGGTGGCTTTCTATGGCAGCACTATGTTTAAGGTCTCTGAGCTCTTCACAACAACCTAATTTACTGTTAAGAGCTTGTGTATGGAGATTGCATGGTTTCATGGCTATGTGCTTGATCCTACACACCTCTTAGCAACAGTTGCTAAAACTGTGCGGTCCATAAACTTCTAGCCATACAGTGTATATCCCAACTCTTCTCTGTATATTTCACTAACTGGGAATTTGATGGAATGCATAGTTTGGAATTCAGAAAACAAATCATGTAAATACCTGTCAAAGGTAATACATTAAATAATTAAATACACATTTGGTTTTTTTTTTAACTGTGTATCTTCCCAGTTTGACCCTTTAAACCATCCAGTATCAAGTATTGCAGGCTGAAGTCCTACTGCTCATGCATCTGTATGTGAATGTCTTTACCTGTCATTATCTACTGCTTGCTGTCTTGATAAATGCTATTTCCAGCTACTGCAATGGTGATGGTGAATGTATGCATCACCAGTGTACACTGATTCTGAAGCAATACTGACAAGCAAAACACACACCTAACACTGGCAATACCAGTAATTCATTAGACAGTGCTTGCAGGAATCCTATGGATAAATCAACAAGCAGCAAACTACCAAAAGCAACAGCGACAAATTTGTTAAAGTAGCATACCTAATATGTTTAAGAATGTCAAAAGAAACAATAGAGAGACAAAGACAGAATACAACAATGAAGTAGAAGAGGAAACATAGAGCCCTGTTACCTGGTCACAGAAGACAACGTCGAATTCCTCGCCGCTCAGAAACACCAGATAAAATGCTACATAAATCATGCGCAGGTAGGCGCAGAGAGCATGGAAGTACCCAAATACACTGGTGGGTAACCAATCACCTACGCACACCACAGGCAGGTCTGGCGAGAGTGTCTCTGAAAAGCAGTGCTGTGGGTCATAGTGTGCTGTCCAAATCTGGACACTGCAGCCACGAGAGATCAACGCCACAGCAGCATCCACTACCAGCCGCTCCGCACCTCCTATACCCAGATCAGGGTGCAGGAACACCACACGGACCATCCTGCTGTAAAGAGCACAAAACAAAAGACGGAAGGCCTATAGAGTCGATTTTGGTGAAAATGGTTGGGTGAAAAATCTAATAATTGAATCAAATTAAATGGTATAAATTTATGACAGCTTTGTGATAACAGCAGCACTCCATGCTGAGATGTAAACAAACTCACTCAGAGTAAGTTGATGTGAAATGCCTTATTGCAGAGAAACTTACGAGTCTCTCTCTATATCTATACATATATACACACACACACATACATACATACATACACATATACATACATATATACATACATATATATATACATATATATATATATATATATATATATATATATATATATATATATATATATATATATATATATATACACNACACATACACACACACATACATACACACACACATATATATATATATATATATCACAAATATGGCGGTTTTATTCATTATACAAAACGACCTGTGAGCCTACACATGCCTTCTGCGTTTTTATATGTAATGTTGGTAATAGTCAAATGTGGGAAGTCTAAAGAAAAGGCTTTCTCTGAGTCCTATTTTGCCTCACAACACCCTGCAAGTACATTTCCACCACAATGGTACCAGATAAAACTTTTTGGTATTAAAAAAAGCTGTCTGGTTTCTTTCGCAACTGCCGTGAGTAATTATGACTAAGTAAACCTCTCTAGAAGAGGGTCCATTTTACACTAAAGGTATCTGAATGACTGATTACATCTCAACGATTTAAGTATGCAGAAATTTCACATATACGGCGGAGTTTCCATTTAAAGGCATCATCTGATGTCAAATTAGCGTCTGACGAGGTTATTTAAACGGCAAATCAAGCATATAAACTCCAGTGATCATTAACATGGTAACAAGTAATAACGGTAAAAGCTAAATAATTAAGTAAAATGCTTTTGCGGAAACTGCACTAAAGGTAGATAAGCTACAGCTGCCTTGTCAATGAAAAGTTCTATTATTAAAGTGAACTTTGAAGCTAACTAAGCTAAACTATCACTATGACCGAAGGCTGACGTGACAGCCGCGTTCCAATTTACCCATAAGCTTCTTACAGCGAAAACAAGCTAGCTAGCTATTTTACTACATTGTGTCAACAGTATATTGTAGCATGTCGAACTACAGTATTATAAATAGGTTCTATATAAAAACCATCAACTGTAACTAGATACTTACTCTTAGTTACCGTATGAGGCTGCTTGCAGTGGCTCTACAGTGCTTCCATAATGGCTCAAATTTAGCACATGTAGGTTAATACCGTAATAAACTCAGGCTTAAGCGTGGAAACTCAACCCCAGCGGAGCCAAAATGTCCTCCGGTTCCTCGCAGCGCATCAGACACGTCACTACATTCAACGCTGCCTTATTATAAAAATTTAAAATAAACCACATGGCATGAGTCATAAATTGCCATATGTGCAACATTTATGTTTTTACACTTCAATAGTTGAACAAATCTCCAAACTAAGCTCTAAATATTACGTGTGGTATTTTCTTGCGACAGAGTTTAGGACAGGCAGTGCACAGGCTACCAAAAAGGGCCCTTCTTAGTGTTGTCGTGGCCTTTTCAGTCTTCTCGACTGTAAAGCGCCGTTGCGGTAGGAGTTCATTCACAGAGCCGGTCTCTCACATCAAGTCTTACTCTACAGAACTCCAGAAAATCTCAATACAAAATGGTAAGATGTTTTTAAAGTATTGTATTCGATTTTATTCGTTGTCTTCTAATTAAAACGGGTATTTGAGAGCGTGTACGGGTTTCCTCCGGTTTGACAGCCAGTTGTAGGCAGTAACGTTAGCTAGCTCGCTAGTTAGCTTTGCTGTCTCTTTTTCTACATGTTCATGTGTTAATGCATTTTAGAACGGTCGGAAATTGATGTATTATGTCATTTTCAACCCTTGTTCACTTTACAAAATAGTAAAATCCACTGAATTCACATGTTACAGTTAGCTCACGATTGCATACGTGGCTTTTCTCTAGTGGACCACCAGAGTAGCTGTGGTGGTCTCCTGGTTTAACCTGAACCCTTCATGGTGTAGTTTAACAGTCATGTCTCACGTTTGCAATCTCTTCGCGACCCTTTTTGGTTCATAAATGAAATATTTTACATTGGTTCTACACTTTCACCTATCCAACTGAGTTTACCCTGTGCACTGATTGGTGTGTGCTGTGTCTCTGGTCTTCTTCAGCCTGGACCTGCAGCTAGTGCATCAAACGTGGGCGCTTCTGGCCGCTCCCCAAGTAAGACAGTGGCCCCTCGTGCAGCCGGCTCAACGGTCAGACAGAGGTAGGATGTCTGGCTGAAACCTCAGCTCATCTGATACACTTCATCAAAATCACTAACAGTGATGGCAAGCTGACTGTGATCATCATGTGACTGTACAGATGCTGTCAGCTTGCACAAACTTTATTTAGTAGCACTGGACATATAGTTGAGCTTAGAAATGCTCAAAGCATTGTTAAACTAAAGGTGTCTAATCTTGTAGGCCAGTTTCTCAGACCCACTTTAAGACTAAAATACTAGACTAAAATTAATATCCAGTGCAGATTCACAGTTTGCTCTGGAATTTAGTCCAGCTCGATATCTGAGTGAAATATTATGCTGACCAATAGGTTGTTGGCAAACAGACAAGTAATAGTTGACACCGGTATCTGTGCCCAGTTCTTATGTCTTAATGATCTTTCTATATACTGTTAGTATGTACTGTAGTTGGAAGTAGTTGGTTTTATTGGAATCATTTAGAACTACAAATACTACTAAACACATCAGTGGCTCATGGCTGATCAGATATTCTTACCAGGTGTGTAGTGTGTGGTAACACACTCATAGGCTTGATTAGATCACTCAGCAGAAATGATGGTGCCTGAACTTTTAGTCTTGGCAACAAAAGTGTTTTAAACTAATAATGATTGCTGATCAAGTAGGTGATGTCATTTGTTGGGTCAGGAATAACATTATGGTAAAACTTGTGTATCTTGGATGAACTTAAATTTTAAAGGTTCTTTTTAGTTGCAAATAATAATAATTAAACTTTCAGGAAAGCAACTGGCAGTGGCACGCGATCTGCAGGTAGAGCTACAGCATCAGCAGGAACAGGCGGCATGTGGCGCTTCTACACAGAAGACTCACCAGGACTCAAAGTGTGAGTAAACAAACACCTTCATTTCACTCATTTCCCAAAAAGCACTACCAGGTTTTTCCAGAGCTAACCAGTCCAGCTACAACATTAAATGCTCAGATTGACAGTTTTCAATTTGTTAACTTGCATCCGAGTCAACTTGTGGGCCGTTATAAAGTGATTTCTGTCTAGTTCTGAAGCTGATGATAAAGCAATGTTAACACAACACATGTAAGAGGGGAATTGACTAGTTATAAAATTAATTCTACATTTTAAATTTTGTTTCATTTTAGTTAACAAGTCAATACTTGAAATGTTAGCAAAGTCATATGCGAATATGCTTTTAAAGGATTTCAGATCTTCAGATGTCTGGTTTCTTTCACCAGCACTGTGAACGTTTCAAGCCACTCTGTTATCTAACCTTTGCTTTTATTGATGGTTGCTAAAGCACTATTGTATAAGCTGTAAGCAGGCCTGAAATGTTGAGCGTTTAACATTCTTTCTGACTCGGATCTTTCCAAAAGCACCACAGTTTGAATTTGAATTCAGCTATAGATTGACAAAATTCTTACCAAACTCAACCGCCTTCAACTGAACAACCCATCATATTCCTAATGACGCTGTATGATAAGTTTCTTCAGCAGTCGTGTTTTAACAGACATGTTGTGTTAGTGGTGCCACGTTTAAAGAAAACTTCAAAAATTATGTACAGTGATTTGTGTTTCACATAACACACTAAAGCCAATTAAACAATTCAAATTATTCTTTGTAATGAAACATGCAGTTGTTTAGTGTTCTGAAAGTACTTATGATGTACACAGTATGCTAAGGAAAATGGATTACAACAATAGTAGTTATCATGATGACAGTATTGTCAAGTTACCCACCTAAAAGTAGATTATTAATAAATAAAATGGGGTAGAAAAAATACTAATCTAATCATTAGCTTCTAAAATGAATCCTCATTAACAAACATGTTAATTGGTGAGTTGTTTTTTCCTGCTAACAGCCCAAGAAGCTTTACAAAATGGGTTTTTGTGCAGCCCTGCAGCAACAACTGACTCCAGTATGGCAGATTTAAAAATGATTTATGGTAATAAAAGTAGAGAGGAAAAATAAAGTGCTGTCCAGTCATTTCTGGGGACCATATTGATAGTGTTGCTCAGGTATGTCCTATCTTCTGTTAGGGTCTTCAGGCTTCTGAATAACTGGTTCATGACTCTTCAGATTGTATTCATAAATGTTAAGCCTGGTTGTCCTTTACCTTTTTTACATTCAACTCTTCCAAACATGATAGTCTTTTTACAGTGAGTCTTCTCCTCTAATATGTCGAAAGTAGGAGCGCTTTAGTTTGGTAATTAGGGCGAAAAACTAAGGCAGAAATAAATGGAAGCTAAAATCCAGTAAAGAGGGGAGACGGCCTGTGAGAAGGCCAGATGTTTTGACCTTGCCCTAAACCCAATAAATAGTTGAGAAACTAGGTTTAAATCCAAATCAATTTATGTCCAATTAACAGCTTCCTGAATTTAGACATATTTCAAGTTTTGCTGTCAGTTAAGTTATTGACCCTAAAACAGTTTTGGATTCATGGTATTGTCCTGTAGCTATTTACTGCTTCATTTTTGTAGGATGAGGTAATGAATAAATGAATAGAGATGCTTAATCTGTTGAACACACACACAGCCACTCATTTTTAATTCATCCCCTCAGCTCAACAGGAAGTGACACAGAAGGGAGGGGCAGAGGGATCTGGGAGGTTTAGCATTTATGAGGATAAACATGAAATTTTAACGACAGGAAATTGGCCTCTTGGGCTCAACCTCCGTCTTTATTTGATCTCTCTCCTGCTGATTGCCCACCTACAGATGTTTGTGTGTGTGTGTATGTGTAGAATAACACACACATTGTACCTCTGCACTCTTAGTCCTATTCTAGTCTTAAACATGATGTGAAATGTTATCTACAAATTGAGCTGTATTATGGCCATTTAGAATATTAGCATTACTGTGAGAAAAGAAAGTACATACTCTCTAGTTATGTCAGAAACAAGAATTAGATGGACAACTTGATCTAGCAAATTGATCTAGCACTTTTACTATTGAAACTGAAGTGGAAGAAAAGGATAAATATTTTGAAGTTATTCCGCAGTGCTGTTCTGCATAGAAAATACATATAAAGTGGGATGTGGAGATCAAGAGTAAAAATCCCAAAGCAGAAGTAGTTATGATGCATGGACTAAAATATTAACATTAATTCTGTAGCATTACACTGGTTCAACAAATTCACATTTATGAATCTAAAATGTACTGAGTTGCATTTCTGAAACTGAACTCGTCATACTACTGTGACTGAGTAAACTAAGCAGTATTAGCTTATTACCTTCTTCCAAATTTCCATCATCGTCTGAAGACCCTGCCTCTGTTATTCATTTGAGACAAACCTACCACATAAACCCACATTGGCCAAAACATGTTCATTTTAATTACACTTGCATTTTGGAAACACATTCGGCTGTTCATTATGCTCTATCCCAGGATGGCGCGCTGGTGATGAAAGCAGCCATAACAGAACCCGACAAGTGCAGCTGCAATAATCAAGAAGCAATCAATTGTTTATTCTCTGGAATAATCAACAAATACTAGTGCTATTATTTAGATCTTAAAGTAGGCCTATAATCTTGATCTGAACCACATTATACTTTCAGCCCGACTCTCAAAACGACCTGATCCACTGCACCAAGATTTCAATACAAACCTAACTGAAAACAGTGAAATGATTTTTACGTTTTTTCACAAGAAAATATACAGTCAAATGCTGACATTGCCCAGGACACTTTGTTAAGGATATGACTAAAGTCAGGAGAGAGTGTGCCTGTATGAAGCTCCTAGTATAAAGACTAACTGCTGTTTCAGATGGGGTTTTTTTTTTGTTTGTTTGTTTGTTTTTGTTTTTTAACAAACTGTTCTCGGAAAACACTTGGTGTAGAAGAGAAGTAAATTTTTTGAACAGATTAACTTTGTAAAGATCATCTGAAGATTTAGACAGTTCCTCAACCCACTTTGACCAAAGAGTTCTCATTTGAACAATTAAACAGCCCTACAGCCTTATGTTGCCATTTTGTCCAAACTCTGTCCTTTTTCCCCGTTTGGTTAACTGAATGTCCAGTCATTCTGGTCTTTTACTGACACACCAAATGAGTTGGAAGGAATGTGTCTGAAATAATGAAAAGCAGAAAACCAGCCATCTTATAACTGTTGGGCTAAGATTGATGTACCATCCACCTTAGCATTATCAGTAACAGTCTAAGCATGGAACTGATGGTCTTACAGTGAGTGAATCTGGAGATTCTTTCATTGGGCTGAAGTATGTGTGTGGTGGTTTTTTTTTTTGTGTGTGTGTTTTGGAGCTTAATTAAAGTTCTGTCTGAAAAGGTCACATCAATTAAAGCCTGGGGGGTGGGCCTTCAGTCGGCATGGTTACACGGCTGCCTAGCGACCCAGGGGATGGTCAGTTCCTACTTTAATAAAGCCCCTCGTTAGCCGCCCTGCTCGTTAGCGCTATGCCACTCACCAGCATTTATAATCCTAATTACCCCTCCTCTGCGTCACATGACCAAGACGAGCAGTCCTGATTGGCCCATGGGAAAGAGACATAGATCGACCAAAACTGCCAGTCATAAAAGTCGAGAAACTTTTATCTATACACCATATTTAAGTAATCCTCTCTGAGATTTGTTCTTTTTATTTACTTAGTTTAAAGTAAAGGCTAGTTAAAAAGATTAATCAGTTTGGGAGATAATTTGAACAGAATTACAAAGTAGCTAGAAACTGTTTGTGAAGAAGCCGAAGGTGAATAAAGTAGTAAAACTGAAAAGGTAAAATAAAATAATACCACCCAAAAAAAGAAATTCAGCTTGGTCCACAGGTGGTGGGAGGAGCTGTGTCCTAGCCTGGGTGTTTGCCACTAGGGGTCCTTCTGTCAACGTGGATTGTTCAGTTGAGGCTTGATGTGAAACATTACACTTATGTCTGTCTCTCTGTTTCTGTTTTGCGCTCTCTCTTTCTCCGTCTCTCTTTCTATAGTGGGCCAGTGCCAGTGCTGGTGATGAGTCTGCTCTTCATCGCATCTGTCTTCATGCTGCATATATGGGGAAAGTACACCCGCTCCTAAACCCCATTGACCTTTGATCTCGGACCCCCAAACCCATCAGCGATTTTGACTTAAGCCATTGGACTCGGACCAAACTTTGACCATCATCACACTGAACCATTTTCATTTATTTAAATGCCCATTTCAGGGGTTTGACCCCCACTCCCCACTATCTGGCTCAGCAAAGGTTTCTTACCCACTACAAGCTTTCATTTATTTTCTTCCCTTTTTTTTTTTTTTTTCTTCTTCTTTCGTCCGATCTGGAGCAGCAAGTGTATGTATTATTTTTGCTAGCCTATGTACAAACCTTTATGTAAAATTGTACAATAAAACACCACAAAACATTTTGCCTGGCTGGTTTTTTTCCCCTCCCTTTCTAAAGAGAAAGAAAAACTGTTCTTGGGGGGGGGAAATTTGCATAACCTCAGCTTGCACTGCAAGAAAGTGCTATGCAAATTCACATTCCAGACGTGTGTTGGTGGGGCTCCACCTGTCTCGGAGCATTATGCAATAGCATTCACCGTGGCCTGCCTGCAGCTCTGCACCGATGATTTCAGTCCAACCCGTTTGATCGGCTCTGAGCAAAGTACACACACGCTTCTGCCTTGAAGATGCGGTTAAAAGAATTGAACTAGCACTCTGCTGTCAGTACTGCTTCTAAACTAATGTTGAATGACTGTACAATAGATTGCCATATATATTGCTCTAATGTTAAAACGTTTTTCCTAATAGTGTTTTTTAGGAGACATAATCTAGGAAGAAAAACACGACAGTAAGCCTTCACTTCAGTACACTCCCTTGATTAACTTTCTTTAAAAAAAAAATTGTTGCCAACAAATTAATTATGAGTAAAACGGAATGTGGGCCAGAACTGTAGCGTCCAAACCCAGAAATGGCAAGAGAGGGATGCATTTTACATGAGTGTTTAAAAAATAAAAAAAGTACAGAAAAATGTAGATGAGCATACGGTTAAAGCCTTAATAGGTTTACTCTGCTGAAGTAAAGGGTAGAATTTGAAGAAATTGAAGTCTTCATGGAGTTACAGACAAAAACATGAAGTAGCTATATGTTTTAAACTGGTGGATACGGGTGTCCCACCATATTTTGTCTACAATACACTCCAGCATTACGCAAAAATGTCATACAACCATTGGGAGCCCCCCATCATCCTTGAAGAAATCCACTAAAGTAAAGGCTAATAATATAGAAGTGATATTCAGCTTTGAACTAACATCTGCATTACCCAAATGTCAAAAGTCCTGCCCTCAAGTGTCCTCCCAAAACAGTTTTGGTTTTGCTAAATACATCATGAGGTTCCTGTCTTCAGACCAGAAAATCACATTTTAGGGACTTTTGTGGCACTTATAGGATGTGAGTAGGCATGTTTACAAGAGACGTGGCGGGTTGCTCTTTTTTTTTCTTTTTACCTTTGTTTCCTTGCCGGAGAGTCCCTTTAGTCCCTGTCCAGAAAATGGATCCATAGTGAAATAGTAGCAAAAGTGGTTTTCACATGTACTAAAAGTATAGTAGTGTCCATTGTATAAGCCTAAATGTTATTTAATAATGGTGTAACTGCTAACATTTGGAAACCTACAAAAACTATACATACTGTTTCCAAAGCTGAGTTGGTGCAGTCCTTTAGGAACCTCACCAAGTTGTATGGCTTTTCATATCCTGAAGAAAAAAAACAAGTGTCCAGACTGAAAGTACTGTATGTAGCAATGGTAACTGCTTCAATTTGGGAGCCTATATAAAAAAAAGACGTTTCCACAGACGAGTAGCTGATATTCTGGGAAAACTTCAAGTAGAGTGGTTTACCTGTTCTTTAAGAAACAGCACATGCCCAGCGTTGCATATATGATATATAAGACTGGAGATACTTGAAAACTCTATAAAAACGACCTTTTCTCTAAGCTGAAATCCTGGAAGAAGTTTGCCAAGCTAGATGGTTATCCATGTTCATAATTGATAATAATAATGTTCAACCCTGAAAAAATTATATCGTACAATGTTCGGAATATTTATGAGAATGTTTTCTGTGTGGGTGCAATCCTGAAAGAACCACTGACCATCTTTTCAATTCAGAGATAATTATTGCATTCCCCAGGAGAATAAAGTACACTGAAGTATAAACTATGTACTTTGTATGCTATATATATATACACACTTAAGTGTGCAATTTTAAGACACCACTAAGATTAACTTAAAAGCAATTAAGTCCTAAAGTACATATTAAAGTACATTTCTAGTACATTAAAATATACTTAATTGTTTACACACATGTATATACACTGTATATATAGTACACTTGTATTTAGCACACAAAACAACAATGTTCTTGAAATGTACTTGATTTTTGAGTACACATATTTTGAAAAATACATTTGAATGAAAAAGACATTTCGTCTTCACAGCAAAGTACAATTTAGAATAAACAGCAGTTGTCTGACAATGAACATATAATAATACACATTGTTTTAACTGCTTTCATTGGGATCTTATAAAACTTAATGTTCTCTACAGCTGCATAAATGCTATCCTGAAGGATCTATCCTTCTCAAGAAACAGTAATAGTGTTCAGTACTGAATAAATATTGAACAGTGGTTTAACTGCAAGTGCTTGGACCCGTTTGGAGAAGACATTTTTTCTTTCCAGCTGAGAAGGTGCTCTCCTGGAAGAACTTCACCAAGTACCTCTTCAATCAAATGCCTGTAGGGGGAGCTCTACATCACCATATGCACTCAGGCTTTTCATGAGTCCTCCACGCCGGTGTGTCTTCGCTCCACTGCCTGACACTGTGTGTATGTGTGTGTGTTCTTCATTATTCATGTCCTGAATAATGAGGGTTAGGTTTCCCACTGGTCCACTCTAATCCCAGCCGTGACCCACGCAGCCAGAATAATTCAGCCTCAACTTAAAAATAAATCCATATCAGAAGAGAGAGTGTGTGTGCATGCACACTTTGTTGGACATTGTTAGATGCACACACTGGGCTGTGTGTGCCACTTCGAGTCAAGATCTTGAGTTTACACACACTAAAGGAACTCAAACACTATATGAATTTAAAATAATAGGTTTTGCTGATCTGTTTCTTCTGAAATCAGTTGTACTGATTGGGTGTGTGGCCTCACACTCCCAGTCATGCTTCTGGGAAAGCTTTAGGCTAAGAACACTACTCTGAGGATATAATTGCATCAAAAGCCTTAGTTAGGTCAGGTACTGATGTTCGATGATAACTCATCCCAAAGATACTGGACGGAGTTCCATCACTCCAGAGAATGCAATTCCACTTCTCCATGGGCCAGTGCAGAGGAGCTTTATACCCCTGTATAAAGCAACCAATGGTGGTGTAAAGGCTAGGGCAGCACGCTCCTTATGATGTACCTTTGAGGTCGAAGTAAATTTTGAATGACTACAAGTGCTGCTACCACTTCAGAATGAGACTACCCTTATAAAGCGTTTACTAATGAAAATTAAGTTCGGATTTTGATGTTTATAGATCATACTTGCTCATCAGTCAGCATTAAACCTGCTAGCTTCATAACATATACAAATTT
Source organism: Semaprochilodus insignis (assembly GCA_034552555.1). Lineage (NCBI taxonomy): Eukaryota > Metazoa > Chordata > Actinopteri > Characiformes > Prochilodontidae > Semaprochilodus > Semaprochilodus insignis. The sequence goes on from CM067497.1 coordinate 15,855,630, forward strand.
CTCAGAAAGAACAACTGCTTTTTGCCCTTTTATTAATGTGTTATAACTGCTTGTTAAGACTTTCTAAAGTGTTTATGACCTACCTATTAACCATCGGTAAACTGATTTTTAATCATTCATGTATGCTTTATAAAGCTAGTCTTATTTTAAGGTGGTAGCCAAGTGCCTTGTGTGGGATACTTGGGGGTGAGACGTTTGATCAGTAGCAGGTTGAATTATTCCTTGAACAAGGAAAAAAGTCTGACGACCAAGTGATGTTACTGCTAAGATGTCACTAATGCTAGCTAGAACCAAAGATGTTCTCATTAGTCTCTAGAACAGTGGCTACAGTCAGAATTTGTGGTGAGTCATTAGGGATTCCCAATGATTGTGTGATGTAGTTGCATAATGAATGCTGGGTATGGTAGTGCATTATAGTATAGTAGCATTATAATGATACAACATTGTAAATTCTGTTTATCCAGTGAGGTTGAAGAAAGTTGAAGTAAAACAAATGGAAAAGCTTTCTTTCCAAAGCTGGAGTTTTTCAAAGATAGAGAGAAAAGGGGTATTATTGTGGAAGACCTGGTGGAGCATTAAAACTGTCACCACTAGATAAATATCACATAAGCCATACTTTCATTTTTGGGAGGGAGGAAAAATCATGCTCCACTCTTCAATTTTTATTCTTCTTTTGTCCATCCTCCCGCTGTGAGACAGTAACTCATTGCTGTGGGTCTGAAAGGATGCACAACCATCCTTGAGTTTTACTGAGAAAAGGAAATAGACACAAAAGAAGAACATTTGCAACAAAGAAATCTGCTGGTTTGACTAGCCAGCCCAGATTCCAGACCTCTACATCACTGAACATGTTGAATGTGTTTGAAAGGCAAAAATACAACCAACTTCTAAGACTGAACTTTGTAGAAAAACATTCCTAGTCTGCCAAAAATGAATAGTAAACAGTTTTAATATTATATTTTTACTGGAAACTGAATGAATAGATGGTCGGACTTTTGCACTGTATAGTGCCACATAGCCACAAATTGACTTCAACAGAACTTGTTAGATGCTTGATCTGTTAAAGGGAAACAGAGCTGTAGTTTCTTATTGGTTCATTCTTTTTTTTTCTTTGACTTAGCTTGAATCTGTACTTACCTGGAAGACTACATGTAAATGTGCGATACAGAACAATGAAGTTAGACATTTCTTGGAAACTGGCAATGTTTGCATGAGTGAAGGGAGTTTGAGAGTTTTTTCTTTCATTTATTTTTCATGTGCTTTTTTTTTTTCTGGTAACCATTTCCTGAGTTCTTAACCACTGCCTGTATGGAGGGACAGCCCCAGAAAGAACATACACACACACACATACATACACATAGTTACACCTCCAATAACATTACAGCGGCATGCATGGATTTCATAGGGACTTCAACTAAGCTGAAAGGTTTCACATGGACAAAGCTGTATGAAATGCACTGACCAGCGTCGTCTAAATTAACACCCTCCCACACGTTCACACGTATTTGCTCATTTCCACGGAGAAATGAAGAGTCACAGGAAAGAGCTTTAAATAGGTCAGTGTCTTCACTCACTTCTCTCGCCCTGATATCATTCAGGGCACTCTCTGCCATCGGCCTTTTCTCTTTACTCATCCAATCTGTCCATGCGGAGGTGTGCGCTGGGGGATGCTAACGTTAAGGAAAGTGGCAGTGGAGTGGACCTGGGGTGGGGAAGGCCCCTGCTTTTGCAATGTTCAGTTGGTGTGGAAAATCAAGCGGGGCCCACCGTAAGAGGATGTGCACCAGGAAAAAAAAATGCCCCACCAACCCACCACCCCAAAACTAAGAAAGGACTCTTCCATGGGGGGAAATGCTATACATTACTCGACCCAAACAGGAAGGACGGGTGGGGGATTGGGTGTGAACTGCAGTTTAACACATTTGAATGTTTGAATGATCCATATACATTTGCCATTGCTGAACACATATACAGTGCTTATTGAAAGCAGGATGACAATTTATTTACTATGTATTTATGCATACATTTATTATGTATAATATCACTGTTGTGCTACTTTTACAGCAGACGGAAAACAACATTTAGTCTCTTAATATAGTTTCAATACAGCTAATTTTGGAGCATTTCTATTGGTCTATTTGACAAACCTCATATGACTTTTCAGGAGAAGGAAAAAATTCAAATGTTTGTATAAAGTAACAGGCAGAAGCCTAATGCTTTTATATGGCAGTGACAATATCGCTGCTGTTGTAACAAAAGCTTGCATCTCCAAAATGCTAACTTTACATGAGAAGTAAAACAAAATAATTGACTTTTTATGCAAGTAAACGGAACCAGACTTTTATCCAAGTAATTTTGAGCCATTTTGTTTGGTCCGAGTCACTTTTATTTGTATAGCACTTTTTGTAGCCCTTTTAAAGATTTTTACTGTGAATTTAGATGCATGAAAAGTCCTCTGAAGCACCTCTTGTCAACTAATTGTCAACTAAGAACAGTAACTGTCAATGCTGTCACTACAGTTAACAGACTGACTAGCATCATGCTGAGTGATGGAGGTGCCTACCTACTCAAAAAGGGCAAGGCCAGTTATGGTCTCTTGGACATCCAGCCATGGATAGCTGTAGTATCCCCAATGATCAAACTCAGGATCTTCTAATGATAAAGTCAAAGTTTAGTCAGTAGTGGCACAGCACAGCTTTTGTTCCAAAGCAGCTTTCCAGAAATAAATATTACTTTTATTGTGACATTGTCACATAAACTTCTGTCTAATACAATATACTAACGTTTTCATACTTATAGCATGGGAAATACTGTAGTGTGTGTCACACTCTATACTCTAAGAGTAATAAATATTCTAAACATGGCAATTCTGACTCATGAGCTATTTCTGAAGTCCACTTATGAGCTGAAATGGGTTTTAGGGCAGGAAAAGTGCTAAACTTTGCTGTGCTGTGGCCTTCTGTGACCACAGTTTGACACCTGTGACCTAAATCTTGATGTAAACGTGCGTAGGTTGACATAAACATACACTTATGGACACCCTCATTACTCACCAGGCTGACGAAGAGCAAGCACAGACTCACCAATATGAAACCTAGCTTAATTTCAAAATACTACTTCCTAACTACTCCTGTTTGTCATTTGGTTACTATATTGGGGCAGAATTTCACAATGAATGGTGCAATAGTTGAAAACTCTTGTTCTTTTAAGTTTGAATCAAATTTGGAAAAGTTTTTTTTTATGTTCTGCTGTAAATTTGCCAGTTTAGAGATACAAATATATCACTTGTGTCCTGACAGCAAAAATTTATTGTCTTCAGCTATGTCCGTGTCTCAGTTTGTGTCATGTGTTTGGATGTATTGTTGTCTGACATAGCTGTGAGTCTGTGTGTAGCAAGCTTTTGCCACATTGCGGGGACCCTTCTTTCTTGTGGGGACCATAGGCTGTTTTCCCACAACATAAATCTTTCAGTTTTAAGATGAGAGCAAGTTTAATGTTAGGGTAAGGGTTAAGCTGGTAGTAGTTCTGGTTAAGGTTTGGGTAGGTCTCCAGAAAATTAAAGGAAGTCTAGAATATGTTTGTGTGTGGTGGGGATAGGACCAACAAAAAGGTTCTGTTTCAACAAGATATGCTTTTTACAAAAGCCATATGTTTTTAATTTTGTGAAACTGGATAAGCAAAACCGTTTCTTTTTTTTTTTTTGAAATGCCAGCTTTTCAGGAAGTAGATCCTACTCCTGAATGGTACATCATCTAATGTCTCTTTCTGGTCCGTTCATCAATTAAATAATTGCACAGTGTAAGCACAACTGCTGTTTTTTAAATGGGTCAATAACATAAAAACCCTGTTACAAGATTTTGACATGAGTGATAGTATGATGCATATTGGGTGTATTTACAGTATAGAACAAAAGACAGAGACGACTCTTTGTTATTCATTATTTAAGTTACAGTCTACATCAGGGAAAAATGACCCCACAACATATATTAAATAGAAACGCCCAAACAGCTCAATATAATGTTACGTTTCAGTCTTCAGCATGTCCACCTTTTGGCTTTATTACAGACTTGCTTTCCTTTTTTAACCAAGTCCGCAGGAATATTTGAACACACTTTCAAAGTTCAGTCAGAAGTTGGTTCAGCAATTTCTTTAATTCAGTGATGTTGAGGTCTGGACCCTGGTGTGACCAGTCTATTGTTCTGAGAACACCAGCAGCTTCTACAAAAGAATAGTTGTACAACTAGTTGCACCCAGAAGGACATAACCAACAGGAATGAAACTTGATGGGTAGGTTTGACATTGTGGGACATGCGAATGAAGTTTCATGCTTGTGAATGTTGTGTTAGCAAATATGGCAGCATGACATCATACTGAGAGACACTACTTCTGTCTGTGTAGCTCAATAAATATTACCCATATCAGTCTAAACTTATTGTTCCTGGTAACCTTTATCTACTTTCCCAATAGCATTGCAATCCCACGCTTCCGCAACTAGGTGCAACTATTCTTTTGATGTTGAGTGTATTTACCTTTTCAGTAATGTCTTCTTACACGTTCACTCAAACTCATAGTACTGATGTGTCTTCTCGCAGTGGAAGGATGGACAGAAACACCTGTGTGTATATTTTAGATAAAGCAAGAGTAAAGCTTGATGTTCTCCTCTTTCTCAAAGACGAAAGCTTACCATTTATCTGATTTTAGCAGTTTGACTTTTGTGCAGTACTGTATAGAGTATATGTATAACCTCACATTCACATGAGGTATTCAAACAAAACCTGTGTGTGTACTGTGGCCAGAATGTATGGCTCAGTGGGTTTGGGGCAGTATTGGAATCTTGTGCTCTCCTCAGGGATGCAGTGCAGGCAACTGGTGTGGAATGGCGGGAGACGTGTGTGTGTGTGTAGAGGAGCATGCCAACAGAGAGTGCCTGGTTTTAATGGATCATATGGTTGATAAAGCATGGAATAGAGCGACAGCCGTTATCGATCCCACACTCAGGCCAATGCTTCTGTTCTCCTGTGGGACACACGCACACACACACACACACACACACACACACACACATACCCACAGATACACATTCTCCCTCTCTCGTTCTATCTCTCTCTTTTATCCCTTATTACTTACCCATCAGATATTCACAAATGTCATGTCAATGGTCACAAAGCAGCAAACCACTGAAATGAGCTTACCTACTGAAATGAGAGTATTTCACTGGGGCCTAGCTAACATCCATCACCTGCACTTACAATAATTTTCTACAACTGATTGCCACCGGCCCACGTTTTAGTCACCACGACAAATGTCCATTTAATATGTCCACACCAATCACAACAGAACATCACTGTAAACGAGTGTGGAAGTGCTTGGTACTTGTGCCAATAAAAACAGACAACTGTGATATGTGAGTCCACCCTGATCTATATTTAAACTTAAACAATACAACCGGAAGATATTTCATGATTTAACTTGTCAGCTTTATTGTTCCACAGTTATGTTGAAGGTATGAAGAATAAAACTGGTTTTATATTGTTGAAAACATTAACGCAAACTTTTGTGGTGGTGTAAACGAGTGGCTAGTGGTTTTAGGCCTGAGTTGAGCTGGAAAGGTGAGAATATGGTATCAGCAACTTTTAATTTGAGCGCTGGCGTGTTGTCAAAGTGTTTTTGGCACGGCGCAGGCTTTGCTGATTCGGGGTCCTGCTCTGGAGAGCCTGTGCCTCTGGAGCTGCGACAGAAAGTGAGCCAGCCATGTGTCAGCCTTGTTGGCAGAGAAGGGAAAATAATCTCCTACAAGCACCCCATTCTCTTTGCTCTCTCTCTCCTCCTCTCTCTCTTTCTAGTTTTCTCTCTGGGCAGATAGGGAATTCAGTTTAATTCATTTTAATTTAATGCTACATAATTGTTTTTATATTAGAGCTGTCTGTGCCTGACGTTTACAGACTTACTTCCTGATGTTGTTTCTGGCAATATTTGACATACTGTTGTCTATAAATATGGACAATGTGGCATAGCTAAAGCAGTTGCAGCAGCCATCTGATTTTTATTGGTAAGAGTATGATATACAGTATCACAAACCATGTGAACAGGTCTATTTGAGGTCTATTTTTAACATCATGAGATGGTTTGAGATAAATGTGTTACGAATTAGGCAGACAGTTTGGCTGAAAGCAATACATTTCCATGACTCATTAACTACGTAAACCTCAAAGCTCAACCAAAAACTAAAGAAGCAAAATTCAGACACCAAACAAGTCTTGGCTGATAAACTACATTTGTGATTAGGGAGAAAACGCTTTCCCTCCCTGCTGTCACTGACTTCTCTCAATCATCAGGTTGTTTAGCAGTTAAAATATGAACATTGCTATTTACATGCTACAAGGAAGCTAACACGCCTACACACTTAAATGACATTGCATGAAAGCGAATGTACTATTAAACTTCAACACTGTTAAACACCAACACTTCTCAACACTGTAACAAACCAGCTTTTCAAAATGTGCTCTAAAACTGCCCAAGCAGCATAACTAGCACATTTAACAAAGCTTACTGGTTTGTGTGGGAAATTTTCATGAATTATGATGTCAGTTCAGCTCTGTGTAGCAGTACTTACTGACTTCTAAACCACTTTATCCTTCTGGGTCATCAGGGGGTGCTGGAACCTATCCCAGCGTTCAATGGGCAGAAGACAGGAAACACCCTGGACAGGCCGCAAGTCCATTGCAGGGCAGACACACAGACATACACACTCACATCTAGGAGCAATTTAGCATGTCCATTACCTGACTGCATGTCTTTGGATTGTGGGAGGAACCGGAGCACCTGGAAGAAACCTATGTAGGAAAAACTGTTATTCAAATCCCTAAAGTCAACATGAATCGGAAATCAGAATGCCTTTTTATTCATCACAGTGACATATTTCCAAGTGAAACAGGAACTCCAAGAGCAAGAAGCAATTGTAGGCTGGACATGATTTTACTCATCAGGCCTTGATTGGATTGTGAAAGGCAGGCGTCCTGAAACAGATAGTTTCAAAGTCAGGCTTTGACAGTCACCGAAGTCCATCTGTTTAACAGAAATGCCAAAGAAAGAAACAGAACTAAACAGATTTTGTCAAAAAGTCCTTCCTGTAATTTCGGAACCATGATTCATTATTTGTGGGAAGCTTGATTTTAATATTATAGCATTATATAGCATGTGTGAGCAAGAGATGAAAGCCTATGCGTGCCACTCCTTTATCAGCTAGACTGCCTTACAGTCTGACAGTGTAACAAAAAAACCTTAGAAAACAAGGAGAAACAAGAAAGAGTGATGACTGAATGGTATAGCCAAGCAGAAGAACAAACTGGTTGACTTCACCAACCTCATGGAGGATCTAAAAATGTTCTTATAGGCAAAATATATTGGCTTTGAACTCGTTTTTGTTTACCAGTAAGAATTTTTCTGTTCATAAAACATACAGCTCAGATGTGATATTCCTAATACAGGCATGAATCCAGCTGCAGAGTGATGTCTTGTCTATTGAGTAATTAGTCTTAAAGGGGTTCTCCAGCATTTTCCTACCCACTTTCCAACATTTTCTCCCCACTGAAAACCCACTGACTTGAAGCACACTTATAACAGAAAAGTGCTGGAGCAATGCATTGAAATCTCTGTCCATGATATTCTACCTGTGCAGCAGATCAAGATTAGGTTGAGTATTTCTTTGTAATAAGCCAAGGCCTTAAATGTATAGTGTATCTTTTAAGGCAGAGGTGGTAGAGTACAACCACTGGGAGATCACTGAGGAGGCAGGAGCGCAGCACTGATGATGCGGCGCTTGTGACTGCCACTGGAATGTGGCACAGAGGGCGTGTGTAAGCGAGAGACGTTGTGGGTGTGTGACCGGCGGCGGTATGCGCTACGTGTGTGTGACGCGAGGGGCACGAGGAGACCCCGAGCTGCAGCTTAATCTGGCCCAGGACAGTTCGGGCACTGGCAGAGTGGGGGTGCAGCTGGCCTCCCCCAGCTACTATTACTGTCTGTGCTTTCTAATATTAACCCGCCAGCCTCCTCTTCTCCGGCATGGTCTGTCCCAGCCCGAGGTGAGAACAAGTGTGCATGTTATTTTTAGGGTCTTTTTCCACTACTGCATCGGTACACTCGAGGAGCTCGGTCAGGAGGAGAGATGTGAGAGGGGTCTGCCTTATGAAACAGAGACGTATGGAATCTCTGCCAAAACGCATACAAAATAACCCTAACACATGACCATAATAGCATCACACCTTCCACATGATTATATACACATCTATAAGTGATAAAACGGTCCTTTGGTCTTTGGCTCAGACTAAATCAGGTCAAGTATCAGCCCACAAAAACACCATCAAATCTTTCCTGGCTAAGAACCTCTGTTTTAAGTGGGTTAATTTATTTCAATATTTAATAATTTAAATTACTGGAATATTTCATTTCCATTCAAAAAAGTGGGAGGCATGGCGATACGAAGCACCAAGCACAGCGCACCACAGGTAATGCCGGGCACGCAGTCAGAGAAACTTGAACACAGTTGCAACTGTTGGCTTAAACCTGTACAGATATGCAGTGTTGATGCCTACTGTCAGGGAGAATTGGGTGACAACTGGTGACTATTGATGTCTACAGCCCCATGTCTCCCACGTCTTCTTACTCTATTCAGTGCCACAGTGGTGTTGCCATCAAACAGACTGCAGGGAAATTACAAACTCAGTGTCAAACCTGCTGAGAGACCCAAGCCCTGCTTGCGACTGGAGTGGTGAGGCAGGAGGCTGGAGACTGGAGGTGGCACAGGGAGGTCCAGTGACAGGGTCAGAGCTAGGATTCTGATGTGTGCTTGGGATCATTATCTTGCTGAAATGTCCACAGATGGCAAAGTTTCAGCCTTCTCTGCAGAGACAGGCAGATGAGCTGAAATCTCCTTGTTATTAGTGGAATGCATTATGCCCATGATTTTCACAACAGGCTCTGAATGACTAGTGGCAAAATAAGTCCCAAAAGCATCAGTGACCCACCACCACATTTGACCTAAGTGTGCCAAGTGCTTTTCATTATATGCAGTCCCTTTTTTGGCAAAACATGACAGATGACCGAAAGAGTTACATCTCATCTGACCACATCGCACAGTTATATTTGTTGGTCCTATGAAATTCTGCGCTGCTTTTTGTGGCAGGAAGGAACTCCAAAAAGCTTCTGGTGAGGGAGGTTGCATCGTACAATAGATTCCAATGAGTGGACAAAGTAGATGCAACCATAATATTATTGACTGAAACTTCCTCTCTCTTTCTAGTACTCTCATTCACTCTCTCCAGTAGACGTGACAGCAGAGGTCCTGTATGCGCTCTCAGGGGGATTTGGGGCCACGAGGGTTAGCATGTGCGAGAGTGTATTTGGGAGTGGGTATGTCATGGACCTCCCATTCCCCGTCATGATGTGAAAGGGGTGGACGTAACAGGAGAGGGGGCGGCGTGATGGAGGGTGTCCCTGTCACGTCTCCCACACACACATACACACGCACTCATACACCATGTTCCACTATGTGCACTTCCTTTGTCCTCTGTCCCTCTACAGTGCAGCACACTAGATCCTCCCCACGTCTAGTCCTTTCTCTCTTGCACTCTTTAACCCGTGTAAGTGTAGCATTACATGATCCATCAATTTTAAAGGTTATAAAATGTCTTAATTAGCTCAATTTCACACTAAGAATCTAGGAGAAGATGAACTTTTAGATTAAGTAAATGTAGCAAAAATTCTTCACCCAAGAGTGTCATTCTTGTTGGCACCCCTAGAAATTCTAATGAACATAACATAACAGGCATATGCTCTCATTCATATTTCAAGTGTTTTAAGTCCACGAGAGTTTAAAACAACCAGAACTGTAGTGAAGCTGGCTGAATGAGGATGTAAATGTATTTTGCCCTTATACACTGTGAGGAGGATGACTGGAGAAACAAAAATTGCAATTAGATACCATCTCCATGCCAAGTACTTGGAAGACTGCCAGATGAAAGCCTTTTCTTTCATCTGAAGGACCTGAAGTTTGCTAGATGGTGCTGGTACTTTGTCTGAANTTTTCTTTCATCTGAAGGACCTGAAGTTTGCTAGATGGTGCTGGTACCTTGTCTGGAACAAAAGTCAAATGAGGCACAAATTCAGCTTTTTTTTACGTTGTGTATATCTCCATAAAATGACCTCATCCCTGCTGTTAAGTATGGTGGAGGATCTGTTTGAGTTCCAGACCTTCTTGTCCTTCAACGGCCCTGGGAATCTTGTTAGGACACATGGCATCATGACTTCCATCAAATACTAGGAGATTTCAAATGCATAATCTGACTGCCTAAAATGCTACAACTGGGTCAGGTTTAATTCTTCATCTGCATTCATCTGAGCACAGAATCAGTTTTTCGATATGCATTTGGAGACATATTTTATCTATTGCAGTCTCAGTAAAAATCCATATATATAATTACAAAATATAAAATGATGGTTTTTAACTGCAAATACAACAAAACAAGTTTAAAAGGTACTTTCTATTGGGAAGATTTTTTCTTTAAAGTATAATTGAAAGACTAAATATGAGTTTAATAAAACTTTATTGAAAAAAGAAATCATGTCACTACTGAAGACCAACACGTTTTAGTTTTAGCCATGCTTCCGCATCTTAGAGCAGAAGTTAGACTGCATCCTTGTCCCCTTATCAGTGTGAAACATTAGGATTGCCACTACAGAATCACATGTATTTCTCTAATTAAGAAAACTTAATTTCAAATCAAACTGAGCTAAAATTGAATGTTCAGTAATTAATTTTGATTAAATAAACAAAAAAATTTTTTTTTAGATCAGTTAGAGCATCACTCAAAGCTGAAGAGTTACAGTCTAAAGTCCAAGACAGTTAACTCTGACTTTAAACCCATTTCAATAAAGAACTAAAACAGAACAAAAACCTGCTCCTCACTGATCTAATAACCTTTGACGTGTATGTTTTCTGATATATTTATTTATCTACTTGGCCATTACCTGGTGAGAATGCAACTTTTCTATGTAAATTTTACCTCTAAAAGTAGTAAAAAGAGAGATAATGCATCATTCATAGTTTAATACATTTATTGTGTACAAAAGTTAATAATCTGGACTGAAATTATTCAGTTCTGCTGTATTACAATACTGTGTATAAGGCACCTTAGCAAACTCTTTAAAACCATTTATCTGGACAATAAACTTGTTTTTGCTAAAAGCATGATTTAGCATTCAAATAAACCCAAACAACAATCAATGCTGTAAAAAGTAGAAAAAAATTTAAATAAAGCTCTGTGGAATAGCACCGGCTAGGTTCCAGATTTCACTCACTGTCGTAACATGGGTTTGCTCAGTTTGATTACCAGCATACTTAATTAACTGATTAACACACAAGGTATTGGTTGATAATGATGATCAAATAATAATGAGCTTATGCCAGAAGACGTTCAGAAAGGGATAAGCCAACACACTTGACATACATGATAAAAACCTTATATATTAATTGTATTTGTATTAATTGTATTTGCATTTGAACAAATGATGGCTTATTGCTGAATTAAATTATGTTTAATCTATTTTTCTGAAGAATTTGGCACAGAACTGTGTATTGTATTTATTATTCTTTTTTATGTGGTGGCAGTAATTAGAGATGCTTCAGGTGCAGCACAGAGGGAAGGAGCTGTACTAAACATCAGTGTTGCCCTGACTGCACATGATTGATGCCTCTGAAAAATACAAGTTTGCAGATTTTTCACACAGAAATTTGTTTGTTTTAATGATTGATGACTTGGGGGCAGACAGAGAACCAGGTGAGCTGTGGTTTGTGTGCACGTGTGCATGTGTTTATTTAATGCATGTGTAAACAATTTAAAAAGGCTGTTTATAATATTATATCTGGTTGTATTCTCTGCTTCTCTCCAAATATAATACTGAATACTGAATCCACAGGAATAGTAACAACCAATAATATGGTTTGAACTTCAAATAGTATTTAAAAATCATTTTAAAAAGATTGAAGAAAATAATTACTATAATATAAAATGCCTTCTGAGAGTTTACAGTAGGGATCTTCAAAACATATTATTCCAGCACTGCAAGGTGTATATACAGTACTGTGAGGAGGTCAAGGACTATTATTCAGAGATCATCATTTTCAGTTCAAAGGACCAATTAAATACAAGCTATTCACTCTTCAGGAGATTTCTGCAGATATTAGAAATAAGTTCCAACTGATGAGATATCTGGAAAGGTAAATATGATATACCACATACTCTAGATGTATCACAATATTATATCTGTTGTTGCACAAAAACTGTTATCTCTTTTTTTTCTGGCAAAATTTATATGCTCTAGTTACCCTTACAATTTAGTGAATAATCATGATGGACAGACCAAAAGAATTCTTTCAAAATTGACAGAAAGAAAATGTTACATTAACCTCCATTACAAGTTAAGAAAGTTGTTTTATCTTCCTTAAAGTTCCATTTTGGAGGTTTTTAAGGTGGACTGCATAATTCCATGAGTGCTATTTTATAGTTTGATGTCCACGCTTTTATTCTAAAATAAAGCATTAAGATAAACACAAGGAAACCTTCTATAAGTAGCCGTGTATAAACTTTTGACTGGTACTGTATTTATCAGTATTGATTTATTTAAATCATTGAGATATAAATAAACTAATTCAGAGCAGTAGGCAGTAAATAAAGTAATTAAGAGTGTAGGCAGAAATAGATGTTTGGGTGTATGATTTTGAGTTTGGGGCAATTTTTTAATCAGCTAAAATTATTCATACACACATGAATGCTTTTAACATTGTGAAAGTGTCCTCTTGCAAAAACAACATTGTTCAAGTAATCAGTCAAAATCTCAAGAAAATGAGCTTAAAATCTCAAGAAATTAAGCTAGAAATAAGGAGGAGATCTTTTTTTCTTTGAGTAGCTGTGTCTAAACTTTTGACTGGTACAGTATGTGAAAACGCAGGAGTTTCTAAAACTGAAGAACAAAAAAATTATTTAAAGCTAAAGAGAAAATGGGACTCCTAACAACTGTGCAAGACCTCATAGACCACCAAAACAATCACTATCAGATAAACACTACTTAAGCATTCATCTCATTTAGCTCCTCTCTTGCTAAATTAATCCACAGGCGTTTCTATTCATTCTTCCACTGTAATAAATCAATTCAATGCAGGAGTCAGAAAGGATGAGTCAAAAAGCCCTTACTGAAGAAAAGGAAATAGACAAAAAGAGGAACATTTGCAGTTTTTAGGCTTTTATGTTTTTTTGGTGTATGTATATATGCCATATAAAGAGTTATATTAACACATACCAGCTATATAGTGCTTGCCCCCCTAAATTGTTGCTTGTAGCAATATCTTTTTTAGAATTTGCATGCTGCCACATTGCTTAAGGGCTTTATATGTGAGCGTGTGTGTGTGTGTGTGTGTGTGTGTGTACACCCATGTATAATTGAGCTGTTGGGAGTACAAGGTACAGTGGAGATTATTACATATTAATAAATCCGCAGTTTAGAGTCATTCCGTGATTTGTACCTCTGGGGAGAAAGAAAAAAAGATGTCTCAACTAAAGCAGAATAATGAGCTTCCTCCCACCGCCCCTTAAACAGTCTGATTTATTCGCACATTAAATAAATTAGGGTCACTTACTGACATTTTCACTGTAGCTCCCCTCGTTGTTTGCTATATTTTGTGGATGTTCAGCACAGCCCTGATGTTGTTCAGCAGCAGGTTGAGTATGTTTGTATATACTAGAACAAGGCTACACTGACCCCAGACTGCAAATAATTGTTGAATTTCATTTAAGATAACGTTTTAAATACCAAGCATCAGTTATTTACTGAGCACAATTTGGTACTGTTATGTGCAAGACGACCAAATATGCGGCTAAGGTTACACTGATGACCACATTTTCTGCACAATTAAGCCTCAGCTGTATGTTTAAACATGAAGAACTGCATCAGTTGAATGCCGGACCCACCAGTCATTACCCAGTCCACCTCTTAGCTACATATGCAGTAGAAGATGAGTAAATGAACACAACAAGACGTAGAGAAAGTAAACAGGACTTACTTTGAATTCCATTCTCTAAGGGATCATCCACAAATATGTACTTTGCACATGTACAGATTTTAGAATATCCCACCACAGACCTCATGGCGCCACATACACAGAGATTTTGAATGGTAACTGAATGTCACTCCGGTTAGGAGGGGCGGTGTTTGCACTAGGCAATATTAGGCAGCCACTTAGGGCCCAACTCAGTATAACAAATAATGCAAACAATTATACAGGTTTTTAATTCATTTTTCAAACAAAAATGATTCAACATTCAGTGTTTTCAAGGGCAATAGTGAAGCACTTTGAATGTAATACTGCCTCCACGTGTCACATTCTGTCTAGTCTGTCCCCTGTTTATCTACGTTTTCTCTCGTTTTCCGTTTCTGTCTTGTCACTTCCATGTTTCTTATGTTGTCCCGTGCCATGTGCTGTTTGTTTTGGTTATTGCTCCTCCTGTCTCCGCCCCCTTGTCAGGCCCCTCACCTGTCCCTAGTTTGTAGCTCCGCCCCTTCCCAGGTGTTCCTCGTTAGTCCTTGCTGTTTTATACTCCCTATGGTTCCCTTTGTTCTTGCTTGGTGTTTTGTCTGTTAGTGGTTTCTGTTATTCTGTTCCTTTGTAGTGTTTTGTTTCTTAGTTTTTCCCCTGTTAGTTTGTTATTAAACACGTGCACTTGCATCCCGTCTCCTCGTCGTGTCCCAGTGTAACACCACCATGTTTCACAGTACTTGAGATACGTGTGCTACAATGCAGTGTTCGTTTTTGCTGTAAGTAAGCCATTAAAATTCTATTTTTCCCTTTTATTAGTTCACATTACATGCTTTCGGTAGTCTTCTGGCTCACCCAGGTGCTTTATAGGAAGTTTTAAACATAGTAACAGTAGTTGATTGTTATTGCAAATTGCTCATTCATTTAAAACTCTTTTTAAATGCAACTAATTACAAAAACACACACACACACACACACACACACACACACACACACACACACACACACACACACACTTAACACAACAGCATGGTCGTCTTTGCAGTGTGTGTGTGTGTGTGTATTTGTGTGTGTGTCCCGGGACGTTTGAGGCTCTGCGCTGAAAGCTGGCCGTCGAGCTGAGTTTATCTGTGCATGCGGCCGGAACGTGTAGCCTCACGCTGGGGTCTCCCCACTAATCAAATATGTATTACTTACAGAATAACATGGAAGCAGTGCGGCGACACAAGACACACACACACACACACACACCCCAGTGCTGATTTCCACAGTGCATATCTGTCTATCTTGATTTGCAGTGTCCATTACGTTAAAGAAGATAAAGGCAGGGGACATCTCACTGTGCCTGTAACATGATGCCTTTTCAAATGCCTTTTAATCCGCACATTGTGTGTGTGTTGTCTGCGTACATGGATGTGGGCATCTATGCATGCATCTTTCTGATCCGGTTGAGGTGCACAGATAAATAAGAATGATGGAATATTCCATTAGGCACACTGGCAGTACCGTATAACGAAGCTTGTTAATAATATATTGAATATAATAATGAATTAAATCTATTTAGTGACAATTAACTTATAAAAGTTGCAGATATGTTGTAATTTTATATATATACTTTTGTACTTGTGGTTCTTTGAAAACAGCTGTGAAATTCTGTTGAAAGTGTAAAACTTTCAATCAATACTATATTGGTGTTTGAGGTGGGAAATACTTCAGTGACTATCCTTGTACTGCACATAAAAGAGAATTCCATTGACTTCAAAATGTCCAGCTGGTTTCAGAAATATGGAGATGTGTGCCCATGCTGAATATGCAGAAAGGGAGACTTAAATATTGTAAATAGCTGAACTGATAGCTTAAAGTTGTATATTAGTGCTCAGGGGGCTACGTTGTGCTGGACTGTGCAGTTGCGGTGCAGTGTTAGTGCCTACCGCCACTCTTGCATGTGTGGCTGTTTATGTCCTGCCTTCTTTCCTAGTTGTTCAGTATGGGTGGGCAACGGTCTCTACTGCTGCCGTGTTCAATTAAAAGCACTAATTTAAAAGTTTCCCGCTTCTTCTTCAGAAGCGAGCTCGCCCCTAGAGGGCTGCAGTAAATGGCGAAGTGGCGGACAGAACCGAGCCTGGCCAAGGACTGAGAGGGCAGACAGGAGACGAGGGCACTGTTCTAAGTGGCACAACGAGGCTTGACAGCCAAGCCTGGCTGGGAGACACAATGGCGGGGCTTGACGGTGAGGCAGAGAAAGAAGCGGCACAGAAAGGCTGGTGCAAGGAAGCTGGAGGCCAGAGGCAGCATACATAGCCAAAAGTCAGAGCTCAATGAGCATTTGCTGAGTTTAATACTGTATATTGGAACAACAATAAGGTGCACAAGGTGAATTTAGTGTTTTACATTTATGTTAAATTCAGCAAATAAGCAGCACATTGTAGCAATTCACAACAAAACGATTTACCAGGGACCCTCTAACTTCTACATACAACTGTAAGTCTAAGTCTAAACTGTAACTGTCTAAACTTTACAAGAGGAGGCCAAAATGTTCTTAACATCTAACGTATGTTAATGTAAGGAGATTTCAATCCCAGGAATTTTAGACGGATTGTTTCTACTGGTCTATTCATCATAAAATGTTCACACAATGTGTATGTAGAAAAACAAAAACAGAAAAAATGGAGATACATGGTTCTGAGTATGACAGCAGCGATATGTGAACAGTTTTACGCCAGCTGACTGTAATTAGATCAGATTAGATAAGGCTGATTTTAGGAGAGTTACGTTGGCTCTGCTCTTTGTCTAGCACTAGGCGGCCCAGACATCAGTAATGAGAGTTTCCTGCTGTGGGAAATCTGTGTGAGTCCAAGTCAGTATTATGTAATCTGCAGGCTCACGGACCCTCCCACAGTTCATCACATCTGAGTGGTGCAACTGCTTACATATGTGATGACCTCATCTGCATGGGACGTCCCAGTCTGCATGACCTCATCATCATCATGCACGCACGGAGCACCGTGGAACGCCAACCACATCCCTGCAGACACGTGACCCCTGACCCAGACAAAGTCTGACTGTTGCGCATCAGGGATCAAAGGAATGTAGTGATTCTGCCAGAATTTTCGTTTGTGTGTACATCAACGTGTGTGTGCGTTTGCCTCACTACCCCAAACTACGCATGCTTGTGATGTCACAGCCATGCTGACCAGTAAAGTTCTTAGCCACAGACCCCTGAGACGAATGGGAAAAAGGCCTGCTTCTTCCCTCACACACGCACTACACGCAGGCGTGCAGGCCTATAAGTACAGAGCCCCATAAACACACTTAAACCACGCAAACAGCAGGAGAAGAGACACTAACGTAAGGGCCACTCGGCTGACGTTGGCCTGCCCTCGGTTTCTCTCCTCCATTTGCCTTTTGCTCCGTCATCAGGATCCACACATACACACATACGCATACACCACAGACAGCGGGCCACTGGGCTTACAGCCTACAGACCACAATCTGGGCAGCGGTCCACCTGACTACAGGAAACTGGGAAGTGGAAAAGACAAAAAAGAAAAAAAAAAAAACCTTTCAAGGGTATTGTGGCGGACGAACCCTGTGCGCAGTATGGATAGGACAAAAAAACGTTTCAGCACCCACTCAAACTTTCTTCTCCTTTGAACTTTTTCTTTATTCTTTATTACATGGTTAATTTGTGTTAACACTGTATAAAATAAAACAACAAAAAACAAATGACTGTGTGTGTGTGTGTGTGTGTGTATATATATATATATATATATATATATATTAGTGGTGGATTACTATTGCTACTGTTACTTGCTACTGTTACTATTACTACTGTTAGAAAACTGGACAAAATAAAAAAATGTATCAGCACCCAGTAAATTGTTTATTACTATTATATGTAAATTTGTATCACTTTATTAAATTAAAGTAATAAATAAATATGCAAAAATATACTATGTTTTTATATAACATATAGTTATTACAGCACTGTTAATCATCACCACCATATTCTTCTTCTTCTTCTTCTTCTTCTTCTTCTTCTTCTTCTTATTATTATTATTGTAGTTGTTGTTGTTGAGGGGTTTAAGAAAACACAATATACACACAATATCAGAATTTTTCATGTTATATGTTTTGGAAGTGGACTCACAAGAAATATCAATGTATTAATTAATATTGATTAATAGATTAATATTGATAACATCAAAACTATGAAGGAACACATATGGAATTATGTAGTAAACAAGCCATAATATGTTTTATACTTTAGATTCTTCAAAGTTGCCACACTTTGCTTTGATGATAGCTTTGCCCACTTTTGGCATCATCTCAATCAGCCTCATGAGGTGGTCACCTGGGATGGTTTTCAGTTAACAGGTGTTCCTTGTGAAGAGTTAATTTGTGGAATTGCTTGCCTTCTTAATGTGTTTGAGACCATCAGTTGTGTTGTGCAGAGTTAAATGTTGGTAGGCAGTTCTATATAGTAAATAGCCCTACTGGACTACATTTCAAATCCATATTATGGCAAGAATCACTCAGTAAAGAGAAACGACTGCCCATCATTACTGTAGGACATGAAGGTCAGGCAATCTGCAAAATTTCAACAACTTTGAATGTATCCTCAAGTGCAGCTGCGAAAACCGCAGAGGATAAGGTTTTTACAGTTACCAGCCTCAGAAACTGCAAATTAACAGCACCTCAGATTAGAGCCCACATAAATGCCTTATAGAGTTTAAGTAGCAGATATGTCTCAGCATTAATGGTCAAACTGCTGCAAAGAATCCACTACTGTGGAAAAACAGGAAGAACAAGAGACTTGCTTGGGTCAATAAACACATGGAATGGACATTAGACCAGTGGAAATCTGTACTTTGGTCCGATGAGCTGAAATTGAGATTTTTGGTTCCACCCGTCATGTCTTTGTGAGACACAAAAAAGGTGAGCAGATGTTTCCTACAGTGAAGCATAGACGAAGGGGTCTGATGGTGTGAGGGTGCTCTGCTGGTGACACTGTTGGTGATTTATTCAGAACTCAAGGCGCACTTAACCTGCATAGATACCAAAGCATTCTGCAGCGACATGCCATCCTATCTGGTTTGTGCTTAGTGTGAGCATCACTTGTTTGTCAACAGGACAATGACAACTAACACAGCCCTAGGCTGTGTGAGGGCTAATAGACTAAGAAGGGGAGTGATGGAGTGTTGCGTCTGATGACCTGGCTTCCACATTCACCCCACCTAAACCCGACTGAAATGGTTTGGGATAAGTTGGATCTCAGCCAACAAGTGTTCAGCACCTCTGGGAACTCCTTCAAGACTGCTGGAAAACCATGCCAGGTCAATACCTAATGATGCTGATTGAGATAATGCCAAGTGCGTGCAAAGCTGTCATCAAAGCAAAAGAATCTAAAGTATAAAACATTTTGTGGTTTGTTTAACACTTTTTTGTTTACTACATTAGTCCATATGTGTTCCTTCATAGTTTTAATGTCTTCACTATTAATCTACAAAATCATTAAATGAACATTAAATTAGAGAGTTGCTACTACTGTACCCTTGAAAGTACCATGACAGAAGTTATATCTGTAAGGTATGGAGTGTGTATTAATATATTTGTATTTTGTGTTACAGTGTAATAATAATAATAGTAACAGCAACATAATTTGTTAGCAAGTTGAGTTGGGTGAACATGTCTTGGCAGTCCTAGGTGAAAGACAGACATTTGAAGCTCTGTACCTATCTAGATGCCACTTAGAAAACCAATTCCTGACTGGTTGTTTCAACAGTTTGCAGTCAAATTTAACAGTTAATCAAAATGAATCAAAATTTATCTACAAATATAATAATGTAAAATCTACAGTTTTAGTGGGTGTTGAAATTTTCATGATTTTTCATTGCCTTGCGATGGACTGGCAGCCTGTCCAGGGTGTTTCCCACCTTCTGCCCAGTGAGCATTGGGACAGGCTCGAGCATCCCCGGTGACCCAGAGGGATAAGCAGGTCAGAGGATGAATGAATGAATGTTATTCATTAATACTATAGTTTTTATTATTACTTGGCCAAGCAGTTTCTATCTGCATTTGTTGCATTTTACTACATGTTGCACTAAATATTTAAATAAAAGCTTCCTCAAAACATTGACAGTTTTCCATAACTGAGTGAAGGTTAATGTAATGTAATACGTTTAAATTGGATTATATATTGGATTACATAAACAGTAAAATTGAGCATGTCAAACATATTATTTGGAGGTTACCCTATATCACTTGATATATGGGTAGGTAGGCTTTTATGTGTGTGTGTGTGTGTGTGTGTGTGTGTGTGTGTATGTGTGTGCATCTTTTGGTGCCTGAGTAGTTGGCTACAGTAAATGTGAACTGACAGAAAGAGTCTGAAAGCAAAAGTCAGTCTGGGGCATAAAGTGAGCAGTATACACACACACACACACACACATACACACTCATATACAGACTTGACCATTCCTTAAAACACAACCTGGGGGAAACTAGCGTAGGTCACAACAGAACATGGCTATTGAATAAGAGAGAATCTGGACCACTTTAAGCCATAAACCCCCTCAAACTTACATTCCCCATAAACACTTCCCATCCAAACACTACTACTAGTACTACATACACAAGCATATGCACAAATACAAACACAGATCAGGTCATGGGGTTTCCTTCATCTGGAAGACAGAGCGTAACAGCTAAATATCAATGCATGCAAACACAAAACCTTGCATGAAGCCTCCTGGATTATTAACACACGGGTAAACACTGTGATTTTACCCAATTTAACACTCACAAGCACAATCACAACTACTTTTCCAATACGTGTATAGACACATAAGCTAACAAAATAAAGACAAAAAGGTTGACATTTGCTGCTGAATAGAATTGTAAAAATTACTCTGGAATTTTTATTGTCTTTGTGAAATGTATTTTCCTACCTATGTACGTCACCTCCTTCTTTTAGTTTCAGTGCACAGAATGGTACAAGTAAGCTAAGCTATTCAGTTTCTCAGTGTGATTAATCAGTACTTGGGTGTGCAGCGTGTTGTTTCAAATGAAGCTTTTTTCAAAAGGCTGTTTGTAGGGGTTGCTTTCATGCAGCTTTTAAATCAGTTTCTGCATTTTTGTACAGTATGAACGTGTAAATTGTAGGCTTTGTCCGTACATGACGGTGCATGACGGTTCGTACATGCACAGTGTGAGTCACCAAGGAATGGTGTTTCTTAAAATCACACAGTGAATGTTTGGCTTTTAGAGAATATTCAACTACCGCTCAGCCAGTCCACAAGTGATCTCCTCAGATGCATTAGCATTGACTGTTGCTGTATACAGAGACTGTTGCTGAAACAGAGACAGGTGAGGATCAAAACTATGAAATGTACTTTACTTACAGCGGTACAGAAGTACTTTTCTGAGTGAGCACTCTTTTCTACTGCATCTCTCGATCCAAGGTAACTCACCTTAGACTAAAAATTCTTGTGCTTACCTTATACCTATGTTTATTTTATTTGAATGTTGATTAAATGTTGACTGAGTTGCAGAAAATATGTGGTTTAGTGGTGACAATTCGTAATGTTTCACACTATCAGAACTGTATTACTTCAAAACTAGGGGTGTGTTCAAACCACATACTACCATACTAAAAAGTATGTCAGCATTACAGAAGCAAATATTATCTTAATTTAGGCATTATATCTTATCTTACAGCACCTTATCTCAAGTTAGGAAGTCCCAAGGTTGATAATCTCAAAGTTGATAATCCATTGTTATGTCTGTTACCAAGCAACCTGTGATAAATGTGAAGATAATGACATGAAATAGAACAGATTGTATCTGCAGTCTGGGGTTTTTGAACGACAGAGTTTTAAAAGGCATCCAAAACAAGAAACCACAATTGGGTATTTTATTAAATGTAATGTGAGTGATAGTGAACTTGTTACACTGCGTATCAGTTTTTAAAAACTCCGTAGGGGTCACCATAGTTTTTTATTAGTTTGTAGGACAGAAATTTTGCCTACTTGAAAAAATTTAGTCACTTATCTGGATTTTTGTTTTTACAGTTGCTCAGTACTTTTCACCCCTGGCCATGGATAAGAGCAGACAAGGGGAGAGACCTCTGGGTTAATTCTGTACAAAAATTGTAAATACAATTTTAGAATCTGTAAGCAAAATGTTGAGCATCAAGTCTCCAAAATATGATGCAAATAATTACATCAAGTTACAATTTTCAAAAGGGTTTGGGGTATCAATTACAATTAACAAAAGGACACAATATGGACAAAAGTGTGTGGACATTAGACCATTACTCCCAACTGTATTACATATTAGAGATGGAAAAAAAACCATGGGCATTAATGTTGGCCTCCTCCTTTGGAGCTATAACAGTTTCCATACTTTTAAGCTTCGTATTAGATTTCGGAGTGACATGGCAATTTATGGGCAATTTGTTCCCATAAAACCAAATGGGCATTTGTGAGATCAGACAATGATGTTGGACTACAAGGCCGGAACCACAATCCATGTTCCAGTTCATCTCAACGGTGTTGAGAGAGGCTCTGTGCCGACCACTGGAGTTCTTTCACACCAAACTCGTCAAACCATGTCTTTATCGGCCTCGCTTTCTGCACAGGGACACAGGTCATGCTGGAAGTGGAATGGGTCTTACCTAAACTGCCACAAAGTTGGCAATTAGGATAGAAGGTGCTGCCAGGGCTGTCCTAAAGCCTGTCAGCTCTTCTTTTTCAACTGGTTCTTTTTAAGAGCAGCATAGTAACTAAATGCTGCTTCTGCATGTTTAGTCTTTACTTTAGGCAGGAGTAACTGACTAGATAAATATGCTTAGATAGTGCCTTAAAGTCTATTCTATAACATACAGTGTTAAGACACATGGATGGGGTGATGTGTTCCCTCTTTTTTCTCCTAGTGAAAAATCTGGTAGCTGCATTTTGAATCAACTGAACCTGTATGAATATATTTTTTGGACGTCCAGTTAGAAGTCCAGTAATCAATCCTGCTAGATACAAAGGTGTGGATGAGTTTCGCCGGGTCTGGTTTAGTCTTGTTTTAGAAAATTTCTAATCATGTTGATATTCTTAAGGTGATAGAATGCTGATTTGGTAACGACTTTGACATGACTGCTAAAACTGAAATCTGAGTCTTAGCACCAGTACCCCAAGGTTCCCTGCTAGTTCCTCAGATTTTAGGTTTCTCCAATCCAGATAGGCAAAGAGTATGTGCCTCTCAGTGGTAGCCCCGAATAAAATAATCTGTGTTTTATCTTTATTCATCTGCAGAAAATTGTGTCTTATCCACTTATGAGTGATGTACTCAAGGCACTTACACAGTGAGTCAAGGGGAGCATAGTTGTTTGGGCAGAGGGCCAAGTAGATCTGAGTGCCACCCGAGTATCCCATAGTCATGTCAGATTTCACCAAGAGGAATGATCTATACTGTAATTCAAATAAGAGCTGCCCAAGAATTGAACCTTGGAGGACACCACAGGTCACTGGCACTCTTTCAGAAACATTTCTTCTAGAAACATTTTAACAAAATAGTTCATTCCTTGGATGTTTTTTTGAACCTTTTAGGACAGTTCCTAAAAGAGTCCAACCCCGTTCTCAAGTCTATCTATGAGAATTTTATGGTCAATGGTATCAAGGGTAGCATTAAAACCGAACTGTAGTTAAACAAATATTTTATGCTCCAGCTGATATATGACATTGCGCATAGTGAACTTAGACATCTGTGCAGCTGCTTGGCCATGAAAATCTATTTCATGAAGGTCTTGTGAATGGTCTACCACACTATGGCTGAGCTGTCGTCACTCCTAGACACATCTGTTTCACAAAAATAACACCCTCTGTTGACCAGTCCAGAAGTAGGCCTGATTTGTAAAGGTGGCATCCTATGCCATGTTTAAAGTCACTGAGGTCTTCAGTACCATTCATTTTACTGCTAATGTCTAGGGAGGCATGGATATGTGCTTGATTGTATACACCTGTTAGCAATGAGCATGACTAACACCCAAAAGTAATTAGGAGGGGTGTCCACATATTTTTGTCCCTGTAGTGTAGCTGCTTTTACTGTTTTAACTATTCGTCTTGCCTTTGTCCATTTTTATAAATTATAACAGCATGTCATATAGTGCCAGAAGCAAGCCTATTTAAGATTCCAAGCATGTCATTTGGCCTCACTGACTGGGTATTATGCTGAATTCATGATAACTGGGAACTGGGAATCTCCTACTTCCCACCTCAAAGCTTTGACGCAATATTAGCTGATTGATGTCAGAAAAAAAATTGATGCTCACTGCAGTCTAGTACTTGTGTTGCTGCTATTAGTGTATAGTAAGATCCTAAATGCATCTACTGTACTTTGAAATAAAAGAGTTCTTTGATTCCAACATTGTTTGGTTCCATGTTTAATGAATTTTAAAAGCCAATGTAGGCTATAGCAATTCACCAATGAAAATGAGCAATGTCACACACAAACAACACATTATCTCCCTAAACAGCTTAAAACACGCTATTACTTCATGTTCTGTGGGAACAGCCATGTTGAGAAGACATCACGGAATTGCAATTTGGAGAAGTTGGAGCTCTTCAGAAACTGTGGGAATTACGAGTTGGTTGGACTTTCAAATGGATTTTTCCTACTTGGAAGTCAGAGAATTCCCAGTTCTCACTTGAGTCATGAATGCAGAAGCTTCCGTTGCTTCTTAGCTACATTAGCCTCGTAGCCACAGAGCAAAACTGAAAAAGCAATGTTTAGACGCCAAATGTGTCTTGGCTGACTGAATACATTTTATGGTGAGGGGAAAATCTTTGCGCATTCTTTCAGTACATTGTTATTTTTAACGTCATTGACTGAAATGCCGCTGTGTTGTGTTGAGTATGTGCTCGATGGTCTGCTAATGTTCTCATCCATAATGGATCTGAAGCTGAGATTCTGTGTCAAACAAATCCTCTCAAATGCGCTTTTCATGTTAAGCTGTCTGCCATAAAATGCGACACCTGCATCCTGTTACCTGATACACACACACACACACACACACATGCAGACACACACACACACTAAACACACACAGTTCTACCCTGTGTCTTATGCGTTGCAAAAATTCCACATCAGAATATAGTATTACAACACTGTGTCACTGTCTCTGCTTTTGGAATCACCCCACTTTGTGTTTCTTTTAATTGTAGACTAGATTTTATCTTCTTGTCATTATTTTTTGTTTCAGAAATAAGGACAAATAAGACCCCTTTCACAATAATGAAAAACGCTCCCTGTCTGCTTTATTAGAAACGTCTACCTTTTAGGTCCACTATATACATTGGCTAACATTAAGTGTTGACTAACTAACACGTTAACAATGCTTAACTAATCTTAAGTAAAAAATTAACAAGTGTGAGTGTTTGACCCCCGTGTCCCAGAAGAATTAAGCAGGTTAGAAGATGAGTGAGTGAGCAAATAAGCTGTATTTTTTTTTCCTAAAATAAACAATTTAGCTAAAAAGGTGCACTAAAGGTACCAGGAAAATGCCATATTTACATTTTTTTCTCTGTAAAAGAAAAATAAACAACAAATTATTTTTTGTAAAGGCCAGTAAAGGCCTTAACTATGGGAGGTATGTAAAGGCTAGGTGAAACTACCTCTGCTATTGACTATGCACAAATATTAAAATACTAGGGTTTGTATCACGTCACTTCACAGTGCGAGGTGTCCAGAATTGTTGTAGATCATCAAACACATAACAATGTGGAAGACTCAGCCAGAAAAAAATAACATTATTAGTAGAACTCTTTCTTCATATAACATCTTCACAATGATGAAACAATGTGCCACACTGTCATCATTCACAGTGCCAGTGTAGACATTTTCCTCAATGGCCAGCTCCGGGGAATAAACATCTACTCACCGCAGAGCTCTCTTGAATGNACACAGTTCTACCCTGTGTCTTATGCGTTGCAAAAATTCCACATCAGAATATAGTATTACAACACTGTGTCACTGTCTCTGCTTTTGGAATCACCCCACTTTGTGTTTCTTTTAATTGTAGACTAGATTTTATCTTCTTGTCATTAATTTTTGTTTCAGAAATAAGGACAAATAAGACCCCTTTCACAATAATGAAAAACGCTCCCTGTCTGCTTTATTAGAAACGTCTACCTTTTAGGTCCACTATATACATTGGCTAACATTAAGTGTTGACTAACTAACACGTTAACAATGCTTAACTAATCTTAAGTAAAAAATTAACAAGTGTGAGTGTTTGACCCCCGTGTCCCAGAAGAATTAAGCAGGTTAGAAGATGAGTGAGTGAGCAAATAAGCTGTATTTTTTTTTCCTAAAATAAACAATTTAGCTAAAAAGGTGCACTAAAGGTACCAGGAAAATGCCATATTTACATTTTTTTCTCTGTAAAAGAAAAATAAACAACAAATTATTTTTTGTAAAGGCCAGTAAAGGCCTTAACTATGGGAGGTATGTAAAGGCTAGGTGAAACTACCTCTGCTATTGACTATGCACAAATATTAAAATACTAGGGTTTGTATCACGTCACTTCACAGTGCGAGGTGTCCAGAATTGTTGTAGATCATCAAACACAACAATGTGGAAGACTCAGCCAGAAAAAAATAACATTATTAGTAGAACTTTTTCTTCATATAACATCTTCACAATGATGAAACAATGTGCCACACTGTCATCATTCACAGTGCCAGTGTAGACATTTTCCTCAATGGCCAGCTCCGGGGAATAAACATCTACTCACCGCAGAGCTCTCTTGAATGCCAACAGTTTTTGAAGGAGCATAGGAAAACGGTTCCACTAAAAGTGGCTGGGAACAGCACCATCTTTAACATGATCTTCTTTAACATGCCTACAGACTGCCTACAGTTTAACATTAGTCAGTAGCAGCGAAATGTAAATGTGATGAAGGTTCTTCTCTTCAAGCCACAGGACCAGGAGTGGTCCTTGGAGCACAGCAGACCCAGAATCACTATACAAAGTGAGGCTGAGCTGAGCAATGCTGAGACAGACCTTGAAGAATGGACATATAACATGCAGTTTTTATGCACATCTGCCAAGAGGGCCCATGTATGTGCTGAGGGCTAAAGGGCACTGGCTCAAGCCCCCTGGCATCTATCTGTGCACATGCTTGATGATTACACAAACCGTACATCAACAGAGTAGCTGTTCTTTAAATAAAGAACAGCAAGGTGGACCTACAAGGTGGGCTTCTGATAAAATGACAAGGGAGAGTACGAAAAAAAGAGATTAGAGGCTGTGGGCAGATATCCTATTATTGGCATGTATGTACCTGTGTCCAATATGAATTAAAATGTGCAAATTAGAACTATATCCACCTGGATTAGCATGAATACGGAGAAAAACAATATTTATTTATTTAAATTTTTGCTGGACTGTTTACGTCTTCTGATGTCTAAAGAGGTGTTTTTGTGTATAAATGCTTTTTTTTTCTAAACTTTGCAGACCATTTACATACACAAAAAGAAAAAATAAAGTGAAAAGCTGAAAAGCATAATAGATTCCCTTTAAACCCAAGGCATTAATTAAGATCACTAATGAAACTAGAGCTGAAAGATTTTAACCAACAGGTGGAGCCTTGTTTAAACCACACTCCTGTATTTTAGAGCAGCCAGTGTTAAAATCTGACTTCAAATTAATGTGGTAGAGTATACATATATATATACACCCACTAGCCACTTTATTAGCCTTGTATCTACACCTTTTTTCCATTTTATCAGCTCCACTTACCATATAGGAGTCCATCTGTTTTTCTGTATACTTTATTACCCTGTCAGGATCCCCACAGGACCACCGCAGAGCAGGTATTATGTGGGTGGTGGATCATTCTCAGCACTGCAGTGACACTGACGTGGTGGTGGTGTGTTAGTGTGTGTTGTGCTGGTGTGAGTGGATCAGACGCAGCAGTGCTGCTGGAGTTTTTAAACACCTCAGTGTCACTGCTGGACTGAGAATAATCCACCAACCAAAACCATCAACCCAGCAGTGTCCTATAACTACTGATGAGGAACTACAGGATGACCAACAGAACCTCTGCTGCAACAGATGACCTATCATCTCTGACTTCACATCCACAAGGTGGACCAGCAAGGTACGAGTGTCTAACGGAATGGAGAGTGAGTGGACACACAGTGTCCAGCAGCACTGCTGTGACCGATCCACTCACACCAGCACAACACACACTAACACACACAACCAGGTCAGTGTCACTGCAGCGCTGAGAATGATCCACCACCCACATAATACCTGCTCTGAGGTTCTTGACCACTGAAGAACAAGGTAATAAAGTATACAGAGATGGACTACAGTCTGTAATGGTAGAACTACAAAGTGTATTTATATGGTAAGTGAAGCTGATAAAATGAACAATGAATGTGGATACAAGGAGCTGTACCTAATGGCCGATGGGTGTAAGTTGTGCTTGGGCAGATCTATAGTATACCCACTATTTTCTCTTAGGACCACACCACTGCAGTAGGCCAGGGGCACCTAAACACTCTGCTCCTTCAATGCTAAACTGATCATTCAGTTTTGATCATTCAGTACAATAATATTCAGATGTGATTGTGTATTCCTATAAGACAGATATGGTTTAAAACATTGAACTGACAAAGATATTATATGCCTTCTCTAAAGCAATACCTCAGCAAAAAAGACATTTACACAATTTCCTCACCCCGAGTGTAGCTGATCAGCCAAGATGTAAACAAAGCACATATCACATATAAACAGCTGCAGCATTCTTGAATCTTTCAAAACCTAACTACATTAACCCTGTAGTGCTGCTACAAAGCTAAAGGAGGAAACTTCAGACACCAAGAGAAAACATTTTTCACCAGACTATCTCTTTAAAAACTCCTTCGCTGGAAGTGCCTGTGTAAATGTGTGCGAACATTTGTAAGCGCTCTCAGTGTGAAAACGCGGGCCATATGATGGTCGAGCGCGTGGCATGGTGCAGATGACACAAGTAGCGCCTCCAAATAGAGCCGGCAAAGCTAAAAATAGGCCCGGTCTAAAAAAGCAGCTTCTACTCAGCCGCCCTATCACTTTACTCTCCTGAAAAAGAGAGAGAAAAACTGGAAAAGGAGAGAAGGAGGGAGGGTAGGGAAGGCATAGGGTACAGTCGGCCTGTCCTCTTGTTTAACAGTTTCATTATGTGCCGAGTGCGTCACTACTAGCTGGAAAAAAAGAAGAGGGAAAAAAACGAGGACAAAAAGGAGGGAAAAAAATAAAGAAAGGGAGGGAAAGAAAGAGAGGGAGGGCGTAGTTGGCAGGGGAACTGTTACCAGAGGGGATTACTGGGGTTCAGCATACAAGAGGCCTAAATTTACAGTGTGTGTGTGTCTGTGGAAAGTGAGTGTATATATCAATGTGCTGGCTCTGAACTGATCTGGTACAGTGTACAGTATGTAGCATACGTTTCTATTCCTCTCTCTCATCCTCCCTCCCTTCTGTCTCTCTCTCTCGCCTGTCTCCCACTCTCTCTATCTTTCCCCCTCTGGTTTCCCATTCTCTCTCTCCCTTGTTCCCGCCTCCTGTCACTGTCTCTCTGTATGTCTTCATCCTCATTCTCTGACTCTCTCCCTCTGTCTGTCTGTCTGTCTGTGCCTCTCTAATTCTCTTTGTCTGTCTCGCTTTCTCTCTCAGTTCTTGTCTCTGTGTCTAACTCTCTGCCTCCCTCTCTCTCTCTCTATCGGTCTCCATCCTATATCTCATTCTTGTACAAGGCCTGTGCTTGTCGGAGGAGTGTGTGTATGTGTGTGTATGTCTTGGCTCTGTATGGATTATGTAAGAAGGTGTACTGTGTGTAGCCTAAGTTTCCGTCCTCCTGCCCCCTCCCCCTCTCTTACTCTCTCTCACCCTCTAATGCTGTTCACATCTTGGGTGTTCTCCAAGTATGACTCTGGTTAACTCCTTTAGGTCTATGCATGTTACTCAGTTATTAATCTTAGCGTTATTACTCATTACCACTACAAATGACTTACTACTGTTAAACTACGTAAGTGATATTTGAAGAGAGTTCCACCAGTGGGTCCAAACGTTCCCTACTGTGAAAAAGGCCACCCTTCATTTATTTCATTTCCAGGCAAAACATACACAGAAACGCAATACATTATCATTTTTGTTTCAGTATTTAGTTTGTCCACTCCTTCTTCACCTTCTTCTTCTTCTAATTATTCTCCTTCTTTTTGGTCAAGTGATTTTTTGTCCACTAACTAGTCCACTAACTGCAGTTATACTGACACACTTCCTAACTCCTAAATGTTCAGTCTGGTTGGGAATGGTGCGCTTGTATACAGCTTTTTGATCAGATGCATGTTTTCCACGTCCCATTAAGAATGAATCTGATGAAAAAGTGTGTGCCCACCTACTGTACTTCTGCTCGACCCAGAGACACCGTTTCTGATACACCATCCCAGGGCAGACCCCCAAGCATGAATTCTTGACCCACACTCATCACACTTTTTTTCCATCCCTCTTCCCACCCCACAGAGTCCTATTCATTTTTGCCCCCATTCGAACTCTATTGTTTCCTTTAACCTACAGCCACCAAACTGCTTGTACTCACCCAGGGCAGATCCCCAAACCCTAACAGACGTACTGAGCCACACTCCTCTATGTGTTGTTCCTGGTGAAATGCTCTTTTCTAGCTAGAGCTTCTATTCTTTTTAGGAGACATGCTTTCAGTTCTTCTTAGAAATCCACAGGGTTTTTTTCACACTTCCAAAGTTCTGTTTTAGCAGGTAGTTGTATTTAGCTTCTTATAATCCAAGTAACCCCTTACATATTCAGTGATGTTGAGGTCTGGAGTCTGAGATGGCCAGTCTATAGTTTTGCTCAGTAGTGTCTTCTTGACAGCTGCACATGCTTTCAGACCCACAGCATTAAGCTGTCTCTTCACAGTGGAAGGATGGCTGGAAATACCTGTGGATCTGAAGCAAGAGTGGAGATTTTCTCTTCCCTTTCAAAGATAAAAGCTCTGTCAACGATGAGTGCTCTTTGTCTGATGCTCAACCAGGTTTTTGCAACCTCTTAGGATTTCCATATGTTGTCTATATTTGAGTCATTTTCTGTACTCCACTTTTGTTTCACTCATTTTTTTTTACTTTGCCGTATGTAAGTGGATTGTCTTACATCTATTCTTACATTTATTCTCCCCAGGAATAAGTTGACTGGAAGGCAAATAAATGAAAGGTGGTTTGTGACTTTAGATACACAGCTACACAACCTAAGAATAACTAAGGTAGTTTGTACTGTAGTTCATGTAGTTTTACTGAATAGTACATCTTAGGACCTGACATTCTGAGGGGTTAAGGAGCTAAAGGAGGACCTTTGGGTGTTAGAAAAAAAAAGCCCAGCGTCTACTCTGGCACAGGCCACTCATTGTGAGTCCATTCCCTTCTCTCATATCACATGGCCCTCAAACCACTTCCTCCTTCAGTGACATCATCAAAGATGGCCCACTGCCCCTGATGCTGTCACTGAAGCAGTGACTCTGCGCCAGGCCTTGCTCTCTTTCTCTCTCTTTTTTTCCACTCCTCTGCTCCGGCCCGTCCTAGCGTCTGCTCTTGCACACACACGGGGAGTGTGTGACGCAGCTGGGCTTGGTCAGGCTCCCATGGCCTGGTTCTCAGAGGCAGAAACTGACTGGACCCTTTGTTTCGGCGCTGGAGTTAAAAATAAAAGCAGGGGGAAGAGTTTGGCTAGCTTTGCTCCAGCATTAGCGATACGTTACACTACCGTCTGGGGAATACGGGCCCCCTTTTTACACAAAAACACTAACGCGTATGCATATACGCACACACATGCACACACACTCTCCACTCTGTGGAACTGGGACAGTGAACCCAAAGTGAACTCGGATGGGAAAAACATCTGAGCGCGGTGGGCCACAATGCGCTTTGGCCAGGGCCCAGGCAGCATGTTCCACAAAGCCACCACCTCATGACGGAACAGTCGTGTCATATTGCGTAACACACAGACAAACACACACACACACATACGTGGAAAGACTTCTTCTACTCTCTTGAGCTTGTAGAGTCATATACCCAAACTGGTTTAATATCAGGTTTTTGTGTCCTATCCCAAGATGTTTTCTCTGGAAATCTGCCTGCTGATGCAAACTATCCATCAAAGTTTTTAACCTGGAGTCCTGGAACCAAACTTTGTTCTTCAAACTAGCTCATAAGAGATCAACTACTCAACTACTCTTTCAAAATAGGAAATACTTGTTACCCTTTGCTCGTTTGTGTAATTTGCATTTATTCTAATGATGCATGGTGTATATATATATATATATATACCATGCATCTACAGCTACAGAATGGAAAATGTTTACCTGTTTTTCTGAAATCTTTCTTAAATCTTTCAGGACCCCCACAGGACCACCTGGTGTGTTAATGTGTGTTGTGCTGGTGTGAGTGGATCAGACACAGCAGTGCTGCTGGAGTTGTTAAACACCAAAACTACCCAGCCGGCAGTATCTTGTGGGTGGCGTCCTGCGACCAAATGAAAACTATTGTGCTGATAATCAGTTAATCTAATGTGCTAGGTCTTCTCCTCAGCTCTTGAGCGAGAGTAGTACAGCGAGAGTAGTACAGAGTTTGAATGCTTGATTCTACTGAATAAAAAAACCCCTCAAAATTGCAAAAATGTAATTCATACGTCATCATATGGTTCAGAAGGCCCTGCTGATTTCCCTCTGAGAGAAAAGCCCTGATGGTTCCCCTTCAGCAGGGGGAGACCCTCAGTGGAACACCCCCAGTGGCCCAAAAACAAACATTCTAAATGTTCCCTATTACCTCCACCCTCACACACATCCCAAGACCTGCAGAACGAAGGTATCAGCTTGCTGAAGTTAAGTGGTATTAGGACACTCTAGAAACCCCCCGCAAGGGGGGAGGGGGTGAATCAGGTGCTGCTACACCATGCAGTGTGATGGAAAGGCAGCCAGATATATCAGCAGGCCAGCTATTCTCGTCTACACACACACACACACACACACACACACACACACACACACAGAGGATATAGTTACAGTACATTATATGCAGGCGTCTTTTTTAGACTGTAATTTTGGCACTGAGCAGGACCCTGTAATTTACCCAGTGACTGCAGGGCCACTGTCAAGGCAAAGATCTCACTTGTCATCCTCCGTCAGTTTCTCTCTTTCTGTCTCTTTATGTGTTACACAAACAATAAAAAAATCTAAATAAAAATACACGCTGTATATGAGTCCAGGAGACATAGAAGATTGCCAATAACGTGTTTAGGTACACTGAAGTGTATGAATGAAGTCAACTACATCATGTTTCCACAAAAAACTTTTAAATTATGTTCATCAAGCTTGACCTTTACCTTACGGCTGTTATTCTTTGTCATTGACCCCATTCAATGATTTTAGAATTCAGGATTTAATATAACATGCTGGCTAGGTTGTCCCATCACACAGCTCATTCAGGCTATTTATTAAATTAAGAAGACCGTGGTTGGAAGATCATGGTTGGGATCCTGGGGTTACCAGAGGTCATACGAGGAACAATGATGAGCAAACAGGAACGCACTTGCCCCTTCATAAGCTAAATAGCTAACTAAGCAAACCATTCAATGCAAAGCATGTTTTGTTTGTTTTGAAGTCTTAGTAGTGAAACTGGTATGCATACAGGGTGCATGGCTGACATATGACGTCAGCCACAGCACCTTTTTGAACGGCTGGTGTTACATTGTCATGAAACTGCTTGGAGGAGTATACTAACTGCCGGTTTTGTTGCATGAATTAAAATACATTTTAGTCTGTTTAGAACTTAAAAGATAGTTCAATTCAAGAGTGTTGTTAACTTTAGGGAGCTTAATTAAACTGCTAGCACTAACCGGAGACTATCAAACAAGGGACATTTACAAAGTATGCAAGCCTGCCCAAATATTCACTCAGTTCACAGTGCTGAAATTAAAATTAAACATATCCAAATAAACAAACAACAAAAAGGAATACCAATTAATACTAGATTATACCAATAGCATTAGGTTATTATTATTATTATTATTGTTATTATTATTATTATTAGTAGTAGTAGTAGTAGTAGTGGTAGTAATAATAGTAGTAGTAGATAATACTAGCATTCGGTTAGTAAGTTTGGGGTCATTAATTTAAACCATCTGAACCAGCTAACAGAAATCGCTCTGCCCTGTATAAGGGTTCCCTCAGATATTTCATGTTCCTTCCTTTTCCACCCCACAAAAATATTAGATTACAGCAGTCCAGTACTAAATTTGGGATAAATAGATTTTTGAAGTTGATTAGCGGTTCTAACAGGACAGCTATTATTAGGAGCTTAGAGTTTGACAAATGATAGAATGTAATTTGCTTCTGAATTATTACTTAGAGAACTACAGACATGGCAGATTTGTACTGGACTAAAATCATTGATCTCTTGCATACTCAGACAAGTTACAGCCCCTTCCCACGTAAAAGGAATCCAGATCGAACATGGCTCAAAACAATTTTACAGCTTCTTTACCGGAATAGAAGAATGAGACCTCAGCTCAGTTGAAATCTTTTTGGTGGTTCTTTTAAGCATTTCGGTATAGCGAGCTAAGTTAACAGAACAGAACTACATCTGAAAATCCTGGTAACAGTTCATGCAAGATTCCAGGCCGCGGAATCTGTCAGACGTACATATTGTGGTCCGACTGATCCCAGACAAATTCCATCTGTTTCTGCCATTGTAAATCTCCACTTGGAATTCAGACCACTCCGTCAGCTCTCCTCCAAAGCCGCCTTATCAGTGAGAGAGCCTCCCACAGCTCGAACACATCATCATCATGCTCACACACACATACACACACCTTTCCTGGTGCTCCGATCACATTCCGCACCTGGCCTGCCGCATTCCTAGCATTGCTTTCATATTCAATTCCATTCCTACTTGGACGTCCGCTGGCCATCAAGTTATGGTGCGAGACGTCCCGCTCACGATCACCAAAGAAGAAAGCAGGAAGTCTGGACACCCTGGATTCCAAAGGTATTGCAGCAAGAATTCCCTCTCTACTCATCCAGGTCAGAGTTACGGGTGCATCCCCCCACATACACACACTTTTGGAGATCTTCTGCTGGCCTTCTAAGCCAAGCAGACCTAGTATGGTATGAAGAAGTGAGCCATTACATGCACAGCGATAGCGATCCCTGGCCACATACACAGCCGTTTGATCTCACTCCTGCTGATGCTCATTGCTGTACACTGCAGTAGCCCCAAAGCGTTCCTAGAGGGTAAACCCCAGACTAGGTTTCATCAGATGAGCACATCGACTCATGTTCCCAACGTCTATCAGATGTTACTCACTCTAAAGGCACTTTCTGCTCTCCCTCAAAGACCATGGGCTACTAATGTAATTAGGTATGCTAAAAAGCCTCCCTGTTTATGGTGGATGAGTTAAACGAGTTTCAAATTTATTATATTCCCGTACAAATTTCAAAACCTCAAGATTTAATATAAACATCCATTAAAACATCCATTTAGTTGGGTGTGTCTAAAATTTTAACTGGAACTGTATTTGCTTATTTATCTCAATGAATGGTTAAATGTTTAAGATTTTATATCTTGAATACAGTACGCAAAGCTGATTGACTTCTTTAAGTCTTAAGTCTTCTTTTTTTTTTTAAACACCAAGTCACTTTTCCACCAAGCGGAAAATATAAACATACATCATCTAAAAGTTGAAGAATATTTTAATCCTTCATTGCACCAAGTATGTAGGTGGTTTCAGTGTCACTATAAATGTATACTGTTGGTATTCTGTTGCCATTTCTTTGTTGCTGTGTTAAACGCTCCTTCCTTATTTCTGTTACCACAGTCAGTTTTCACAGATACACAGACTGAGATATTTGAAAGAAATCAGAGTAAGGGTATATATTTATTGGGAAACCCGATTAACAAAGCTCTAATTCTTTTTATTTCATAATCAGAGCTCTCAGCCTTACTCCTGTCTAAGTAACTGAAGTATGCTGTTTCTATAACCAGTCAAATAGTCATATTATGATCAGATTGTTAAGTGCATGTAACACACAAAATGCTAACTGTTTAAGGTGGTTGGATTTCATTTGACACATCTTTTCCATTTCAACCTTCTAAATCTGAGACTTAAAATGAATTTACATAGAGCTGACAATTAGCTAATTACTAGCTTTAACTAAAACTACATTAAAGTTATGTTAGCAACTCAGTTACAAAAACAAAAAAAAACAGTTTACTGCCCTGACCATAAACAGCTTGATTTGATTGATGGATTGTTAGAATTTCCACATATTCCACTTATTGATCTTGAATCTATAACAGGAATGTTAAGGTTTTTAAATAGGTCATAATAGAAACTGATGTTTAAACGAGGTGGTAATTTTCCAATAGTGTACTGCTGAAGACAGGTTGGCTGCGACTACACAAAAGTGACCTTGCAAAGTGGAAAGTTTCTGTAAAGCTTTCATTTTTACTTCAGGCATATCCACTTTAAGGAGCTTTTTGTTTCAGAATCTATGTTTTACTTTGTTTTTGCCAGAGTAAAACACGGCTGATCTATTGATGCTTGGGTATTGTGGAAAAACACAAGGCTGTCAAGACAGTTACATCACAATGTGGAACTGAGCCCAAACCTTCATGCGCTCAACTCCATTTCCAAATGACTTTAACTTAAGAATCGACTCTTTCTAGGATCTACATCTCGGCCTATTTGTTTGCTTACAAAGGATACCTCATTATGGGCTTCTCTCTTTCTCCACATTCATAGCCAGATAGCCAGATATAATTCAGTAGTGGTGGTGGTGGCCCCTAAGAACAAATGTGTTTATTCAGTCATTTATTTGTCAGGGACAGTGCCCATTAATAACAGAACTGTAAACGAGCCAGAGCCAGCCCAAAGGCTAATTAATAAATGCTTGCAAGGAGAGCACAGTATGGTTATCCATATTAATCTTTTCCTTTATCTTCTCCTAAAGCAGTTTATATAGCACGAACAACAGACTCTGTTCAAACTTTTGGGTAGATGTTTGGGAGGATGTGTGATATCAGTTTTTTTTGTAACTTTTATACTGTTTAAAATGTTTTAGTTCAAAGTGGTTCATTTTTTACATTGTTCAATTTCGAGAAAGGTTGATTTCCAAATACTACAGCTGATGATGTCATAGCACCCTTGAAGCTAATTGGCTGTTATTGGTTCAAGTACTGCACCCTGCAGAGCTTTCAGCCTTTTTATGTCTTATATTTTTAATTCTTCTAGCTTTGCATTTAAGTTTTAACTCATCTGAAGCATTGTAAGCCTCATGCTATAAGCCGATTAATTTTCTGCTGTTATTCATTATTTGCCTTCTTTGTCTTTCTTTCTGCCTTTCTTTCCTTTCTTTTTTCTTTCACCTTCCTCTCTTCCATCTCTTTTCCCTTTTTTCTATCCTTCTTTTCTTACCTTCTTCCTTTTATGCTACCTTTTCTTTTTTATTATCTGTATTCTCTGACTTTTTGCTTAGAAATATTATTGTATATTTCCTCGCATTGCATGCACCGTGTTGCCTTGAGGAAATGCACGTTTAGGTTTCATCTGTTGTCCCAGGTTGGTTGTTTAGAACTACAATAATACTTACACTCATTACTTACAGCCAGCAATAAACGTAGTGAACTTGAATTAAAAAGTAGTGCTGCACGACCCTGTGCTTTCTGGAGTCAACGCAGACTCTTAACACCAGCTGCTGGATCCGATCAACAATCTACTCAGTAGTAGAACACCTGTCAGAAACAAAGAACTTGGACCGAGGCGCGCAGAGCTAAAGATCAGACGAGCTTTATTGAACAATCGGGCAGTTGAATACAGCACCAAAACATGACCAAACATAAATGGAGAAAGCGAGATCAGAGTAGAGGAACCGGCCAAGGTCAGACAGGGTAGACAGTCAGCGAGGCAACCAGAGTACAAGGGGAAGACAGGGAGAATAGTCAGAAAGCGGACGGAGGTCGAAATGCCAGAGAGTAGAAGAGAACGTAAAGCCAACAGGGACAAGGAAGAGATTGGTAGTCAGAGATCGAAAGGGGTCAGAACCAGAGTAGAGAAATAGCAGAATAGAATGCTCAGAATTGCAAACTGAGTTTGGCAAACTTCGCAATGAGTGTGTGGGGGGGGCTTATATGCAGACTGATGATTGAAGACTGGTGTGCTAGTACTCGGGAGACCTAGAGCGGGAATGACTGGGAGACCGGGGACATGTGGGTGTGACGTCATCGGGTGATGCACTCTGGGAAGTAGAGTCCGGGGGAGCGGCAGAGCTTCCGGGGAAACCGGAAACACCAGACAGTAACCCATCCTAAACAAAGTTTACACATAATTT
This sequence comes from Semaprochilodus insignis, assembly GCA_034552555.1. Lineage (NCBI taxonomy): Eukaryota > Metazoa > Chordata > Actinopteri > Characiformes > Prochilodontidae > Semaprochilodus > Semaprochilodus insignis. The sequence goes on from CM067497.1 coordinate 15,894,143, forward strand.
GCAAGTACCTGCACTTTATAGTGATACGGTGAAATTAATAGTAATATAGGGCTGCTTGACAAATGATTAGCCAGTTAATGCTTCAACACATCTTGTCATTCAGGTTTATATAATTTCCCATATTTTACATAATGAGACTGCTGAAAGAAGCTTAAGCCTCAGTGAGAAACTCTTGAGTACTAAGTAGATCATTACTGTAGTCATGATTCAATGAACATGAAGCATTATTAGCCAAAACCGGATTTAAAGTAAAGTATTCATCCCAGAGCACTGAATAGTCTGGAGCATCTTCTTGGTACCTCTTTTCATAAGGCAGACCCAAGAATGTAAGGTGGGAACGAAAATATGAATGAATGAATGAATGAATAAGAAGCTGTCAAATAAGAAGCCAACTTCAGCTTCCTATTTTCCACAAAGTTCAGTGAAATAGTTAGTTTGTTTTTGTTTATTTTAAATCTTTTTTTGTTGCAAACATAATCATGAAGAAAATGAAGTGTTTGGTTTTCCATAAACAGTGTACTGGCAAGCATATTCTTGGTCAGGAAATGTTCAACAGCGTTGTTATGTCATAGTTGGTAAACAAAGTCCTGCTACACAAACTCAACATATGCATCCATTAAAAAGTCCCTTCAGCAACTTACAGCTAAAAAAGTCAACAGCGTGGAAGAGTCAGCTCCAAGCATTTCTACCGTGAGTTGACCCTGACCTCCAGACGTGTTGGAGTTGGAAAGTCGACTCTTTTGGAATCGACTCCCCATCGAACATAATCATTATTCATTTTGCCAAGTATGTTACACACACAAGTATTGGGCCTTGATGGGTATCATCATTATTAAAAAGCTACTTAATACAAAAAAAAAAGCTGATGCAGCCATCAGGCCTGTAACACAGGACTATAACAACAGTGACCGTCTGTGTTTCTCAGTCTTTATATCTTTACATGGGTACAGCTAGATATACCCTAAGAGAAATGGAAAGTGTGTATGTGTTTGTGTGTGTGTGTGGGTGTAGGCTAATATGTTATCCAGGCTGTGGGAAGCCAAGCACATTCCCCAGAAGTACACTGAACTCCTGCTGTGGTCCCCTAGGACAGCCCGGATAATAATCTCAAGCATCAGACAAAGACACAAAGCCTACTTGCAGACCAATGAGCTATCATGTTATAGCATTAGCCCCTCGCTTCCAGATTTCTGAGGAGCACTAGTGTACAGATGCGTTTAAAAGATCCCATGACTGAGAAGTCCTATTACCCTTGTCAACCACTTTAGTAAGCACATATTGTACTAGTGCACATTTATAGACAGTAAAAGCAATAACATAATAGTGATAACTAGAAAATGTCACAAGCATGAATACATAAACTGCTTATTAAGGAACTGCTTCCCTGATAGCACGCGGACAGAGGACCACTAGTGGGCCACTGATGGCCAACCAACAGCAAAGCTGGGGGTCCACTCATGTAAAAAAAGAATAGATCTTGTACACAGGACAATAATCTGGGTGCCCCACGGGTGGAGCAGCAGTGGCAAGCAGTCTGCAGGGTGCCAACCTCAGCAGCCCGATATATGCTCGCTATCTAGGTTATTTCTTTGAGCCACTTTAAGTCAATATTGGCTTATAATATAAGAAATAAGGTCAAATGCTTGTGGTTTCACTAACGTTGCTAGTTAGCTAAGATACCTGCTAGCTTATCTTTAAAGTTAGTTGCTTTAGCCAGCTAACAGGCAGTCACAACAGGAACATGCAACAGCTTTAGGTTTAATCAAGGGCTGCCATGCTAGCTGTTCTTAGACAACAAGAAAAGAATAAATGAACACATTAGCTATTTAGATTAGTTAGCCAAGCCTGTTAAGATAATTGCTATCTTGGGTCGGAAGTTGAATGCTTTATTGAACATGCACTCAAGTAAAAGTAAAAGCTGAACTCAAAAAGTGTCAATAAAGGGAACAATGTACTTGCTATGTTCTGTCTTTGTTGCCATTTGTGTTAGCCATCTTTAAGCCCCCTTCATCAATGGTCAGTTTCTCACCATAAAGCCACTCTGAACCATACACCCTACCATGTAATGATCATGTCAGTGTCACTGCTGTGTTGAGAATGCTTCACCACTCTCAATTGAAACAATATTTGATCGACAGTAGTAATGTGGTCAGATGTGGGTCAATGACGAACAGGGTAGACCTATAATGTAGGTGGAGGCCATAAAGTGGCCCATGAGTGGAAATACAAGGTAGGTGTTTTTAATAAAGTATGAGGTAATTATGAGAAAAGCTCACTGTCATAATCTAGAATGTGACATTTTTTTTCATTGCTCAAAAAGTCTATAGATCTAGTTGTTTGTGTAGAGAGTAAATACTGAGTCTGCATAAGCGAACCTTCACCTTACGCGTTACGAAACAGAATTTGTCTTTCCTGCGTCTTGATGAACTTAAGTTTACTTGTGCCACTGAAAGCTACTGGAAATAACCAAAACAAGACAAACAAGACGGAGAACTGCCAACATTCAACAGCCCAACAACATTTTTTCCCTCAGCACACCCACTCCAAGCATGACTGCTGTGTGAGTATAGCATAACTGCACACTCTCCAGCTTTACAGAGATAATAGGAGACATGCAGTGAGGGAACACAACTTCACGCACAACTGAGAGACAGAAAGACAGTGAGATGCATACATACACAGACAGTACTGTATAAATGTCACATATTTAATTTCTATTCAAAACAACCATACAATGGAGAATGTTATTCATTTTTCAGGAGATATTTCTAAACAGGTTAGATAAAAGATCATACCTTTGAATATACAAGGTGAGCATCAAAATGACAAAATGAGTTTCCAAAACAAGGAGTTGCAAATATACAGAGAAAATGGGATTCCTAATAACTGTGCAAGACCTGGCAGACCACCGAAACCATCAGATAAACAATACTTGAAGATATTTTATCAAAAATCCACAGGTGTACAACATGCAACATGCCAGACGTCTTGGCATGGAGTGGTAGAGGTTCCTAATGGTGTCCTGTGATAATCCATCCCATGCAGCTTGAATATTCTCACATAGTTCCTGCAGATTTTGCGGTAGGGTTTGAGGAGGAGTGACACCAGGCCTTCTGGACATGTAACATTTGACAACAGTCCGCTCATCTTGGCGCTGACCACGGTGCCTCCACACTTGGATTCACCAAGACAAAAGCGAGACTCATCACTGAAGATGACCCGCTGCCATTCTGAATCACTCCACGACAGTCTGGCACAACAGCATTACTGTCTTTGGCAACATTGACGAGGTGTAAAGGGCAGTCATCTCAACAGTCTTTGTGCATATAGTCCTGCATCCTGCAGCCGTCTGCCAATGGTGCTGGTACTGACAGGATGACTCATGGAGGGCATCACTGCTTGCTGAATGCCCACAGTCGTGGCTGTTGGGTCAGTCAGGTACAGTGATAACAGGCTCCTCCTTGCTTATGTCATATGCACGGCTGAGTGAATCATTGCATCATTAGCATGTCTCACAATGTCAATTGACTGACCAAGGTTCATCCTGTCGGTTGATTCCTTCTGGGTGCACTATTTGTGCAACTATTCCTTTGATGATGAGCGTATATGAGAGAAAAAAATGCAACCAAATTCTGAGACTGAACTTTGGAGGGTGGATGTTTTCTACTCTTCCCTGACACTGAAAAATAGCACAACATTCTGCCTGGAAATTAAGTAAGTAAATTAAGTAAGTAAGGGTGGTCTCTGATTTTTGCACAATAATGTACACACACATACACACACACACACACAGAGTCAGCTGTTGGACACCAGTATATTTCAGTCATGGAATAATATTCTTTCCATCTTCCTTTGCTCTCTCTCTCCCTCTCTCTCTCTTTCCCTCTCTCTCTCTCTGATTTCTCTGATTAACTGGTGTGAAATCCCACTAACTGGTAAAAAAAACTGCACAATAAATAAATGTAAACCATGTCATTCAGAGTGGTCTGATCTTAAATGCGCCATTCTACAGAAACTTACCAAGTCAAATATGTCAACAGTGGAAGAACCAGACATCTGAAGTGTTCTGCCTCTTCCACTTCCACAGAGAAATCTATGAGATGAAACAAATATCCTGCCTGACACCTGAGACATTATCCCCTGATAGCTTCTCAAAAACCTTTATTTTTATCTTTTGTTTGTTGACCGTTTTGAGAAGAGGTTGTCTAACATGGTTAGAAATGTAAAAAATCTATATGACGTCATTTGACACTGGAGCACCCTCAAGGTGATGTATTGCTTAAAATCCATGCCAGCATGAAGAAAGCAAGGAGATATGTTGGCAGTGAAAGCGGGATCGTTTAAACGAACATATTTATTTATTGTCCGTAAAGAGAGTATAAATTAGTTCAGATTAGTTCAATTCTATTGGTCTGATCGTCATGAATATTCACAAAATTGATATAACATATAATAGAATGTATTTTATACTATGATATATAATATATAATACATAATATTGTGATACATCAAGAGTATATATGGTCTGTATTATATTGTTATATATTATACTATATTTCTTTTTTCAGACTCTTTTTCAGAATCTCATCAGTTGGAACTGTTAAGCGTAAGCCTGTAGAGTCTTAGATAAGAGTCTAAGATAACCAAAAACCTCCATTTAGTTGGGTGTGGCTAAACCTTTGACTGGCACTGTACAATTTGAAAAAGTGGTGAAATTGGTGATTACTGATTTTTCCAAAGCTCACTGCGGCTGTGGTTCTCTGCATATGGAATATATAAAGTCCGTCACTTAAGTCAATGGATTTCACTCAGCAGTGGATTTAAAACAGTTAAAAAAAACGACAGTGACACATTGTGTGTGTGTGTGTGTGTGTGTGTGTGTGTGTGTGTGTAATTGTCTCTTAAACACTCCCAGACGTTGTGTGTCTGAGTGCATCTGATTTCCTCATTTGGCCCGGTGGCATTGTGCTGCTGCTGCCAGCTAAACATAATCTCATTATAGTTACAATAATGAGCACACGCGCACACACACCGACATGCCGCACAGATATCAACAAATATTACACACAGCGGTGCAAAAACAATGTCATGCTTCACATTTATACAGCAATAGAAACCTATTTCTTACAAAAAAACCTGTCTGGATTATTGATATTCACTTGGAACTTTGCCATTCATACTCATCGAGACTCTCTCTGTCTCTCTGTCTCTCATACAAACACGCACATACACACTGGCTCGCAGCAGTGTTATAATGAGTATGTCAGTGGGGGCATGTGGCCGTGTTAGACTGATTCAAATGAAGCTCTGATGACTTAAACAAATTTTACTCATATTTTAATGTCTGACTAATTCCGCTGACCTCAGGCCTCTGTGCTGACCATGAGCCCGGACACATGTATTGAGTTGTGCATGTTGTTTGTGTTCGAGTAGAAATGAGATGGCTGTTGTTTTGAAGGGTTAGAAAACAATGGACCTTGAACTAGTGATGTTTTTTGAAGGAGCAGCTCAAACAGGAGACTGACGAAATGTTTTACGTTATTAACCAAACTTAGTTTTTATGCACATAGCTAATTGGCCACTCTCTTCATAATCAGCGCTAAATGTTTATGATGTGGCTTGGAAAGGCTGGAGTTTCTTGTTGGTCATCATATGATTAAAAATGCAACATTCTTGTTTTCCATAGGCTTTTCTCCTTATGTAATGATGTCACCTTTGCGAGTGGCAGAGAAAAATAACACATTGTTAACCAGTAACAGATGTACTAGCATCTCCCACTCCCACCTGCCCAATCTAAATTATCCAGCCTAATATCTCAGCTTGCTCAGAGACCCTCCCTGATACTGTTTTTTTCTGGTTTTATTCAGAAATGTGTTAAGATATAGAGGGAAAAAACTCTAATTATGTCATAACAATAGTACATGTCAGGATCTGGGATATATTAGACAGTAAGTGAATAGTCATCTCTAGTAGTTAACATGTTTGATGCAGGACAAATGGACCTAAGTGACTTTGTCAAAGGGCAAAAAATAGTGGGGCATTCCCAGATCACTGAAAGAAGGTCACGCGATGGATGGATGAATCCTAATTTCTTTTACATGTGGACGACCGAGTATGTGTGTGCTGTTTACCTGGGGTAGTGATGGCACCAGGATGCACTGTGGAAAAGGGACAGGCTGGTGAAGAGAGTGAGATGCTCTGGGTCTGGGAATTCATTTGAGCATTATGTAGACATGGTCCAACTACCATTACGTCTCTGTGGACTAGGTACACCCTTTCACGTTGCTGGATATTGCTGGCGTTCATCTTTCAGCCAAATTCTGAGGACGCAGAGGTGTCCTTAGCCCCAAGCTCCCATGAGCCTCTGCGTTGCAGGTCTTTTACTGCGAAAAAGGAGCAGAGCGAGTTCAGAGGGAGCAGAGGACAATTTGCTTTTAAATGCATGCTGCCCACATTTGTGGTGAAAATGAGTGCAATTTTACTACATAGATAGTTATTTTATAAGTTATTTTATAACAGGTTGACCTGTCGTTATATAGCTGATCGGCTCTGTATTCATATTTCCTGAGATTTTGATTATGTGAAATATATTGGCTTATTTTCATGAGATGTTGATTATGTTAAAATCATGACTGATTTATTTGCAAATTTGACTGAATTGCGTTTCTCATTATGTAATTAATTATGTTGAAATAATGTGTTATTTCTATATTATTTTGATTATGTCAAAGTATTAGCTTCTTTTCTTGAAATTTTGATTGTCAAACTTTTTCATGATTTTGAGAAATTCTTGTAATTATGTCTTATTTTCTCAAATATGTGACTGATTATGTTGACATAACAGTGTATTTTCTGAAACATTTACTGATTAAGGTGAAATATTGGATAATTTCCTTGAGATTTTGTATTGACAGAGAATTGGAATGATCTTTTTTTTGGATTGGCATAACATCTTATTTTCCAAGATTTTGTTTCTGTCAACATCATGACTTATTTTCTTGATATTTTGATAACTCATCATAACCCATGATTTTGACAGATTTTTTTAAAATAATGGCTCATTTTCTTTTTCAAGTTTTGGCTGTATATACACTGTAAAAAATGCAACCTAAACTAATTACTTAATTACTAATTTGTTACAAGCAATTGAATTTTCTACTTTACTTTTTACTTACTTTGATTGATAGAATTGTTCTTTCAAATGGCTTCAAATAAGACACACTCACTTGTGGTACAGCTTTTATTTCAGATATTGTACTTTTACAAAGATAATTGCTCTAATAAACTATATTAATATATTTATGTAAGACACATTTTCAGTCACTGTATTGAAAAATGTATAGCTATTCATTTAGCTGTAAATTCTAGCAACCTATTCCAGGTCCAGGCTTACTATTTAGCAAACAGTGTAAGTGGCTAGTATAAATCTATTAAGTAAACGCTGTAGTGACGGAAAAAATAATCATATATAATATATAATAAGCCTGAATGTGCTGTGGCACTGTAGGAAAGCACAGAGTGCTGAATAAGATCTTAAATCTCTGAGGTGAACTTCGGATGAAATCAAGACACATAGCCAGAAGTGTGGTGTGCGTTTTAGTGGATGAGGAAGATTCCTAACTGTACATATTATAGAAGGGAGGTGTGGGGGGTGTTTATGTCTGTGTGTGTGTGTGTGTGTGTGTGTGTGTGTGTGTGTGTGTGTGTGTGAGAGAGAGAGAGAGAGAGAGAGAGAGAGAGAGAGAGAGAAAGAGAGGCGGAGGGTGTTCTCCTAAGGGAGAATGTGCCAGTCGAATTGGTGAATCACCGGCAGCGGTGCTCCTCACGCCCTCCACAGCCCCCCAACCCCCAACTCCCCAGCTTAGAGTGAGAGCCTGTCAGAACCCATCACCTCACTCACCCTCCTCAGGGATGCTGAGAGAACAAGAGTAGACAGACAGATTCTCATGATTATGATTTAACACTTGGAAGTCTATGCTTACTATTGTTTTGCTATATGGTCGGAAATAGTTACAAAATTGGTCATATAATGAATGAAAATCAATTTCAAAGAAATTATTAAAAAGGACATTATGTGCATTTTTATATAGTTGTATATGTATAATATTTTATATCTATGTCCAGTTTAAATCTTAAATGCAGTTAGTTTTCAAATGGCCTATTTTATGGCTTTTAATCGCCTATTTCAGGTATTAAAACTGTATCACTTTATAGATTCATTTTAAAGTAAACAGACATTTACTTTACCATAGAAATCTTTGTCTTTAATCTTTGGTTTTGAGTTTTGATTTACATGTTTTTCAAATAAATAAACATTATTCTAATAATAAATTACACATTTTCATCAAATGGTACACTGAATCAATACTAACAGTTTTCCAATATTTTTGAGAGAGCTATTGTCCTTGGGATTGGATTATAAAGGTCACTTGGGGTTGTCTTAATTATGCACTACTCTGGCCCCTAATGCCAAAATAAAAGTCCTTTGTTAAGCTGCCTGACATTGGAGGAAGTAAGTGCTTTGTTTCAATGAACTGTGCACTTTTAAATATGCCTCATTTTACAACATGGTTTTTCTTTTAACATTTCCAAACATAAAATCATTCCAAGCTTTTTTATTCATAATTTAATATAACTAACATATTTTGGATAGTTTACTCAATCAATAAACTTAATAACATTAAATGCTTGAATCTTGAATCTTGAATCTTGAATCAATGTATATCGTTGGACAGATGCACCACCAGAGACTTTTAGACTTTTGGAGACACAAAGAAACTACAGTCAGTTTTATGAGGGTGCACTGAAAATGGTTTCATATAAAAGATATATTGTTGAATAGTTTTGATGTATATTAATTAATTGTTTTGGGAAAAGAAAAGACTGAATGAACACAAAAAGTGAATGTAATGAATGAGTGAACATCTACCTGCATGCATTCTGTATTGACAGGTTCAAGTCTTCACTTCCTACATAGCCCTTTTTAAATGTGCCATCCACAATGACAAACACCATGCTTAGTGGTCAAGTGCAGAGGCTCTTGGGGGGGTGCGTGCCTCACGGTAGTTGGTTTTGAGAGAGTTTATGTGGTGTTCTCCTGTGGTGGGGGGGATCACCGTCAGCAGGTGTACATGGTTGAAGTTGACCCACCCCCAGTGTCTTTCCTGACTGTTTCTTAATTTAAATGGGACCTTTTATTATTATTTCTGTTTTTCTTTCCCCTACATTTGTGTGTTATGTAGCCATTTGTGCATATAAATGGTCTGCAAAGTCATAAAACCCAAAACAAAGTACATGTCAGAAGAAGAAACTCATCATCTCATAACACAGTCCTTAGTGCCCATTTACTGGCAAGCTTTGCACACCCTCACACAACACACAGAGAGCTAAAACAGTTAAAATGTACCACTCTGAAACATCCTGCTGTAGCCTCTATTCTAGCTTGTTCTACCTGACTTTCAGGATCCGGCTCTGGCTCAAACTGATACGGCAGAACCAACACCACTGTAAAAATAGCCAGAGCAGTGTAGAGGAGGAGCTTGTAGCAGGATGTCACTCCGGCGGTTGACCAATCAAATCCAGAGTGTGTTTCCTGACTGATCACTCTAGACGCCCTGCCTCCTGGTCCAGAGAAACAGGAGCTGACACAGGAGCTCTAATAGGATGTTTCAGACAGAGAGTAAATACAAATGTACAGTATGAGAAACAGAATGTGTTTTAGGAAACATTAAGCATGTAAATTTATTCTAGTAGACCCTCGAAATGAAGCTATGAACAATAAAAAGCAGCATAGTAGATCCCTTTTAGTAGCAATTTCAAGCAAAAATTATGTCCCTGATTTTTCTGTGCCATGACACCACATTGGTGTCAGAAGTTACGAAAATAATAAATAATAAACACCAAATATTGCACTGCTGTGTTTTTGCACTGCTTTTAGTTGAATTCAGGTCAAACACTTTACTAATCTCTAATTTCTACTTTTGCATTTCACAAAGTGCCCCAGCGTTTTTAGAATGGAAGTTTGTAAGTCCTAAGATTAATACCGGAATAACAAGTCTGCGGTTTAATGAGTTTGAACGGATAGGCTTGAAGATTCATATGAAAGTTTTGCACCTGAAAAAAATGGAGAAGCTCCAGGGAAGAAAGGGAGCGTGTTCCGTTAATTAGTGTAATAGGAAATCCTCAGCGCTGGTAGGTCGGACTGATGTGATTAAGAGCACAGATGGTTGGGAGAGGGAGACAGAATGAGGGAGAAAGAGAGAGAGAGAGTCCCTTTATTAAAACTGTGACTCAGAGTGAAGAACAGAGGGGCCCGGGGGGTCCGGTGGTCTGACCCTGCCGCTACAGGGGCCTTAAAGCCAACGGCCTGCTTCACTTTCCCTTATCACACACTCGCAGATGGCACGTGGGTCAGGGTCCGTCCTGCAGCGCTGTTACACACACATGCATGCAGATCTCTGAGGCATATTCATTAACTTCAAGGGAGTCAATCAGAGGGCCGTAGGTACGATACCCTGGTAGCGGCGGAGTGGTCAAGGCCAAGGGTCATCAGAGGCAGGAATTGAGAAGAGCAGGAGGGTGAGTCAATGGGGTGGCGCGAGACTAAGTTGATTACTGGCCAGACAGACAACATATGGACAGAAAGATGGAACAAGCAGAGCACTTCTGTTGTACCCAGCATGGGTGCAGAAGACCAGCAAAGCAACGAGAGTGTGCAGTGGAGATATCTGTAACTACAATATACACTGACCACTTTCCAGTCAAAATGACCGTTAGGTACAGGAGATATTTTAGGCGCTATGTCTTTCAAAAGAAGAAAATGTGTTCTTCAAAAAAGAAAGCTGAAGTAAAATAAATTAAATAAAAACAGGAACTTTTAGAACTGGAGGTGTAAAGTAAATGGGACTCTGTCCATCTTTCCACTGTGAGAAAACATGGGGATGAAAGGATGTTTAGCTGTCAAATACATAACCTGCTGGTGCTCTCAGAACAATGGACTGACCACCCCAGAGTCCTTAGCATTTCTGAATGTGTTATTGATTACTTGGATCATGAGAAACAGAAAATGTAACCAACTATTAAGACTGAAACAGGTGTAGAAAAATATTCCTGCAGATTTCTTTGAATCTAATTTTCCAAAAAGAATGGTGTGGTGGAGACTCTAAATACCGAAACCTGTTGATGCTTACTGCATAGTTTTCTGCTCTAATGCTGGAACATGTAAACCTTTCACTGGAAATGAAATACATACTGTTCTAGGGCAACAAACATAACTGCACACCTATCTACCGACACCATTGTTTCACCCCTGACCTGGACGGTCTGATGCCATAGCTGCTGATGATGCAAGAGAATTGACTCATATTCCTCCATCAGCACTCACCCTCTCATCCCTCTCTTCCGGTTCTATTTCCATACTACCACACTTTCCAATAGCAAATCCCCTCCTACGAGACGTCCACTTTTAGGCTTGGACGGGGAAAGACTCTTAAACCGGCCTTGAGCACGAGAGTGTGTGAGTGTGACGTACGAAGGGATAAAGCGTCTTAGCATCTTAGGGTAGTCCTGGCTGAACTGGCTAAACGTTTCCGGCCCCCTCCGTCTTGCTACCTCTTGGCTTTCCCCTGACTCAGTGACTGAGTGTAGTGGACCGTGCTACAAATAGCCAGGAGGGGCGGGACAGCCTGCGTCTGACCGTTAAGAGGCTTACCGGGCTAGCCTGACCTAATGAGATCTCTGTCATTTAGTGTGCTAGGCTTTTGTTTGTGCGCGTGTGTTTGTGCGCGCTTCAACCTGTCTTTCAGGGCCAGGCTGATGTGTGTATGCACTGCTAACGTGTTAGCGGGGGTGTGTGAGAGTGTGTATTTCTGCATGAGTAAGTGCGCTCATCCTTGACGGAATTCCCTCCACTCGTAAATCCGAAGCCAGGCTAATCCTAATCCGAATGCTACGTCAAAGCACTGAGTGTATCCTGTGTCGTCACTCCCAACTGTCACCCCCACCTGAGGATGACCATGTTTTTCCTCCTGCTGACCAAGCAGCAGGGTTCTGTCACCTCACCTGTGGTGTCACACTCTGCACATACATTCTGCCAACAAAGATTATCTGTACCAGCCTTACCAAGCCTCACTCCCCATCCTGTTAAATCGTACAGGTAGGCCCATATCCTACATTTTACTTATATTTTGTTGTATTTGTGGTACTGTGCCTTTAATTAATTCATATTTTGGATGCTTCATCCAATGTATTGGACAGACATCTACTGAAGTCAGCATGCTGACCAGCTAGACCTGATTTGTTCTTTGTATGGATCAGTCAGATGGGAGCTTACTAACTGACTAGCATTTAGAGGGCTAGCCGGTAGGCAAGTCACGTGACCTTGGTAAACCAATAAAATGCAAGGCATGTATTGCGACACGGATGTGAGCCAATAGCACACAATAGAACATTTTAAATAGTTCACCCCCCCAAAAAAACACCTAGTCTCTGACTTTACATCTACAAGGTGGACCAGCAAGGTAGGATTGTCTAATAGAGTGGACAGTGAGTGGACACACTGTTTAAACACTCCAGCAGCACTGCTGTGTCTGATTCACTCGCACCAGCACAACACACACTAACACCACCACCACCACGTCAGTGCCACTGCAGTGCTGAGAATGATCCCGCCAAGTAATACCTGTGCTAGTCCTGTCGGGGTCCTGACCATTCAAGAACAGGGTTAAAGGAGATTATTAAAGTATACAGAGAAACAGATGGACTACATTTTGTAGAACAACAAAGCCAGCCACTTTGGTAAATACACCTTACTCAGAGTTATTTTGGTGGTGGATTATTTTCAGCACTGACGTGGTGGTGGCATGTTAGTGCTGGTATGAGTGGACCAGACATAGCAGTGCCGCTAGAGTTTTTAAACAGTCTGTAATTGTAAAACTACAAAGTGCACCTATATAGTAAGTGGAGCTGATAAAATGGACAATGAGTGTAGATACAAGAAGGTGTACCTAATCGAGTGGTCACTCAGTCTAAAAAATGGCTAATTTTGGAACCATTTTTATTCAATTGGTGTTTGAACCGCCTAAAAATAAACTCACATGTGTCCCTAATTGAAGAATCACCCTGTAACGACTGCCAAGGGACTTTGTGTAAGAGACACGTAAACAATCCTGACTCGACAAATTTTACATAAAAGACGATTATGGAACATTCCGGGTCTGGTGTGTACGTGTATGCGCTTGTGTGTGTTTGCGACGTGAACTTGGCCCGGCTCTGCCAACACATTGGTCACGCTGGAGGCTAGAATGAATCTTTGTGTCTATCTGGGCCTCTTGGAAACACACACGCGCACGCATGCATGCACGCAGAAGGCATTCTCAGAAGCTTTGCGTAAGTGTCCGCTGGCCGGCCGGCATTGGTCACACTGTTATTTTAGAGTCGAATCACCAGTCAGCACCAATCAGCTCTCTACTAACATGACCATGAGACCTACATATCCGATCTGCAATCTCTCTTTCAGGCACGTACACATGCGCACACTGAGCACTGTTTCTGAACACTTAGGGCTCATTAGCCACGCTGAAGTACAGAAATCTAGGTTAGAGACACAGTGATGATGGTAACCAGGTGTCCAAAGTGTTCAGTCTAAAAGCTAAAAACTCCATCATATAGGGTTATTATATTATTCTATTGTATAAGTTATTATATTAAGGCTGACACATCATGAACGTCAAACACTGTTGTTCTCCCTTCAAATGCAAAGCCCTCATATGCCAAAGAGGACAGTGACAGCCAGATTCCAAAATCCTGTTACATAACAACTGAATATGAAGTCAACTTCAGCTCCCACATCTAGGATAACAAGATCCTGGACAGCTTTGGGAATTTAAAAAGTTGTGAAAATATGGAAAATGCAAACTATAAAAACAGTTTCATACATTACCTTCAACTTTTATTTTATTGCAGACAGTATAAACCCAATATATTTTATGTTTTCATGTTTCCATTCCTCCATTTCAGGCATGCAACACATTCCAAAAAAACCCCAAAAAACCTTACGACAGTAAAGCATTTACCACTTCGTAATGTTGCCATTCCTTCACTTCCAACACTTTCCACACTTTTGGCACCAAGGATACCAAGCGATAAAGTGGTTGCGTTCATTCTGCACACCCTCTTCTTCCGCTGCCATGCCTTTGTAATCTCTGCAGCATGTGGTTTTGCATTGTCTTGTTGAAAAATGTATGGGCGTTCCTGGAAAAGACGTCTTCTTGAAGTACTTTTCTGCATTAATGCTGCATCACAGAAGTGCACTGCCACAATCCCATTCCATGACAGACCCTGGCTTTTGGAGTTGTTGTTGATAAAAGTCCTTTTCATCTTTAGTTTGGAACACACTGCGTCAGTTTCTTCCAAAATCAAACAAACAAACAAACAAAAAACCCTGGATTCGTCTGACCACAATACACATTTCCAATGTGAGATCATGCATGCCAGATGCCTCTGAGCCCAGAGATGTTGACGCCACTTCTGGACATGGTTAACATAAGGCTTCTGTTTTGCACAGTGTGGTTTCAAGTGGCATTTGAGCACGTGACCTCGTATTGTAGTGCTTGATAAAGGTTTCCCAAAGTAATCCCTTGCCCATGTGGTTATATTAGCTATTGATGCAGGGCTGTCTTCTGAGAGATCGAAGATCAGGGTTGTTTAGCTTAGGCTTGCACCCTTTCCCTTGATACACTGAAATTCCTTCCTTGACTCATGTAATGATATCATGCAATGTAATGGGAGAAATACACAAATCCCTTCCAATCTTTCTTTGAGGAATGTTGTTTTTAAGCATTTCAATAAGTTTCCCATGCAGTTGTTGACAAACTGGAGATCCACTGCCCGTCTTTGCTCCTCTTTCGTAAATACTTCTTTAGTACCAAATCATGATTACAGTCACCAGTTTGAAATCACATCATTATGTAGTTTCTTAACCTCATTACTTGACCTGAATTACCCCAATCCCAACTTTTTTGGAAAGTGTTGCAGGCCTGTAAAGCAGGAATGGATTTATATAACACATGAAATGAAGTTCAGCAGGCAAAACATGAAATGGCTTCATACTGTCTGCAAAGAAATAAAAGTCAATGTAGATGTAAGAAACCATTTGTTAGCATTTTCCATACTGTCCCTGTAATATCTGTAATTTCTCATTCGCATTTCTCTACTTAGCATTGGCTCCTCATCACTCGCTCTCCTGAGTAAAATACTACATTTTTAATTTGATGGCTGTGTTTTTTCCGTCCGACTCTTTCCCTGTTCTATGTGCCTCCTTTTTCATGCACAGTCATGTTGGACTCGTTTCTGTCACCCTGTGGCTCTGTCATCTGTGTGTGTGTGTGTGTGCGTGTGCGTGCGTGTGCGTGCGTGTGTGTGTGTGTGTGTGTGTGTGTGTGTGTGTGTTTGTGTGTGTGTGCTGTCCCTTGTGCACTGAGCGAGATCAGAGCGCCAGCATCAAGAGAGCAGGCAGTATAAATCTATAACACACATTGACGTTTCCGCGCCGATAGTATGATCTGGCTTTCTTCTCTGAGGAGATGGCAACCGACTACGAAACACAATCAAACTCAACTTAGAGCTGTCTCTCCCTCTCTGTCTCTCTCTCTTCCTTTCTTTCGGTCTTCTCTCTCCCACTCTGTCTCACACTGTCTTTCTCCTCCCTCATTTCTTGCCCCACTCTTTCATTTTCTATTTCTCCTCTCACATCTTCTCTCTGTCTCACATCCTGTCTCTCTTCTCTATCTCTCTCCCTCACTCTTTCTCTTTCTCCTCTCTCATCTGTCTCACATGCTCTCTCTCTCCTCTATCTCTCTCCCTCATTCTCATTCTTTCTCCTCTCACTTCTCTCATCTGCATCTCTCATTTCTTTCTTCCTTTTATTCTCTCTATTCATTTCTCTTTCATTTTCTGTCTATCTCTCTCTATCTTTCGATCTTTCTTTCTCCCTCTCTTACTTTTCTCCATTTTCTCTGTCATTCTTTCTGCATCTTTCTCATTTCTCTCTTTATCTCTCACTTCTTTCTTTCTTTCTTGCTCTGTCTTTCTCTCCCACCTTTCTATCTTTCTTTCTGCCTCTCCCATTTTTGTCTTTCTGTCTTACTTTCTCTTCTTTTTCTTACCTTTCTCCCCCTCCTTTCACTCTCTTCTTTTTCTTCGTCTGTATTTCTTTCTCTCTAACTGTCTTTCTTTGTCTCTATCCATCCTTCCTCCTTTCCTCTGGCCAAGCAGGTCTCTGAAAGGGAACTCATGTGTAGTGCTGCTGGCTATCGTCAAGCACCCAGCACAAAGGCAGCGGAGAGAACAGGTGCATTCATCTGCCCTCACAAAAATAGAATAGGACTTTACAGTATTATATAAAAAAAAGAAATAATACCCTTTTAACGTGCGCCACACGTCAGTCCCAGAGCAAGCTAACTCAATGTGCGCAGCACGTCACTTCCGCTAACATTTGGCGAGCATTTCTTATCTGCTCACGCTGGCATTTGGTAAAGGTCATGTGAGAATGCAGGCTGCAGACTGTACGGCTGTGGAAGCTCCAGTCACTGCTCCACTCCCAGGCTTTGTGTCTGCGTATCCTGAAACATTTAGCAAACTGTACTCGGGCCCTTTTCGCTGGACAATGCCCACATGGACAGTCTGGCAGTGCACGCAATATAACCCCGTCATCTGTGTTTCAAGGGGTGGAAAGGAGGCCTGAGAAACTGCAGTTCTGTTCTACACGCCTAAAAAAAGATGCTTCTTCAAGGGTTCTTTAATAAAGACAATGGTTCTGTTCAGGACCATGGGTTCTAAATAGCACCGTTTCATACTTAAATGGTCCTTTGTCTTGTTCTTCAGGCTGATGGAGATAGGGTTGATAGGGTTCTATGTAGTATCTTTTTGAAAATGGTCCTATTTAGCACCGCAAAGGGTTCTGCTATTCTTAGAAGAACTCTTTTTGTTGTTATATAGAACCAAAGTGTCTAAAAGGTATAATGTATGTATGTACAGTATTGTAGTGTCCCGCCACTGGCTCGTTTGACCATGGATGTGCGGGAGGTGTGGCCATACAAAGCAACAATGCACAGAGCACCAGCACCGGATTGGAGCATGCACTATTTATTTGAGTCATTCTCTGCTGGGCTGTGGGGTAGTAGTGCAATCCACTATCTTAGCCAGTTTGGGACCACTGGGTGGCAATTATCCTCTGCTGCTGGGTTCAATAAAAGAGCGTTTGCTTAAAGTGCTTCCTATGGGCAATGAAGTTTTGTGTAAGCTGACTAAACTTGCCAGCATTCAGCCAATGAGGCATCCCTAATCTACATGGCTTGCTGTGATAATGACGTAGACGTTGATAACTATGTAGCAAACCCCAGCATTTGTGTTTTCAGCACTCTTTGATGGACTGCAAGTGACACAAAAGACACTTTGAAATCTGATTTGAGCATCCAGAGCGTCCACACTGAGATGCATCTGTAGAAATAGCAATTGCATTTCAAACCACCTTCATACGTGGCTTGGAACTGCACTGCGTACATTGGACTTTATGAGTATTTTTTGCTGTCGAGACTATCAAAAATTGGATACAATGTGCATATGACAAAAATTGAATTTGGGCTGGCAGACTGAACAAGCCAGCAGATAACCCTGCTATAACTGATGCAGGATACTTTTTTCGTATTTTATTGTACGTAAAATAACAGAATTGTTCATGATTCCGACCTTTCAAACACCTACACTGTGCTTTCACTCACTGACCACTCTGACCTTATAGGTCGCCACATAGGTGTATAATTACAGACTGTAGCCCATATGCTGACATGCACAATGTGACACACTCTTTCTCTTTCATCACTGGTCAGTTTCTAACCACAGGACTACTGTTGACCTGACACACGTCAATGTTGCTATTCTCCAACCAAAAGCAGTTCTGTGGTCAAAAACTGACCACTGTCAAAGGACTAGAGGATTATGCATCAACAGATGACCTCCAAGAAAGGTGGACAGTCTATGCAGTGTATAGACTACTGAAGATACAAGTGCACACAGGAAAAAAATGAATCGTGATTTTGGAAATATGCAGCTATTTTCCCCTGTGCTAAACAAAAACGTCCCAAAGCCAATACATTTTGTCCAATGTACAGTTTTCCAGAGTCACTGGATTCTCTGAATTACAAGGTCATTAAGGTCACAATGCAGCACTGCTGTGTTGGCCTGCGCCGGTGCCAGGAACCTTTTTTGGGGGTGGGGGTAGTTCTCTGATTTACTTTTCTCTGTTGTTTTTTTTATTCTCTTTTTCTTTTAGCTTTTTTTTTGCAACGGTTGACATCAAGTAAAAGAACACAATAATGAAATAACATAATAATCATACCATTCTACAGAATGAGCCCAAACTGCAGTCACACAGTAAAAAACTATGCTTTATCAAAGCAATGAAGTATTTAGTTATTTAATTTACTTTAATATTTACAAGGATTAAGTTGTGATCTAATTATATAAAATTATTTATAGGGTGCTTTCTTTAATTTATTGTGTTTATCCCAAACCCTAATCCCTACATTTAAACTTTATTATTTTTTCATTTTATTTTTTTCAATTTTTATTTTTCAAATTTCATTTTCTATTTTCTATTATGATTTTAAAAGATCATTTTAAGCCTTCTCTTATGCTGGGTCAAAGTCGAGCTTGTCGTAGTGGGGGAGTACACAAAAGTAAAACATAAATGAAGTACGTGTTAATGTGCTTTTTATGCACAACATAAACAAATCAGATACGAAACACATGTTAATCAAAGGTGTAAACAGGCTCAAACTATTTTAGTGCATAGGCAGAACCTTATTTAGACATGCATTTTAGACCAGGAAGTGAGACTGCATCCCTGTCCCTCGTAGCCACATGGTGAGTAGTTAGATCCCATTGGTTTGAAGTAAATGTGTCCCAACGTTTGAAAATCCATGTGAAATATCACAACCAAACACATGTTTTCTGCAGTTAAGTAGACTTTTTTGTGTTTTAATAAAAATATTACAATTTTATGTGTGTACAACGGTTCCGACCTGTGTTCACTAGACATGAAGAGGCTAGCATTTAGAATTAGCTCAAATTTGTCACTACTGAAACAACCATTACTATTTTGTATTAGTAATGAAAAAATGGAGCTCCTTTTATTAAATAAACATAATTAAACCCAGCTAATATAAATCTGTGTTTTTTTTTATTAAGTTAATTTTGTTCCTCTGGGTCCCCAATACGTTTCTAAAGCCTAATGTATTTTCTTAATCTTAAAGCTTCTGTAAACAATTTCTAACCAGTCATGAGGCTAACATCTCTTGCCCACAAGACTGAGTCATAGAAACTTAGCTAGAATGAGTCGGGCACGATATTAGAACAGAATAAAAATCATAACCTAACCTATATAACACATAAATGATTGCTTTCTTGCCTAATTGCGTGGAACGGATCAGTCAGACGGGAGCTTTGATTGATTACCTTGTAAAACTGTAATCTTAAAAGTAAAGAATGTCTGACTGAATATCTTAATGCTTCATATATCTGTGTTTTATATCTTTATATCAGTGTGGGAAAACAAACGCATGACACCTTTAGCCTGATGCTTACACAGCACAGGAAATGTCATAGGGCTGGGAGGAAACATAGATGCATGCCTCCATGAAAGTGCCTAACGTTAGCAACGAGCTAGATATGAGTAATAATTTGAGCATGGTGTATTTACTTTCGCAACGCTTTGTGATCAGTGTTATTTTTTAACTAACTACTGTGTTAGTATGTTGACTAATGCAAAGTGAACGTCCTTTTATGAAGCAGAGAAGTAGTTCTTTATTTTCTGTCTGACGGCATGAGCAGCTGTCTCGATTTGACATCATACAAGCACCATCTCGACTTTCCAAGTAGGCATCCCCAGCTGAATGGAGTGTTGTTGTTCTAGTCAGAGGTGGGAAATTTCGAGTTACATGCCTCGGCCAAACGCAGCATAAGACCTCCCCTTGCCTGTGATAAAATCGCAGTAAGCAAAGCTTATCATGGTTTATTGTTTTATCAAATGATAACAAAGCATCTTACTTCCAGCAACAGTACATGCAGCCCTTTTCATGCCGTGTCGTTATGTTCTATAAGCAGCACCGGCTTCTATGGCAGCAAATAAATATATAGCATTTCCAAGGCATCTGGCTGAGTGTTTATGCATCTGTGTGCGTGTGTGCATAGCTTTTGTGTGTGTGTGTTACTAAGGGGTCTCAGTAGCTCCATTCAGAGAGTGGGTCTTTGTGAATAAGTGAGTCATAATTCTGACGACAACAGTCTTTCCACCGGAAAAAAAAATTACACAATGAAAGACAAAAAGAACAGTGCACCCCTTTTTTCTTCCAGTTCCTCATACAGTACAAATCCCCATTCTGCTTGACATACTTCATTATTGCTGGTTTGGTAGTATTTTTTAATCATTGTTTGAGCTCCGCGTTTGGAAAGTCCTGTTTTTTACCTCTTTTACTTCACCTTTCCCTTTCATCATGCAAGTGTATTATCCTTTATCTAACATCCTCAGAAGTATCTCCTGATGAATCAATAACTTAATGGTCATTTTGACTGTACATTAAACAAAAGAAAGGGTCTGCGACATTTGCACAGTAGTGTATAGGCCTTGTACACAGGCGAGTCACATTATTATGACCCGGTGGCAGCGTGTAGCTCATGAAGCAAGTCACATTTTCATAGCGTTCTCTCGGCCCGCTTATCCATGTGGGAGACGCAATTTGTGTATGAATCCATCCCTGCAGATCACGTACACCCATACATGCTTACTGTCTTCCCCGGGGGCGGATCAGACATGTCACAAGGCTAGAAATGTCCGACACTGGTTGGAAGAGCATGACAACTTTCATGTCCTGCCCCTCTAATTCTCCAGACTTGAACCGAATTGAGCATCTGTGGGACCGCCACAATCGCCAAGTCCGCTCTATGGATCCTCCCTAAACACCCTCCAGCAGCTGTGGGATGCACTACAGTCAGCATGGCTCCAGATACCTGTGAGAAGGCTCCAGACACTCGCAGTCCGTCTAGCTACTGTCCGTGCTGCACATGGCGGTTACTCTGGATATTAGCTGATGGTCATAATAATGTGATTCGACTGTGTATTTTTTTTAAATCAAATTGATTCATCTGACTATGTTCAGACAGTCTGGGCCATGTTCAAACATAAAACACAAATCATAAACAATCAAAAAACTACATCAAAGGATGGAGTTACATGCCTAATAATACCCTCATTAGTCGCGTACCTATATTGTTTGCAAGGTCTGAAATCCCACAACACAATATAAAAAGGGGGGTTCAAAGGTCAAAGGTAAGCTCAATAAACTCAGTGATTTGCTTCTAGCCAGTTATATAATCACGCATATGTCACATTACATGATTACTGACGTTTTTTCTTTACGCTTGTTGCGTGCTAACAACTGACCTCTCCATGTTCTGTTCAAACAGGTTCTTTTTATATCCCTGGTTGTGGGGTAGTACAAGATTTACAGAATTATGCACCGATGAGCCAAAACTTTATGACCACTCACAGATGAAGCGATAATGTTTATTGTCTCATAAAAACAGTGCATGTCAGGGTCTGGGATATATTAGATGGTAAACAAACGCTTCTTGTAGTTGAGGTGTTGGATGCAGGAGAAATGGGCAGATGTGAAGACCTGATCGACTTTCGCAAGGACCAAATCATTGCGGCTTTTCATGTGAGCAGTGTTGAGCACTTACGAACGGTGGTCCAAGGACAGACAAACCACAAACTGGTGATAAGGTGTTGTAAGGTGTGTACATGCTGATCCCATGGAGCAATGGAACAAGCTATTTTCTTTTACACCCTGTGGATGGCCGGGAATGTGCCATATACCTGGGAAAGTGGTGGCTTCAGGTTGCACTGTGGGAAGAAGACAAGTCGATGGAGGGAGTCTGATGCTCCGTGCAATGTTATGCTGAGAAACCCTGGGTCTGGGCATCCATGTAGACATCCAGCCTACCTAAAAAATTGTGGACACGGTATTCCCTCTTCAGGACAATGGCATTCCACAATGACAAAGGATAATGCATGCTACCACATTGCACACTTGTTGGGGGAATAGTTTGAGGATAAAAAAAAAAAATTCAACATGTTGCACTGACTTCCTCTGATCAAGCATCTGTGGGATGTGCTGAACATCAAGTCTGTCCTGCACCAGCTTCACCTCACAACTTACAGGTCTTAAAGGATATTCTTGCTCGGTGCCTTGTGGGCACCTTTAGAAGTTTTGTAGAGTCCACACCTTGGTGGGTTACAGCTGTTTTAAAAATTGCACCCAGTTTATGTTGTTGTTCTTCTTGTTCAGCGTCTGATCCAATGTGTGTTGGTCTGTAAAGCATTTGAATTGCTTCCATGAAACATAAGGAGCCATATCTGAATTCAGAGTGCCATTTTAAAAACCACTAACTGAACGTTCACCAGCTTTAGTTGGTTTAGCTTTGCTAGCTAGCTAAGTTAACATTATAGCCTTTACTTGGCCTCTCTTATGTTCAGAATTAATACTAACAATTAACCTACATAATCAGCATTCCAGCACAGCTAACCCTGGAGCAAATACACTCAACAAGCAGTTTATCATGAACTACACACACTTACCAGTAAGGTGCACTTTGAAGTTCTACAATTGCAGACTGTAGACCATCTGTTTGTCTTACCTTGCTAGCCCACTTTTATCTTGTTCTTCAATGGCCAGCACCACCACAGAACAGGTGTTATTTGGCTGGTGGATCATTTTCAGCACTGCAAATGATGGTGGTGGCTGTTTGTTCATGTGTGCTTCAGACACAGGAGTATTGCTGGAGAATTTTAAACACTGCGTCCACTCACTGTCCACTCTATTAGACACTCCTACCTTGTTAGTCCACCTTGGAGATGTAAACCAATACATATTCAAACAAAAACTGTGTTGTGTGCTGCAATTGCTTATTAGATTGAAGAAATTTCAGCTAACATTCTATAAAGCTTGTTCACCCTCAACACCACTGCCGGAACTTATGCGCGGGTGGTGCATAGGTAGGTCAATTGGGGATGGAACACTTAGCCTTACAATAAAGAGATTCCACACCCAGGCATTACTGTAGAACGCAAGACTCAAGCTGAGACTTCACAAGTGCTTAACCAGAACACTGTAACCCACTGTTAGTGTATACAGTTAGTTATTTTACATACAGTGATGAACTCAATGTACAAATGTTTATTTGCTGAGTTTGAAAAAAATAAAACATTAAACATTAAACATGTTACCTTTTACACAGGCCATATGTTATTGCTATTTATCCCCCTGCATGTTAAATTCAGCAAATGGACAGCAAATGGATGCCCAAACCATCGCATACGACTGTGTCTTTGTAGTACTGTCTGGACATGTGTGTGTGTGTGTGTGTGTGTGTGTGTGTATCACAGATCTGTATTGGAGGATCCTTTATGACAAATGTATTAAATATTTAGCTCATTAGCACACTCCTGATCCACACACACACACGTTACTCACCATAAGTCTTCATGGTAACAGCATATCTAGGTCAATCTCAAACCTCATATGTACCTCATAGCTGTGACCTTCGACCTTTGCGTCCGAGTCTGTTTCCTGGCTGGCTGGCTGGCTGGCTTCTGTGTATTTACTAAGACAAAGAGAGAGAGAAAGAGCGAAAGAGACAGAGAGAGATAGTGAGAGAGAGAGAGAGAGCAGGTGAGTCTCCATATTGAGTGTGATGCGGCAGCATTAGTTCTGCTGCTTCGCCTGAAGGACAGAGGATTAACCTCAGCCACCCCACATGGCCTCATACATCTGTGCACTTACGTGTGCATGTATGAGTTTGTTTGTTTGTTTCTTGTTGTACATTTTCAGAACAAAAAATAAAATGTCCTGATTTTATAGGAAAACTGGTTACATAAAGGTACTGTACATATACTGTAAATACATTCATTTATACTCTATTACATATAGTTACTGTACATATAGGTACCTTCATTTCTATTCTGATTACATATAGGCCGTAATCCAAATAACATGCACACAATGTCATTTTCTTTGTGGAGCCATTACATAGACTTTCCTATAGACCTACCCAAGCCCGAATGTTAGCCCTAAACAGAACTATTATTACATTAACCCTAACATTAAACGGTAACGCTTTACATTAAGTCAGTTTACATTTGACTAACCAACATGAAGTAATGAATTACAAAACATGAAGTAATAAATTCACAATGGTTAACCAATCATAAGTAAATCTATAACAACTACATGTTTGCACGTTAAGTTACATTAGTTAACCACTGTGAATGTATTACGTTATGTTAACTAATGTATTACTTCATGTTTGTTAATACTTAACCTCAATAGCTAATGCTATTAACCTTACCCTTACCCTATTACATCCTTACACTGATGTGAAAATATGTAAAATGTGAAAATATATTGAAAAATATATGTAGTTCATTTGTGTAAATTACTGTTAAATTTGTTCTTTTTTGCTGACTGGCGTTTTTGAGAAATTAAATTAATAAAAAGTGATCCACAGCATGAATGCACACACACACACACACACACACACACACACACGTACACACGCACACAGACACGCATATAAACATTCTAATTATATATGGCAAAAATACATATTGCATTACCAACTTATTTAAATAATAAAGGCCAAGTCTTCATGTCAGTTATTTTTTAATACATATTTTTTCATATTCTGGCATCATTAAAAAATAAAAACCTGTGTGCGTTTTGTTGAGAGTGTCCTTATTTGGATATAATCCAGAATGGTTGACCATCTGACCAAATTCATGTGACCATTGCTGACATACCTGGGCAAAGAGGAAGTAGCAAGTCATGAGTCTGTAGTGACACACGCACGAACACACTCAGACTCAGACACACACCTACACATTTTCAGTCTCCGCCACAGAATTGAATGGAACTGAAATAGCTACATACACAGAGACTGCAGGTTTGAACACAATGACAGTCTGACTTAGTAATTACCTGACCTTAGTTGTTCCTCCTGAAATTCTGAACCTTTTCTACGACAATAAAACATGAAACGCTTGGAAAATCGTCGGCAAAGTCACTGAATATTACCCTGAATTTCTTTGGTTGAAAAGTGTACATCACATCCACATCACCGCAACTGTTTCCCGAAAGCAAGTAAACAAAGACAAAACTGACTTGCTCTGATGAACTGTTGCTGTAATAAGTAAACGTCTGGTAAATCTCTGAAATGGTGACCACATAGGAGCAGTAAACGTTATTAACGTGAATGTATGTTAAATATATTTTTTTACCATTAAGCAATGGGGCCATTCATCAAGAAATGCTTGCACAATGTAAAGATGTCAAATGTTGTGAAACAAATTAAATCAAGCATGAAGTTATGAGACTTTGATATGATGACAACAGAGGGGAAACCTCAGTCCCTTTTAGGCCTTTAGATTAGGCCTGTATATTGGCAAGAACCTGGCGATGATACAGGGGTTACTATTCGATAATACTGCGATGCTGTAAGAAAACAATATAATATAATTTTGAATATATAGTTTTAGGAAAACAGTACAAAAACCACCACCATGTTTCTAGGTTGGCTAATACTAATTTATGAATGTACTAACATACTAGCGGTGCGGCCTTACGCTACTTGTCTACGTTGGAGTGGAAGAGTCTAATGGTGAAGAACACTGCTATCTAGTAGTTCAGGGTTTAAACACAACCCAAAGGGCACCACTGTCTGCCACAAATCTTTGATTGTAAACTATTGATTAAAATACTGCATTTTTGAGAATCAAAAACACAATATTGTGATATATAATGTTTTCAATATTTTCCTACATCCATACTTTAAAGGGGAAAAAACATGTCGGCGATTTTGATTTCATTTTTCTTTAACATGATCATGTTTCTGCGATGGACCTGTCCAGGGTGTTTCCTGCCTTTGGCTTAACCAGCACTGGGATAGGCTTCAGCAACCCCCACGAGCCAGATGGATAAGCATCTTAGAAGATGAATGAATGAATGAATGATGATGTTTGCTGTGAGGTTAACTGAGGGTCAGGGTCCAGTACAGTTTGGGGATATCCCTGCTCTAGCACACCAACCACACATGGTAACGAGCTGGTAAGGAATTGAATTAGGTGTAATTGAGCAGGTATATCAGCAAAGTGTGGAGTTCCCCACCCTGATTTACACTGTGCAAGTAACGTTGTAGTAAAGCTCTTATTTCATAATGAGGTTTTAGTTGGAAACCAGGGAGTTAAAATCTTCCAAACAGAAATGATCCATTCAGGATTTTTTCCCTCATGGTATCTGGATATCATCCAAGCAAGGCCTTCTGCCCAGCTCCTCATATAAAGTATATTACACCAGATTTCCCACTAATATAACTTGGAATTGACAGCAAAATCAACCAATCAGGTATTGCTTTATAATGGGATAGACCAATTTTGTGAGATAAAGCATCACTCTAGATCTTCTGGCAGTCCTAAAAACATCACTGACTGCAAATATGAATGGTACATCAACCAGTTTCAGTCAGTTATTAGGCAGCAGTTCTATGCCAGGACTCTTTACTGGAAGAGTTACTGTAGAATTAACAGCTAGGTAAAACATATGTTAGTACGTCTTACAAACAAAGCATTGCATGTATTTTACAAGCTTACAAGCAACTGTCCATGTTTTAGCCACAAAGTCTTTATGTGAATTGTGTACTTCTAGGATCCTTTAGGGGATTTTTTTGACCATAATTTTTGCCCCTGATGTCCCAGACCACTTTGTATTTGTAACTGCCCTTAAACAGGACTTGATGTCTATATGAGTTTGATTGAGAAAGTGAAGTGAGCACAAAAAAGCGCCTTTGCTTCCTCAAATTGAAAGAAACTTAGTACAGAAATAATGACCACGAGCAAATACACCAGCCTGTTCTAACACCTCCTCCTCCCCCACCCGTCCCTTTTTCCTTTTTTTTCCCCCACAGTGCCACGCATCATGAATGCAGCTGTCATTCTCTTATTGTCTGCGTGTGTATGTAACAGAAAAAAAATGGAAAGATGTTTGTTGCAATGGTGCACTTTGTGGGTGGATAGGATGGCAGCTGGTGACTCTACCGTACTTTACATGCAGTGTGTGTGTATGTGTGTGTGTGTGTGGGTGAGGGGGTGGGTTACGCACAATGGAAAGTGAAGTGTGTCCACGTGACGTTCGCTGGTGTTTCCAACTTTCACAAACCGAGGAACTGGAACCAGCGATGACGAGATCTAACGACATCCTCATCTCTCTCTCTCTCTCTCTCTCTCTCACTCTGGGTCACATGACAGGCTGATGATGACAGGCCTTGTCTGGGCGGAGACTGTGTTGCTTTTTATGAATGAAACTCCTTGTTTACTCTGATGGAGCTATTTCCGTGCGTGTGTGCGTGTGTTTGTTTTCGTACACTGTCAGGACTAAAACTGCCCAGGGACCAAGCACTGTAAAATGGGGACTAATAAAAAGTTCACATTGAAAATTATTTTGTTTGTTTGTGCATGTTTGTTTTTTAATGTTTCTTTTCAACCGAAAGGACAAAAACAGTTCTTTTTGGTTACTGAGGTTAAAATCATTCAATTATAAGATTACTTTTATTACATATAGCTACCAGCAAATATATAATACATATGGATCTTATTCTTATCAAATGTAGGTATACAGTATAATAATGCATATACAATGTTGTTAATAAATAACTACATATACACATAAATATTTAGGGGACATACTATCATCACAGGTAGGTACTTTATGTAGCACATACAGCATATATATTATTATTGCATATAGATGCTTACATATAAATAATACATATGGGACATTATTATCACATATAAATACATTTTGTCATTTATGGAACCAAATCTTCCTAGGTATCTTCAAAGTGATAAATTCACAGGAGAAGCCAACACTGTTCTTAATTTCTAATATCTATATACATTTACCTGTTATATATAACTTAGCTATATATAATACAAATAGGGCATTAACATACTATATATGTATAAAGACATGAACCCAAGTCCTGACACTGTATAAAAACAAATGCATGTGTGGTGTTATTGTGTGTGTGTGTGTGTGTGTGTGTTTGTGTGTGTGTGTGTGTGCTCAACCACAGCAGTTTCCTTCTCTTTT
Organism: Semaprochilodus insignis; assembly: GCA_034552555.1. Classification (NCBI taxonomy): domain Eukaryota; kingdom Metazoa; phylum Chordata; class Actinopteri; order Characiformes; family Prochilodontidae; genus Semaprochilodus; species Semaprochilodus insignis. The sequence goes on from CM067497.1 coordinate 15,922,399, forward strand.
TTCCTGTGCTGATTCACTCTTCAGACTAAAAGCTCCTCCATGTGTATCTCTTAACACCCTCCTTGCTACACATGGGTGTGCAGGTGCACTCGCAGAAACATGTGCAACCATACACACACTCGAGCACACACAGTTTTGAGTATGACTTTCAGCGTTTGTGTGTGTGTGTGTTCACTCACTGTGTCTATCTGTGTGTTGATAAGGCAGCATCCTGTTTCCAATGGGGGCTTGTGTAACAGCTAACAGAGTCCCCGTTGACGTGTGTGTGTGTGTCTTGTGTAAGGGGAAGTCTTTGTAGCGCTATGAGAAAACGAGAAAACTACAGAGAGATTTGCATCTAGACACAGTATTCGTCTCGGCCCTGAAATGCAAGATGAACTGAATCTACCCCCCATCATCAGTGTGTGTGTGTGTGTGTATGTAATGGGGGATGGGTCAGAGGGGTCCTGAGTGCCCAAGTCTGTCTGCATCTGTCAGTTTCAGTTTGTCATTTTTTTCTGGATGTCTCATAGAAGGATCTACTCACTCAGGTATGCAGCCACGGCTTTGCATGTGGATGATTCTGAACGTGTATGTGAGTGTGTGAGTGTGTATTGTGGACGGTGTACCACCGTAATGCTCATTCAGGTGGATGGAGCCACTTGCTAGTCTCATCTTTAGCAATCAATTTGAGCAATTCCACTCAAGTCATCCACAAATGGGAAAATACCATTACTGATAGACACATAAGCACTCATTTCACTCTGCTTTAAAGTCAGAGGACATGATGCAAGTAATCAGCACGTTAGCTCAAAAAACAGCCCTAGAACAATCTATACTCTATCCGGATCAGTCGTTTAAAATGTCTTTCTGAGGAGAAATGAAGCGAGGGAAACGGAAATCAAATGCTGTCCTCATGCTGCGTGCCAGACCATAGTTAGCTTTAATATTAGATTCTATGTTAGCTTTACAGCCCTCTCTAAAAGTCAGCTTATGTTCATTCATACTCTGGATGAAAGCTACTAAAAACTACTACCAGGTTATGATGGTGTAAAATTACCCTCAGTAATAGTAGTCCTTGAACTGACATCACAGTAATGTCGTAACAAAAGTGTGTAATACTGAACAGCTCATGACAAAACTACCCCCACAATATTTTTGGCAATGACGAATTACAAAGAAGGAAGGAGAAGGATAATTCAATATTTTGAAAGTATAACTAACAAGGCAATATGTTTTCTGTCTTGATGGTTGGCATTTGTTATATTAAATGAACCCACTTTACTAGCCTAATGCTAGGCTATATGCCACTTAGTGGCACCTGTCACATACTGCTGTCCATGCCATGAGTCGGGCTATTTGGGGTTATTTAGGGAGATTATGCAGATTCTTCATCCCGTATGAATCGGCCAGTCAAATCACACACAATTTACAATACCAGATGTATGCTGGGAAAGATGATTCAGGTTGAAAAGGGCCTTAGTTGCCAGTACAGTGCCATGTACCATACTTAACTACAAGACATTTTACTGTAATCGTGCTGTAATTTTACAGAATTAAACTTTCAACATGTGGTATGCCCCGTATATACATACAGTAAATAAATGTACAGATACTGTAAAGCCATAAAAAGAGTACAGTGGAAGAGGTACACAGAGTTACAGAAGCACCCTGTTAATTTGATAACATTTTGGCAGAAGGTGATCTAATTTTAGACACAAGTTGTGGGGGAAGGAGGAAACCTGCTAGGCCATGTCACCAACATGGCAGCCATTTTGAATGCTGCCATCATGGATTCAACCTCAGTTTTTCAGTTGAGAAGGCAGGTGTGTGGCATATCCAACTAGTAAAGAATTTCACCAGAAATATAATGCTGAGCGTCATGTTAACACAACATCTTCTTCTTTTGGAGAGTTCTTTTGTGTACTCATAAATGGTACACTAATGCTGTTCTTAAGTGAAAATAGCGAACCCTTTACTAAAATACTGCTCATACTCAAGTAAAACTATGTAAAAAGTATTTACATTTCTACTTAAGATAAAGTATAAAAGTACTTCCAAGTGTAATTAAGTACAAATTGTAAAAACACTGCTATTTGTTCTATTAAAGGTAGTATGTCTGTAAGGCAGACATGAAAACAGAGCTTTAACATTTTGCTGTTTGGTAATGTATTTTTAACAAATATTTAATAACTTGTATTAAATAAATTGTACTCCTGCTGTAAAAATGGAATCCAATTAATAAATACCAAAAACAAAGCATGCCTAGTCATACTTAAGATTGCTATGCTATGATTGAAAATTTGATATTTAGAGGAGGGGGGGTGTTAAAATATATGCAATGATTGCTCAGTTTCAATTTGAAAGTGTGCTATTTTAGAAAATACATTTTCCTCCCACTTCAAAGTAACGATTAGCAAACCTTCATTTACAAAGCAGTGTAGTAAAAGACAGGAAATTTGACTTTTCTAAAATTACTTTTATTTTGTTTTGAAAGCATAAATATGTGAAAAAAGTACAATAGCGAGGCACATTCATTACTGTCCATTCCTGCCAGTGTATGAGTTTAAACAGTATGCAACGTCCTACATTAAATGTTTTGGCAGTCCTAGAATATCAGTAACTTGGGCATTACACAGAGTGAACATACTAAAAGTAACTAGACACTCGATTTGAGGAACAGGGTCAGCAGACTTCATCTTCTTGCTGATTCTCAGTCACCAACCTACTTTCAGTACCATCAGTTGCTATGATTAGCTTCCGTAAATCAGGTTGTCAAACATTTCCTATCATTCCCAATAAAGAAAGCGTTAGCATGTGGCAACAGAAGTACAGCTAATTATAAGACCAAGCCAGAAAGGTCGCAAAGCGGATACAGCTATTATTATGTCTCATATAAATACAGAAGTACGTAGCATTTGTAAACAAGCCCTGCTATTGCATAAATCACAGATCTGTAATTAGGTTGTTTCTCTAACACCCCTTGTGTATTAACACACACACATACACACACTGCTGTGTTTTAGGCAGCCGTGCGTAGGAGACTGTTGCGTGTTTGGTGCAGAACACGGCTGTTGAGAACCTGAGTTGTCATGGAGATGATGGGTTGATTCACCATAGCGACTAATGTTGGATGAGAGAAAGAGAGAAATATGAGACAGAGAAAAAGATAGATAGATCTAGACATAGAGAGAGAAAGAGAGGATCAAAGGCCAAAACCACAATCAACTACATTACCCAGATTACACTGTGGTGAAACGTGCCAAGACTGCGGGAAGAACAAGAATACTGAGGTGTTTCAGTTCCATGAACACTTTACACCAAAGTCTTTTGACGGAAGCTGTTCTTGGCACAGCAACAACAGAGGCCTTTAGGCAGCACCATTACTTATCAACCGTGCCCAATGGCTTTCATTTAGGCCTGTAATCAACACAGCCTACTCTGTCCACTGGTCAAAACCGGCCACAAACACTGCCGAAAATCTGCTTTGTCCACTTGTCAAAACTTGCCTCTATCCATGCAGTAAAACCTGTTCTGTCTTTCAGTCAAATGTTTCCCATCAGGCAAAATCTGTCTTGCCTACTGGTAAAAAAACTTGAACTACCAACTGGTCAAAATCGATTCCCCTGGACATAATTTGTTTTATTCATTGGTCAAAATCTATCCTGTCCATCGGTCAAATCCGTCCTGATCATTGGTCAAAACTTGCCTTGTCAACTGGCCGCTGGTCAAAGCCTGCACTGTCAACAGGTAAAAACCAGCCCCAGCCACTGGTCAAAATCTACTAATTTGTTTCTGCCATGTCCCCTGTTCTAAGTAACCATTTGGTCAAAATCTATCCTGTGTACTGGTCACAACTTGTCCCATCCATTGGTCAGTATCTGTCCTGTCCACTGGTCAAATGTGTCCTATTTATCTATACTTTCTACTGGTCAAAACCTGCGCTACTCACTGTTTATAACACGCCCCATCTACTGGTCAATGTCTGTCCTATTCACTTATCAAAAACTACACTGTAGACTGGGCAAAACCTTAAACTTACCCCATCCACTGGTGAAAATCTGACCAATCCTCTAGATAAAACATGTCGTGTTCACTGGTCACAACCTACTACGTCCAGTGGTAAAAATCTGCCCAAACCACCGGTTGAAATCTTTCTTGTCCACTGGTTACAACTCAGTTATCAACTGGTCAAAACTTGTCTTGTCCACTGGCCATTCCTCTCCAGATCTCAGTGGAACTGCGTAATTTATGAGGTCCAGCATGTGTACTATTTTATATATTGTAAACCTGATCCTAAATTTGAACTAAAGTATAAAAGGCGATACATATGCTAAGTTGAGCCATAGTTGATTGAGTTTGATATCTAAGCCACAGCTTTTACTTCACTCAAATACAATTACATGCCACACACACACGTGTAGAGTAGTAGTAAACAATGGTAATGTATGTGTGTGTGTGTGTGTGTGTGTATATGTGTCAGACTGATAAAAATGGACTCTGACTTGTATGTGCGTGTCCGCTAGAACGAGACACTACGTGTGTTTCTAGTAGCTCAGAGTAAGTTCTAGAGAGACAGATCCCTTAATACATTCCACACATTTCCCACTGATGAAGCAGAGCTTAAATACAGAAACCTCTCTCTCCCTCTCCCTCTCCCTCTCTCTCCTCCTTTCCAGCAAAGATAAACAAACCCAGTTCATTTACTCTCCTTGTAACAAACACTAGATTCCTAATATATAACCGGCACTGCCGGAGCGGAACACGAGTAGAGGAATATTTAGAGCCTGTGAACCCGCTACAGTGGGCCCTTGGTTTGCTATGCGGTATGAAGGAGAAAACGTGATGTCATCGCCTGGTGATGTAACAGACCACATTCAGAATCTGAACCTTTGAATGAAATGCCATTCCAGTGGTTAAAGTAACCTGCTGGTGATGTCACTGCACCTCTGATCTAATGGCTGGTGGACATTCCTGGTGATTTGAATGCCAGGGCCCATCAATAGGCCTGATAGGGTTGTGTTGCGTAGGCCACTCGTCGGTTATCAGCATGTAAACTCAGCCCGAGGGCCGTTCTACCTGACGGTCGGACAGAAAAAAACAGCTAAATATAGCACCAGGTAATCAGTGGCGTTTAAGGGACTCGATTTGAATGGGGCTGCGTCTCGTGGCTGACAGGCAGATAAAATGGGAGCGTACAGTGAGGCAGCATGTGCGAAGCAGCTGATTTGAATATTCCGCTGCAGACTGCAAGGGAACCAATTGCTGGAAGTTCCAGAGTTGGCAGAGTCCTGTTTCATTACTGTACACACACAACCAAGCTAATGTAATGGACAGACTAACGCACTAACCTCCTTTTGTAGGTGAGCAAATCATTAATGGCAAACATCTTTGCTATTTATGTGCCCTTTCCCCCTATTTATGTAGTCCTGTATACACACATAGCTAAGCTGTAACTGACAAACTAACACAGACCACTGTTGGCCCACTAACGGCAAAGCTGGCAGTCCCCTGGTATTTTACTCAGCGTTTCTGGGCCATCCACCAATGGTTAAGCAGAGTATTAGACCAAGTGCCATTTTCCATTGCTTATAATCAAGCCAGCAGTCAGATATATGCTTGCTATCTGCGATGAGGCACAGATACGTTTACCACAAAAGATTCAGTGGTTGTATGAACCCATAATTTATAATTATATGAAATATTTTGGTACTTAAAAGAGACCGGTGCCTACAGAAAAAAGACCTGTGGCTAAAGCCCAATGGTCAGACCCTAAACACACCCCTGGGCTAGCTCCATACATATACTGTATTGTTATATATTATATAAAATTATATACCTATACAAATCAGCCTACCTATCACCTAATACAATTCAAGCCCCTTAACTTCAGACCTGAGGTTGTTGTGCACTCATTTGACTCTTGACACTCACTTCTGGTGGAGTTTTATACAAATGTATTCTCTAAACTAGTAAGCAAGTGGTAGAGGTGGTTAGTAGATAGCAACAGCCAGCACCCACAACACAAAACATCTGCTCATCTGCTCTGCTGCCAGGTCTTTCTTAGAATGTGAATTTAATTCATAGTTAAAAACGTGTACAGCTCCAGCTAGAAGACGATGTCACCCTAACATACAACTAACCTTATTTAACTGACAGATACAAACAAGCAATCTTTGGTAGATACATAGCAGAACTTCTTTGATATGTAGCTGAAATTCTACACACACAATCATGCTAAAGCAATCTAGAGAATAACATGTAGGTCAATGTAGCTGAAGTCTACGTAGTCTTTCTTAGTGGGTTTCTTTCAGACACGAGACTCCCCCAAACTGTCTTTAACTCTTTTACTTTCCAGTCTTCTTTCTCTTTTTTTTTCCTCTAGCTTTTTTTGCTCTCCTTTGAGTTCCCTCAGACATTGATCTTTTGTGTGTGTGTGCGTGAGTGTGAATGGAAACGCAGAAGCAGGCTGATTTTCCGAGTGGAGCCTCATTCTGGGTCATGGAAGTTCCTACATGGAGGACTAAGGAGCTTCACACACACACCCATACTCACACACACACACACACACACACACACACACATACCACATCAATGTATCCTCAGATATTGTTCGTGTTCTCCTGTCCTATCCGCTAATGCGTGATCCAGCCTTGCACAAAGAATGAAGAGTCTTGAAAATGGAGTTTCAGCTTGAAAAAAGTTGGGATGAGGTTCTAATAGTGGAATGCAGTGTTTCTTACACTTCTCATTCAAGCCATAAAGATCCATTTTTGTCCATATCCGTCCACATGCTATTATTTCAGGAGTCTTATGGATCCTCCAGGTGTTTCTTTTTGGAAACGTTAAACAGGCAGAAAGGTGCTTTTGGGAAAGTAGTGGCTTTCTCCATACCATCATTTGATAGTGTTTGCCTGATGGTGGACTCATGAAAACTCACATTAGTCAGAGTAAAAGAGACCTGCAGATTAGTTAGATGATACCCTGTTTTTTTTTTTTTTTTGTGATCACGTAGAATACCCTTTGTCTTTGGAACCACTCCAAGAAGACTAACAGTGTTTACTATAAGTCTGACAGTGGATCGGGGAAGTCCAAATTCGTCAGAAAGAGTTCTGGAACATCTTCCAGGGTAATGATCATTGGGAAGTATTTTTCTCATTTGGCCGAGACATGGCATACACTAATAAATGCCTGTGGTTGGTGAAGACATTATGTTTTTTAAACACAGTAGGGTCATCCAATAGACTGAACCTCTTGACCTCTTAATTATACCAAATTAGAGGTCCACATACATTTGTCAATGATAAAGGATTCCCAAACGTTTAAGCAACACTGTTTGTGTATGAAGATAAAAAGCTGCTTCCCTCTTGTACCACGTCTTGCAGAATTTGGTTCACAGTTTGGAAAGCATTTCAGGAGTGCCAGATTCCTTCCACTGTATAGGTCCATTAGGCGCATGTCCCACTGGCCCAGTGCCCCTTCCTATGGAGAGATGGGCTTCTCTGGAACCATTTAGCCCAGTTTGTTCTCTGCAAGGCGCTTAGACCTGTCAATCAAGCAAGATTCAGGCAAGAAGGGCTGCAAATCTGGCCTGGAGTGAGCTCATTCACCAGCCGCCAATCAACCCTGACCCCAACCACAGCTACATCACTGCAGCCTGTCTATTTGCTTCTCTCTCTCAGTCGGACTAAATCGCTCCCCTTTTTCTTCTTGCTTTACTCAAGCATACTCAGGTGGTGTGTCTTCGTACCAGGCTCATTTATGTGGCTTAAAAACAGTTGAGAGGGATGAAGAGTGTCAGGAAGGAGGCTAGAGAGAGAGGCTCTTAGTCATTTCTAAACAGTTACTTATTTCACCCTTTAACCGTTAGAACTCACAGTCTATTACTGTAGATATAAAAGCACTGAGCAACTTAATACTAATTATTTCTCACTCGCAGCTCATTAAAACAAGCAGAGACTTTCATCAGAAGTGAATATGTAACCATCCAGTTAACACAGCAGAAGCAGAAGAGTCAACTGAAAATACATGTAGCAACTCAGTAATTATGCAAATATATCTGAATAGTATAGCTAAACAAAACAACCTTATAAGATCCTATCTGTTGTCCCATATTTCAGGTTTTAACTTTAATAACTTCAAAACTGACATATTAGTTTCATAGCAGTTATCAAATTCATAGTCTTTACAAAACAGTAAGTCACGTTGGTCTCCAAATTTAGCTTCTTTAGTTTAGAGCTGGAGCTACAAGGTAAACGTTGCTAACAAACACTAGAAGTCAATAGTCACCCAAATCTCTTCCATAATAACATCAGCTGAACTTCTCTCAACCCCCTCAAACCACATCAACGCCTTCATTAAGGTCACACAGTCCTGTCAATGCGATTCAGGGCAGGGTATGACCTATTGTGATCTATAAAAATTGGGTGACTCTTAATGTCTAGTGTGTGTTAGCAACTATAGGCTAAAACAAAGACACAAACCATCTCGGCTGATCGACTCTACTGACAACATTTTATTTTTTACTCATCTGCTGTTTGAAATAAATAAATAAATGAATGAATCTGCTAAACAACTGAAAATCATATTAGCAGGATTAGCATCCACTTTCTTCTAACACTGCAGAGAACACAACACCTCTCTGCCCCCACAATTAATTAAAAAAATTACTATTACTATTAGAACCTGTAAGCCACCATTTTTTTTCGTCATGAATTCAGGATCTGTTGACCGCCCCCATCCGTTTCATTTTTTGGATTAGCCAAATTGCTAGTTTTGCTAAACTGACAAAATGTACTATGGATTTGTGTCCATAAAGACATATTGAAGTCAAAGAAAATAATAGATAAAAGAGAGTCAGAGCTGTTCTAACCCTAATTACAATATGCTTCTCTGAGAGAAAGAGAGAGCGAGGGAGTGAGTGAGTTGGAGAGAGAGAACGAGAGTGTGTATGATGAGAGGCTGTTGAATAGCTCGCTGGCTGCCTGCATTCAATCTGTTAAATGGGAAGGGTCATTAGAGAGCCGTCCACTTTTCAAATACAATGGAAATCAGATAAGCAGCACGAGGAATAGAGGGCAAAGGAGGGATAAAAATGGAGCGGGAGGAAAGCCGTGTTGTTTCTGTGTGATTGGCAAAGGTGCTCAGGCACGATAGAGCGCCTCTCGGACCACACTCCAAAATCACTGGAGCCTCAGTGCTGACAAAAGCTCCACTGTGGCCTGTTTCCTGTCCGTACGCGAGTGTGTATGTGTTAGCACTTGTGTAATACAGCGAGATGTAGAAGCATGAGTGCACAACATGGCAAAATCCTCCAGCAAATTGTTGAAAAATCAAATATACACATTTCCCCCCATTTAGCTCAAATGTAGTCAAAACACGTCTGGTATCAGGAATTTGCTTCTTTGGTTTAACCAGAGGCAAAGAGGCTGATGTAGCCAACAAGTACGGGAAGCTTACATTCTTTAAGTTGGCACTAAATTGCCTCAAACTGTGTGGAGATGTTAAGTAATCTCAAAAAGAATGGCATTGTTTCTGAGAGGGACATACTGTTATGCACAGAAATAGACAGACCAGAGCATGTGAGAGGAGTGGAGCAGCAGACGTTTCCACTCCTCGCACAAAGTGTTTCTAAAATCACTCCAGTTCTGCACTGGGTTTTCTGTTTCCCATGCTATACTTGCTCTTCACGACACTCTGTGTCTGCTCCCGCTCCTTATGATCCATTCTATACATTTGAATGCATCAATAAAACACTGTGTACCTTATTGCATTGATTTTATAGTTCTACAATTATTGGCTGTTATTGCATGAAAAAGTAGTTAAACATTGTGTGTGACACAGTGGGAAGGTATAGGCCCAATTCCCAAGCTAGAAACCTTGCGAGAGTAGACAAATGCACATCATTAACACTAGCTTCTTTTGCGCAGCAAAATGGATCACACAAAACTGACTGTGTAATTTCTATAGTGCTCTTCATATATACTCTCTGCAGGTCAGAGAGAATTTGTAGTGTGTAGGACTGGTGAACAGCTCCGCAGCACAGACACTGTGAATGGCAGTGGGGTGTGAGCTGCAGCCGTTTCTGCCGTATCACTCATGTCATACACAGGTGCTCAGTGTAGGAAAAAAGAACTGTCTGCCTCGTGGGATGGAACAATACTGAAGCGATTTCAAAGTTGGAGAGAACACCAACACTTTGACTTCTACTGACTTTCTCAAAAAGTGATGCATGCACCGGGCAAAATCACGCCACTTTGCTCCCTGCTCTGTACCCCCATCTACGCCGCTCACCTACTCTGAGCCAAAACCAGTAATAGCAGTCATCTTGAAATCCGAATTCTGTTTGCATTTTAGCCCATTTTTAAATAAAACTGTATGTAATGCAGTGTTGTGAACATGTAAGGCAGTGTATACGAGACCTCCTAAGAGCTTTGTGCAATCCGAGGCGAGCGTGTAATGTTTTAAGCATGAAGTATGTACACTGCTAGCCTAACTTCTACATGCTAAAATAGCTTTTAGTTCCAGTGTGAAGAGCTATTCACAACAAATCTGTTTTTTACAGCACGTCAAGTTTTAAATGCCAAAACTCAAGTCCAAGTCCGAAACTGACAGACTACAAAGCTGTGTAAAGAATTTTAATTGGAGTCTGTTCTAATCTTGCGTCCTCATTGGAAGATTGAATATACCAGCTGGTAAATTAGTAAATACAACTTTACTTACTTTACTTACATTCGGGTGCTTGCTCGTGGGAATGCCCAACGCATGGTAAAATGAGCTTGGAGGTATGGAGAATAAACAACCTGCTTTTTATTTGCTGTATTAAAAAGCACACATATCTGATAGAGGCGTGTCATGTATATATACATATAGTTTTTCACATTCATTTATGGATAAAAGGATGAAGATTGTGTTATTTGTCACATTTCGTAAACTTGTGTATTATCTAGAATTCTGAGTTTGTTGGAAATTCAAGTGCAGGTATTTCAGTTTCTGACTCGAACGCAGCATAATTTCTGTGGTGTCCGAATGCATTAAAATCAGGCTGACCAGTCAGAGCTTCATACAGAAATACCTGCAGAATCATTAGCTTCAGCTCCGGTAAGAAGCAGTGGAACGCTCTGTGGTAATGTGTTTTCTGTAGATTGGACAGACCTAGTTTATGTCAAATGAAAATAGATTTCTGAGTGTTTAGACAGAAAATGGTCGGACTTGGAGTAAAGTAACCACTACGTTAAAAAAACGTCTGAAAAAAGACATACTTAGTGTGAATATGCCTTAAACTAAAGAACCAAACTTTACCAAATGTGTCTTGACTGACTGACTACGGTAACCCCCTTTTTCTCCCATTATAATCAATGAAGCTGACTGCACCAAATACAACGCGCCATTTTCTCCAGATGCCCTGCTTCTATTTTGCTCTGCCATTTCATCTCGAAATGGACGAGGGGAAACTCATACATGAAGTGGAAGGGGTGTTACGTACTGAAGGGGTGTTTAGTGCTGGTCGTTGGAGGTAAACAAATACATTTTTTGTGTGAGACTTCACAGCCACTATAATGCTATATTTTGTATTTAGACTACTGATGTTTAAAGTGGGGAAAAAAGCATAAGTCATTCTAAACACTATTAAATCCTAAACTACAGCCAGAAAAGCAGCAATTACTGCTGTACGGTTTTTCTACTGAATGTAGCTGAATGTAGCAATTTTGAGGTTGCTGATGAAGGTGTTTCTGATACTGCTGCACCTAGTTATCATTTTGATTCTGATAACATTTTAATAATGTTCGGTTTGTTAATTTTTTGATGCTACAGTTGAAGGGCATATTTTTCACCCAGCAAACTGAATTAAAAGTCATTGTGGATCAGAAATAAACTATTTTTTTCCTTAAGGTAGCGTATTTATAAGAGAAACAGAGTATTCGGGAGAATTTTACCCATCTAGGTTGTTAACACTATTATAGCAAAAAGGTTTTTTTTGGTCATTCACTTTTAATGAAGTTGTTGTTAGCCCTCCATGTATGGTGCTATATGGCATGCAGTTGAAATGCAACATTACAGCTGGGCGATATGGCAAAACGTCCTATCACAACACTTGTTTTTTACGATACATTGTCATTACATTTAGAACAATCAGAAGAGATGAAATAAGTAACCCCACATTTAATAATACTATCAAAAACGACGCATTCAGTTATTTGTATTCAACATTTCATACACTATGCTACATTATATTCACATAAACGGAGGAAACTATACTCTCTTTTTAATCAAACATGCAGCTGATAAGTTGGTTTTAATGTACTGACTATATCCATAGTATGCTCAGAAAGCATATTGTGACATATTGTGATGTAATTTATCAGGATAATGTTAAACACTGTCATACCAGCTTTGACAGACATGCAGCCAGTGATGGCAGTCTATTTGTGGCATCCTCTTGCTGTAAAATATCATCATATCAACATGTCTGTCTTTGAGGTTTTCTTGAATCATATATCAGCCAGTTAGCCTTGATGGTGTGAACATTATTTCACACCAGGACACTAGTCTACAGTCAACTCCGGCACCTTCTTGTTAGGAGAAGACAAAATCCTGGTAGTACAGAAGGCCAGAAGGAGGGGAGGGACAACATGCTTTGATATTATTGGTGTAAATTAAATTTTTGCTCTGCCTTTGATATATGATAGTGTAGCCAAACATCAGAAGTGCAAAAGTCAGTACACTTCAGTTAGGGATATATCAAGCTTAATATGATCAAGGCCATAAACCAACCATGTGGATTTTGATCTGAGGTTAACTCTGAAACACATATGAGCTAACAGGTACGCACACACTCATGCAGCCACCCAGGCACTGATGAGAACACGAAGCTAGGCTTGTCCCCAAGATATGAAGTATGTCTACCAAGACCATAATTGCAAAACGACTGAAAGAGTCCTCCAGTGTTGCCTCCGAATGAGATTTCAGCTTGCGTATGCATGGGAATGTGCCTAGAAGAGATGAAGAAAGGAGAGAGAAACAGAAAGAGAGGGGTCTTTTGAATCGAGAGTGTGTGACAGCACTGCTACTTGATATGAGGCTTGACCAGAGGACTGATGAGATAGCAGGCGGCCTCTCAGCCAATCAGACCCGAAGGCGGTGGGGGAAGCTTCCAATCAGGCTCGGCCTGGTGAGTCTGAGGGCAAAGAGAGATGAGTTTGACCCCCAAGACTGACCTCAAACCCCCTAAGCAGGCAATCGTGTATGTATCCACAGCCATGACCGTATTAGGCATCCTAATTCATAGCGAGCAGGCCACTTTGGCACATTTATGACATTTATTACTTTACACAGCAGCCACATTTCCTGTTTCTTACTTACATCATAGAAAAATTTAAAGGTTTTTTTCAGCAGGCTTTTTAGAACTCTTTCAGTTGTTATTTGAATTGCACTTTATTGCTAAGCATTAAAAACATTAATTTCTGTAATTCACTCATTTATTAGGGCATGTTTTCAATGTTGTTATTCAATTTATTTTGATATGTAAAGAACCTAGTCTAACAAAGCTGAAAATGTGTATATTTTTCTTTTGCAACTTACATATTAAAGCTGAACTATGTCATTTCTTTTTGCCAAAATTGTAAGAAGGAGCACTACTGAGTCAGGAGGAAAAATTATGGCGACAGAGCGCTCCATGTAAAACCCAAAATAATAATGTATAAGTTAGAGGCACTGGGCCTGAGTTTTCCGGACCTTGTCTTTACACATTAAAGTCACATGCACAGGCTCAAAAAAAAGATTTGGCTCGATGTTTAGGTCTCAAATGCAAAATGAATACAGCCCTGATGTAGATGCAATAACAACAGTAGATAATTCACTTACATCCTGAAGAGAAACGCCATTCATTAATTTTGTTAATGAGTTTTCACTGAATTTTTCAAAACACTTGCAATCATTAGATACATCCGCTTGGGGAAGGAATCTGAAACACAACAGAGACCGCAAAGTGTTTTTTCACATGTTGCATCCAATTACATATTTTCTTATTTTTAGTTGTTAAACATTAGTTGATAAAACAGAAAATATGTGTGAAATACGTTCACAAGAATATTACATTCACAAGAATTTCACAATTTAGTCGTCATCTATTAGATATGTTATTCATTTATTAAGCTTTATTACTTAAAGAATGATTCTTTAAAGGGAATTCTGTTGATTTGTAAGTCACCTTTTTTAAGAGTGATTTTAGAATTACAATTGCAACCAGACAGATGAATTGTTTCTAAAGTGTTTCTGAAAGTTACATCAAGTTACTACGTGGTATGTATATGAATATGTTGCTGATTCCTGAAACATTGGCTGTCATTTACAAGTATCTTCCTAAGTGTTTTTGATTTTTTTCTTGAGAAAGGTACTAAGAAAAGTCCATGTCAGAATAATGGTGTATTCCTAAACTTTAGAAATGTTCACATCTTTGTGCTCTCGTGTGTTTCTTACCCAAGAACAAATCCCCAATAAGAAAACATTGGTGACGCCAGAATCTTTTGAAAACTCTTTTTTTTACTAAGAACGGTTGGTGAATGAGGCCCATTGTTTTTCTGCAATGGGCCATTTCAATTATCTTTTTAGTAATATTGAATTATTCTGTAACTTCATTTGGAATTTACATGTCTAAAATGTGTTAATCAGTTGCATGTAAGTACAGTGTCTGACAGCAACACAATTCTTGCAACCTAATAACACATTTGAATTGTGTAAATCAATAGAACTATTGTTATAATTGTACTATAAAACGAACATGTAACTGATGCAGGTATGGGAGTGCACTGTAATGTATGGGCCCTTATGGATTAAGGAATTATATGAGACAGCAATAACTTACGATCAACTGCCTACAGCCCTTTTTTTCCAACAAGATGACCAGCACATCAGTTTGTTCATACACTGAAAGTAGTGTGTTAAAATGCCAATTCACAATCTCTGCATTATTAGGCTAAGTGTCCTACTTAAAACTGCTCAAACTCCATCAAACTGCAATTTTGGTATAAAAAAGATCCATCGTTAAGCCCAGTGGCACAGGCAGAAATACATTTTTGGAAATGCCTTTAGGGTCTACCAATTAGAATTGTCCTGCCAAGTTATTACATCAGGTTAGACCTATTCCTGACAGCACTGCAGCCATCACCCTACCTATTTCAACACTTTCACCCAATACAAACAAGAGCAATGAACCAGAAAGCTGGATTCACATCAACACAAACATAAAAGTTAAAAGTTCAAATCAGACAACTGAGATGTACAAAGGCAAGGAAAAATATGCAACAAACCTAAAAATCTAAACTCAATCATCCTAGGCCAAAACATACTAACACAATCGGCGAGCCCAAAAAGAAAATGAGGCTCAGATAAAATCAACTGGCTTAGACGTGCAACAATGAAGGATAAAACATTGTATTAAATGTATTAATAGCATTGTCAGTACCAAATTTATAAACAACTAATGACAGCATTTTTTTCCAGCTTTGAATGAGTAGAAAACGACATGCTGTTTGGTGTTAAATTTCATTTTTAACATCCTCGGTTACGTCTTTAGAGCTTCAGATTGAAAGACTGGCAACTTGAGGTAATGGCAGATGGCAACCTTTGCTAACCAGTTATTGAAGGTCTACGAAAAGAAGTTGAGGCTTGGCTGAGAACATAATGGTTTGATTGGCTATAATACAATGAGAGCAGAGAACAGCAGAAACCTTTTTATTATCTTTAAAAATCAGACTTAATAAAAAATTCTTTCCCCCTTTGGATAGGACATGACTTTGACTGATCTGAGTAGGCCCATTTAATTATCATGTTTTAGAACATTAGTTATTCTACAGAATTAGGGTTAAGATTAATAACTGAGTAATAAGAGTAATAATGGAGTGATGGCAAAGTAGTCGAGGCTGGGAAAGTCCCTCTCTAGCTTCTCCTGAGAGTGTGTGGAGATGGCTTTGATACACACACTGTAATCTGCTCGCTCCGTTCCACACCGGCACGCAGCCACTTCTCCGGTGATACGGCAACGGCCTGCGGCCTCCAGACCCCAACACAGGAAACACGAGAGAGCTGAGTGCAAGGGCTTTCTCTTTTTCTTCTCTGTTTTCTTTTTTTTTTCTTTTTTCAACTTCTCCCTGCTGCCATGAGTGCGCGTTTTGTGTTTTAGAGCGAACCCAATACCTCACGCTCTCTTTAAAGCTCTGAGACAAGCTCTCAAAGATAAGCCAGCTAGCCACTTTAGCAGAAGTCTCTTTCCCAGACTCACAACTGTACACGGCATAGAGGATTTGCGACAGAGAGAGCGCGATACAGAAAGAGAGAAAGACAAAGAGAAAGGAGAAAGAAAGACAGACAGATAGAAAGTATGGTAGCAAGAGACACAGAAGAAAGAAAGAAACATAGCATTGATAGTCATAACAATAATATAAAATACGCTATCTCTTATAGTATTGACCAGGTCAGTTTGATATACCCTATTAATTATTGCCTGGGGCTCACAATATTTAACACTCATTTTTCCAAGTAAATTACTGTATTGTGTAATCAACTCACTGTTTTTTTTATATATATATGAGATACATTTGTACATAAGGAGTACATAACATGGTGAATATATGTGTTTCACATTTGTTTAATCAGCATATTTAAAGGTCTGTTAAAATTTAATGCAGTTTTTAACATGTAAATTTATAGTCAATTACTGGCTACTGAGTTGCAATCATTTTACAGTTCTTGTGTAAAAACACAGGACTGACTGGATTGACTGTAGTGTACAGCAAAATACAGAGGCATCACAGTAATCCTGTGTTTCAGGTGAGGTTGAAGTTGCTCATTTACTGTTACTTACTGACAGCATGGTACAGTAAATAACTGCCAAAGCAATGCAACTAGTATGCAGTGATTTACTGTAATTTTACAGTATTGTTTTTAACATTGACAAGTATTAGATAATTATTTTAGATGTTCTTGGAAAACCAAACAGGTTCCAGCTATTAACTGAGTAATTGAGGAGTTCAGTCTCCAAAGTGTCCTAATTTTGGGTATAAGGATAAGTAACAGGACAGTTTCAATAAATTTACAGCTTTCTAAAGAAGTTAAATAACTACCTGGTACTCTTTATCCAAAATAATTACACAGTACTATGGAGTTTGTACAAAACCCATCAAATTTCTAGCTTGTATTGGGCATCTCAGTGTAATGGAACATACTATGATATTACAAAATAACTATGTAGCACATTGGAATTTGTGTCTGGTTAATATCTTAATTATTAAGGGACTGTAAAGGAAACTGTTACAATGTTAATATTACTATCATCTTACTACTTATTGTAACCCAGACACTGGCTTTATAAATGTTCCATTATGTGTCATAACAATAAATCACCCTGATAGTAGCTGAATAGCGACAGAGAGAGAGAGAGAGAGAGAGGGGGAGAGAGAGAGAGAGAAAGAAGAGTAGGATATAGACAGGCACAGAAAAATAAAGAAAAGAGAAAGGGAAAAGTAAAAGAAAATAGAAAAAAACAAGATAAATATGTAGACAATGAGAAAGAGAGATAGACTGAGATAGAGAGACAGCGTGAGAGAAAGAAAGAGACAGACAGACAGATAAAGAGAAAGGAGGAAAGAGAAAAAAGAAACAATGTAAAAAAGAGAACGAGACAGAGACACAAACAGAAATAAATAAACATAAAAAGAGGAATAATTAAATAGACAGAAAGAGAGGGCAAAAGAGAGAGTGAGAAAGGGAGACAGAGAAGAAAAGAGGGAAAAGAGGAAAAAGGGGAGAGGTTTGAAAGAGAGAATTTCCATTACTTTACAATAAAAAGCAGCTCTGACGTTATGTGGTCAGTCCTGATAGACCTGTTTGTTTAAAAGGAAACCAAATCGGTGGAATAGGTCTTTGGTGACCAGTACTTTCGTAATGGCTTGTGAACTTCATCAGTGCACTGTACCACACTATAGCACCGAGAGTAGAAGCCAGTGCGTGGCCGGAGTGTTGGGGCAGGGGAAACTCTCAGCATGCCTGGGTCACGCTTAATGAGATTATTTATTACACAAAAAAACGTTCTGTCCAAACATTTAGATAAGAGAAACTCCACGCTGCTTGGCGTTTACCACTTCTGAATCATATCCTGAGAAAACGTACACACAAACACATACAAACACTCACACACTCTCATATACATGTACATGCAATGCACACATTAAAAGTGTTTTAATTTAGTCTACCTCATCATTGAAATAGCAAGATTTTACCTTCAGGTGCCACCTTTACCACAGGTCATAAATGATATGCTTGCTGAAAAGTAAATTCTTGCCCTGTTAGATCACTTTCTACAAAGCTCCAAACTGCCTCGGAAAGTAACATCAATGCAAAAATTTTACAAACCTTCATGAAATGAGCTTTTATGGCCGGCCATGTGCATAATGTCAAGCTTTACATTATGTTTCACTATCTGGCAGGACAGGCATAGTGACAACAGTAAAGTTTGGTGGAGGAGGAATAATAAGCTGAATAAGATAAAATGCCTACTCATTTCCAATTTATATGTGAGGAAAAGTATAGCGTCTAAATTAAACACTTCAGAAAATTAGTATTGCTTTGTTGTTCTTAACTCATAAGGCATGGTAGGTGGATAAACCCACAAAATTAGCAGAAAAAATCTGTTTAGAGTAAGTGCAAAAGAGTTTGCTAGAAAGCTAACACTGAATGTAAGTTATTTAACAAGAGCTACCGGGTCATATATAGTACAATAAATGTTATGCTAAACTGCATATTTTAGTAAATTTACATTTAAACTAACAGTCAGTAAATTTACAGCTACACATATCTATATCTATATCTAAACATATACTGACACAAGCTTTATACTCTTTACAAACTTTATAAATTTACATCTAAACTGAAACATTCATGAAATTTACACCTGAAGTTACATCTAAACTTACACTGTCATGAAACTTACTCTGGAACTTGCGTCTAAACCTATTCTATCATGAAATATACACCTGAATTTACATCTACACTTATTCTGTCATTACATTTACATAAGGTTTACATCCAAACTAATACTGTGATAAAACATACACATGACATTGTATCCAAATATGCACATTTACATGTAAACATACCCTGTAAATCAATAAATTAGCATGCAAATTTACGTCTAAACTTTAACTGACATGCTGACATCCTAATTAAACAATATTTGTCGTCGTCAGATTGTTAGTGTCACTCAGTGAGACTGATCACGCGTCCTGTCAGTAAACTACTCCAGCACTCCAGAAAGGTCTCTGTTCATGCTGACAGATTAATAATGTTAAAGTAAGGCCACAGGAATGTCAGGGCCTGAGGGTATCCTTAAGGAGTGTACTGTATCACACTCTCACACACGCAGGTCTTAGATATATGAAATAACTCCAGTTATGTATTAGGAATGCCTTTCGCCTCTTAACACTTCTCTGGAAACATGCTACTCATTCTGTGAGAACATTTCTCAGAAAACCCTCAGGCACTGTTGGGTGAGTACACAGATAATGTAACAAATTACATGCTGTAAGACAACAAAAGGCTTCTGAGCCAGACAACATAATCAAAAACAAAACATCACCTACAACCTCTAAAGTTGACGTGAAATGCCTTATTAGCAGATGATGCAGGTATTATAAAAATAAAAAGCAAAAAACATGAGAAAGTCTGTTGTAATTAAAGAACCGATTTTGAAGCCTTTACTAATACAATATCATATACATTCAGAGAATAAAATCAATAACAACATAAATACTCACAATATCCGCACTAATGATTTTAAAACGGGTCAAATTACATAAAATTTAAGTTCAAAGTTAAGGAAGCAGGGTGTGAAGGCAGGCTGGTAGAATACAGTGTTAGATGTGCACACAGGTCAAAGATGTTCAATGGAACCAGCACAAAGATAATTATTACGCAGTACAGTCAAAACTAAAGCTCTTGAAGTGAATCATATAAACTGTCCAAATTACCAGTTGACTTGTTGATGAGATGATTCTAAGATGTAACCAGAGGTGAGTAATCCAGGTCCAGAAGGTAAAAACCATTCCCAGGAGTTCCAGCTGCCTGAAATCCTTTGCTGCTGGTTTGAGCAAACTATAGAAGCCTGGCAATTGAAGCAAAATCCCGGGAAAGACTTTTTGGATCTGGACCACCCATCTGTGAGTGTACGTTTTTTGGTGGCGGTCAGTGTAAGAGCGTAAAGGAAATCTGGAGGTCAGAATCATTATCAAACAAATATAACTGACACCAAGTGATCTGGATAAAATGGCTACTGTAATGGTCCAAAATCTGATGCTTTGGGAATAAACTGGGTACACTGTTATGCTGCTACTGTAGTTCAGGATATGATTCATTTGGGACCCTCTATAAGGTATTTTAAAAGGACAAAAAGTCTACAGAATCACAAAGGAAGGCAAACATTTTCTTAACTTTCAATATATTATTTATTCATAGCAATTGTGGACAATATCTACTGGTCTTATCATCATTAAATTTTTATACAATGTAAAGAATATGTGTATGATACTTACCAATGTAAATTGTATACCAATTGGCTGAGCTGCCTCTTTTCATGTACTGTTGTGCGCATAGGCCACTGAGCATATTGATAAATGGGACCAGGCATCAGCATGTACATGAAGTAAATATTAAATAAACAGCTTGAAACAGTACTGAACATACCCCGAGTACCCAGCTTACTTATGTGTTATTCACTATCAAATGGAGATTCACTATAAAACATACAAAGCAAAGAATGTTACTTAAATTCCTTACAAACTTCAAATGTCAGTGCTGTTTTCTGCTAGATCCTCCATAAGTTGCTTTAAACTCGCTCTGCTTTGCACTGTGACAAAAAGCACGGACTACTGCTTTGTTTTAAAGTTGTTCGAGTTACTTCAAGTTCCAAGAGCAAATTCCAGCTTCTTTACACTCAAAGGAAAACTAATATGAATCATCTGAAATTAGTCATGTTGAATTAGCTATAATAAAAATCACTGACCCAAGCCTGGTATTTGGTGAGTCTTTTGTGTCAAAGATGACTGTCTTGCAAGGTAACCTTTCTTTTATCACAAATCAGTGGTGCTACATGAGTGTGTGGGCGAGCGAATGGTAGACTCTGGGGAATCCCTCTTTCAAAAGCAGTCTTATCAGCTGAGTCATCTGTAAACCGAGGGCGTTAAACTATTTACTCTTTATCTGATTGTCTGGATGTATGTCCTGTGCATGTGTCGCTGTGCATACATGTCACCTTTCACATTTGCATTTATAAAAGTGTGCTGATAGAGCGGATTTGATGAACGAGGAAGGAGACTTCATCTTTATTAAATGCGACAATACCATGCACATAACAAAAGCAAAAGTTGTAAATATTAATTAATTGTTTCTTACCTGTAGCTTACTACAATTACTGGATACATTCTGCCGAAAATGTGAATTCTAAACTTTCAATCAAGGCCACGTATGTGTTTGTAAGAAAAAGAGGAGATATTTTATCACAAGTTTTGATGCCATGTTTTTTGCTCATTTCTAAACATTGAAACAAGCATAAAACACCTGGGACTCCCGAATGATGCAACCATCTGAACATTGATTCTATCGCAAGGAAATCACAATTTCGAGAGAAAGTTCGGTGGACCATGAAAGTTCGAATCACAGATTCAGAGGAAACCAATCCCACCCCTATTCCACATAAAGTATTAATAGATAAGAACAGGCATCGGGGTGTACGTAAAGCAAACTACCCAATTCCATGTGTAATTACCATCTGTGAGAACCATGGATTCGTTTCAATTCACATTCTGAACAAATACAACTAGCCAGCTAAACTCTGCATTAATATCTAACAGGTTAACAGGTGCCATAACATTCATGGATATGCTTTGAATTGTTTATACTAAAACATATGTAATTGCAACTGTAGCAAAGAATTTCCTTACTGTACAGGGAAAAATAAGTATCTCCAAAATGGTATATTTACAGCACAAGAAAAAAACATTCTTTTTTGTCAGGGTAAATTAATGTACAGAGATTTTATTCCAAGCAATTTTATAGCAACTCTTTTGGTCTCATCGACATGAATTTTTCACACAATGTAAAAGGCAGCACCTGAGCTCAAATGCTGTAGAAAATTTTTTTAAAAATTAAGATACATGTTTTTCTTTGGACAACAACAATATGTTATCTGTATGTCTCACAAACTTTATAGGTCTGTGTTTTTTTTGTAGCATTAATCTACTGTGCTTCACAACATAAAGTCAAATTCAAAGTACAAAAGCAAGTTACAAAAAAAGAAGTGTAGTATGCAAACTATAACTTCAAGGCTTGAATCTAGGACAGTTAGGGTGTTTAGAGAAAACCAAGAGTTCTGGGCAAAAGCAAAAAAAAAAAAAATAATATTAAAGTAAGAAATGTAAGAACATCAACATGCTAATTAAATACAGTCATAAATGTATAGCATAACTAACCATAGAATTTACATTTCCATGGTTCAGCAAAAAGGAATGAGTTAAATCAACACAGAGAGTTTTAGCACTGACACAAGTTTAAACATATTACTTGATTACTTTATGAGTCTCGATTACGGGATTTTCATTCGTTTACGTTTGGGATGTACCTATCCCATTTTCAATAAGTGATTCAGACTGCGTCATCAGGTTAAATTATATAAGTTGGACCTATGTAATAACTTCAATCCACAGGAAAGAGAAGAGTTAACTTAGCACACTTTTGGTAAGCGGGTGTGTCTGGAGCACTGGCATGCAGTCTGGCAAGGGATTAAAGCCAAAGATTCCGGGATAGAGTACAAGTGATTTTACTTTAGTCATTTCCAGGGAAGCGCAAGACTAGTCCATCCTGCCTGTACACCTTGATGAGAATATGACAATAGCAGCAGCAGGTAGGGCCCTGAAACCCACGCAGTGAGCTTGTGTGTATATGTCTGTACGTGTGTTATCCCCACTAACCTTGTTCACATAACCTTTTCTTTTAATATTTCTAAACGATGAGCAATATCCTACCCCCCTTTTCGTGCGAGCATAACGTGTGTATATAACATTGAGAGCTGACCCAAGTTTTAAATGTCAAGATTCTGATTCACTGAATCACGCCGGTTAAAGACGGGTGGAAAAAGGGGTGAAGAGTCGTCAAGTTTTCCACTCGTTTATTTTAAAGCATCTTCCATAGCATACATACCTCAAGCCCTCTTGCCGAGGACACTGCGTGTGGTCAAGCATCGAGGCCCTGGATGGACGTCGGCCCATCGGTAGCATAAACATCACTGTCTATAAGCTCGTGCAAGAGGAACCGCTGAAATGCTTCTCACTGCACCAGGTGACAAGAAGTGGATGTCTCAAAGACTCGTGCACCAAATTTACAAAACAGACTTAGTGGTTTAAAGGAGTATTCCATTCTAAGGGTGGAAGTAATTTTGTTATTATCTGTTGCAACAATATGACAAAAATAAGAAAGAGTAACAACAAAAACAAACATTTCTATAGTTACCTATAAAAACTGCAAAATTTCCGTTCGTACAGTTGTATAGTTTCGCATTTCTGAATTTAGAACAAGGTATGTCACATTATAACGATTAGTAAAGTCGAAAAATAGAACTGGGAAACTTAGACAAGCTTCTTGTTACCGAGTTTACATGTTGTGACATGCAGTATTATTGAAGTAATAGAACACAAAACAGCTCTAAACATCTACATTAGCGACTGACAATACACTATATACATGTTCAAAACAGGCTTTATGTAACAGTCTTTCACTATGAAGGTTACATTTGCCAATTTTGATGATGGCTGACTAAAGCAGCCTTTATGAAACATGACACCAATCGGAATAAGCTTTTGTAAGCATTAATGTGGGGTTATGACAGCTGTCATGACTTATTGATGTCTAATGTAGACTAATGTCTAATGTAGACAGTTCCATGTGCTAAAGCTTTTCTGATCATCGCAGCTATGATAATATTTCTGATAGCACATGACCTTGACTGTTCCATTGCTTTCTACAACAGTTCTACAAAAGTCAAGCAAAGAAGTTAGTTTTAAGTTGGGCATTTATTGGATATCCGACTTTCTCATCTGTCAATTTGCTATTAAAAAAAAAAAAAACTTATAACACAAATATAATATATAAATATATACATATGATCAGACCTAAATGTTCACTTCTATAAAATAGAAGAAACTACAGTAAAAAAATTTCCATTGTTAAATTCCCATAAGACAATGTTTTAATGATACTAATGTCATTAACACTAAACAGTGCATTATTATATTATTATTATATATTTCCTGTGTATTTAGCTAAAAGAAAGCAAAATCACATTAAATCACTTGTTGTAAAGAGTGGATTCATTTAGGCCTACTTCAAATCCCAGTTAGTGGAAGTGTCTCTATTTACTACAAGTGATTTAATGTGATTTTGCCTTTGCTTACATAAATGCATGTGATTTTTACAGTTCCTTAATATTTGAAGGGTTGAAATGCGGTTGTAGTTTGTTCTCTGTCTTCTTCTGTCTTGGCTTTTTGACTTCTGATGTTTTGGAGTTTTTGAGACTGTAGTCCATCTGTTTCTCTGCATACTTTGTTAACCCATTTTTACCCTATTCCTCAATGGTCAGGACTCCCACAGGACGGAGCAGGTATAATTTGGGTGGTGGATCATTCTCGGCACTGCAATGACACTGAGGTAGTGGTGTGTTTGTGTGTGTTGTGCTAGCATAAGTGGATCAGAGACAGCAGTGCTGCTGCAGTGTCACTGTTGGACTGAGAATATGAGAATAGTCCACCAACCAAAATTACTTAGCCAATGCTCTGTGGACAGCATCCTGTGACCACTAATGAAGGACTAGAGGATGACCAACACAAACTCAGAGATGAGCTTTCATCTCTGACTGTACATCTACAAGGTGAACCAACAAGGAAAGTGTATCTAGTAGAGTAGTACAGCTAATAGAGGGTGAAAGGCAATTCACAAAGTATGCCGAGAAACAGATGGCCTACAGTCTGCAATTGTAGAACTGCACAGTGCACCTATATGGTAAGTGAAGCTAATAAAATTGAGAATGAGTGCAGATACAAGGACCTATTAAAATGCTCAGTTAGCGTACACGCATTTCCAAAGGCTGTCTCAAACATACGTGTGTGTGTCTGCAAGATTGATGACCTCTTGAGTCAAAGCCTGAATGGATGTCAATGCCTTGTTACTTACGCAACAACCCTGTCTACATGCATTACTTCAGCATTAATGTATCTGCTAATGTGTGAGCATGTTTCACTAGTGTAAGCACATGTTACCTCAGGCTGTTTCTGGAAGTGAAAGAGTTCTCCTTCTCCTCCCTCAGTCTCTCTCCACCTCTCTCTCAGAACAGTACATGGCCTCTGGTGCCTTCCAGTTTTTCAGGTTATGTTAACTTCATTCAGCTGTCTAACAGACACCTTACACAAGCACCAACCTGCTCAGTGAGAACTATGCAAACAATTATAATCTACTGTACTGTCAATTAAATGTAGCACACATAGCCTACTATAAAAAAGGGAACATTGCCCTGAAGTGTTGCCCTGACGCCCTTTACATTGTGTGTATAATTTATAAACAAAGGCCTGATAAATTACTTGGAATAACATTAACATGCACTCAAAGTTAAGAATTTGTTTTACCTGTAAAGTTAACATCAGCAAAACATGCAAAATGTTTTGGCAACACGATTATTTAACACATCAAAATATTGATAAACACATCTGCTACAGTGAGCAAACTTCTGCATGTTGTATTGCACCACTACTACTGATTTGCTGAATTTAACATAGTAATAATAAAAAAAGAAATATTTAATTGTGGCAAACCAAATTTTGTAAGCATAGAAATTGTGCACTAAAATCTGCAGACAAATATCCCATATTTAAGCCTGTTCACTATAAAAGATGGCAACACATTATGTAATTTGACCGGAGGTGTCAAAGGATTTGCACAGAACCGTAAATAGGGTCTACAAACTTTCAGGCACTCCTGCATTTCTTCTGAAATCAAGAGTTTTAATAATGAGTTTGTCTCTCCTTTGCTACAGTAAAAACCCCTACACTTGGGGAGAGGGAAGATGTTACACATATGTTGGAACACTGCTGTAGGGATTTGACTGCAGCCATTCAGAGGCGCAAAAGTGACGGCAGGTACTATGATTGGGTGATTTGCTAACTTCAGCTGATTCCAAAAGTATTTACTGGTGCTCTATCACTCCAGACAGCTTTATACCCCTCTAGCCCATGCTTGGCATTGGGTATGGACACTTTGCAGGTCCTCCAGTGCATCACATTCTACTGCCCCACTGTTAATTCTGGCAATTCCACCCGTAGAAAGTATCCTTTTCTAATTCTGAACAACTGACATGGTGACTCATACAAGCACATACAAAAGAGCAGGAAAATGTTGGAGGCTTATCAGCAAATGCAACTTTCACTACAATAACAACCCCCCCAACCCCCCTGACAAAAATGCATACACATGCACCCTTTGGCAGAAATTCTGATGTGTAAAGTAGTTGACAACTGTACTAGGCAACACCTCTGGCCTACACACTTTAGCCGAGGGGTCAGTCCCTCACCTATATCAATAAGAACTCTCGGGTAAATCTCTGCCTACCTCTCTACTCAACTACCTCTGTAAAAATGATCAAAGTCTAAGTCAGTCTGGATAATGCCAGTTGCTGTAAACCATTGTCCATGTTTCTCACATCACTACTTAAACACATACAACACCATTCAAAAGTTTGGAATTACTTCTTACACTATAAGATAATATTATATAACTTTCACTATGCAGCTGCTCCAGAGCATCCCATTCTATTGACCCTAATCTCTTTGCATCGCACTACGCATGTATAAGAAATGGCATTTCCACTCGTAGAAACTGGCTTTTCCTAGTTCTGAACAACTGACAGCGTGACTCATATACACACATACACATAAAGAGCAGGAAAAGGTTAAAGGCGCATCACCAAATGCAACATCCACCACAATAACCAATCCCCCCACGCACACAAATATTCACCCACACACACCTCATCAGGCAGAGATTCTGACATGTGAAATGACTGCAACAGTGTAGTGGGTAACACCAGGGGTTGATACCCCACTTGGGTGAGTACCATACACTATACTAAAAAAAGTACTTGGCCAAGACTCCTAACACTACCTTCACCTACCTTTGTAAAAACAATCAAATTCTAAGTGCCAAGCACTAATGCCAGATTCTGTAAATGTAACATCATCCACACTTCTCACATCAGTCCTTACAAACAAACAACACCATTCATTTTGAATCACTTCTTATATTACAGGTTTATGTATTATTCAGTAATAGCATACACTATGCAGCTGTTCCAGAGCATCCTATTCCATTGGTGATGCTCTTCCATAGAGATTGAAGCTGTGTGTGCACAGTTTACCACCTGTATTTAGATCAATGCATGCACATGCATTGACTTGCATTTCTTTGTGTGCAATGCAGCAAATGTCTGAGGCCTAACTCATACTGCACTTGCCCCACCAGTATGATAGCCACTATATAACCCTACAAATGAGTCATAAGCGGCACCGAAAATGGCCCACGTTAAACTGACCCGGCGGCATGTAGGCCAACAAAAGTAGCCTTCATACTGCAGCTATGAACACCTGCTGAGCAATCAGTTTGAATACCTGTTTTACACAGTGCCAACGCCTCCACACACACACACTGAAACTCATGAGAAATGAACCACTCAGAGAAATGCAGACAACTGCCCACGGACTTCGCAAAGTCAGGACTGCATTGTAAATTTGGGTGTGGAACAATATGAGTGTCACTTTCTGTGATTTTTAGGCGAGGTGTTGACATCGCAGAGAGATAAGAGAAGGAAAGGAATTCACTCCTGCAGACCAACACTGACACGGCATGTGGGTTTCCCATGTGCTTACCTTCTAGGTAACATCTTTTTAAACATTCCTTTTTGCATTTTCATACAAATAAAAAGCCATACCATTGCAGGAGAAAGTAAATGAATCCTTGAAATTAACTGAAACTCTGCATTGATTACTAATAAAACGTGGTCCATGTCTTTTATTGAGCGCATCAAAAAAAACTTCCACAGTGTCGGCTAGAAAATGTCAGTCAAGTATAAACTGAATAACCCTTAAATTGAATAACCTGTAGATCCTCTTTTAGCAGCAATTACCTCCACCAAATGTTCCCATAGCTGCGAACAAGATTTGCATAACATAGAGGAGAAATTCTGGACCATTCCTCCCAGCCAATGTGTTTTAGTTTATCAATATCTCTGGGATGCCATACTTGCACAGCTCTCTTGAGGTCATACCACAGTACCTCGATAGGGTTATGGTCTGATTTGTCCATTCCAAAACGCTACATTTTCTTTTTCAGCTATTCTCAGTTTATTTAATTGTATGCTCAGGGTCATTGTCTTGTTGCATCACGTCTTTTCAGCTTGAGGTCATGGACAGTTGCCCTTACATTCTTCTGTAAAATGTTTTGATACACCTTTGAATTCATTGTTCCCTCAACGATCGCAAGGCATCCAGGCTCTGAAGCGTTAAAGCAGCCCCAAACTATGCTTCATAGGTTTCGGTGTTGGTGTGCAATGACCCTATTCCTTCAAACATGGTGTTGTGAATTTGTGCTAAAAAGTTCAATATTGCCTGATCTGTCCATAGAACAGTTTCCCAGAAGCAGTGCTAAACGTCAAGGTTCTTTGGACAGCAGCCGCTTCCATACTTGTTCAGTGTTTTTCTAATAGTGCAAACACGAACAACGGTTTTCGCACGTTGTAGAGCCACCTGTAAGCCTTTTTCCGTTAACATTGGGATTTTCCTCTCTGTAGGCATTTTCTGTTAACCTTGGGTTATTTCTCACCTCTTTCAGGATTACCTGTTGTGCTCCAGGAGTGATCTTAACAGGACGCCCACTCCTTAACAAGACATCCACTCGAGGCATGTTTCACACTAACCTTCCTTAAGAAGAACAGATTTGTCAGTAACCAGGTGGTACCTTTATTTAATCAGCAAAGCCCCTGTGAACCCACACTTTTAATCTCATTGGCTTAATTGAAACACCTTTTGCCACTCAGCTCTTGGTGAAGTCGTTAACACCAAGGTATATTTACGTTTTCTAGCCTGCTTTGTGGATTTTTATTCAGTGTGCCCAATAAAGACATGATGAGTACATACTGTTTGTGTGTTATTAGTTTAATCAGATTGTGTTTGTCTAAATTTATGACAACAATCAGACCACATGTTATTAGTAATCAGTGCAGAAATCCAGGTAAATTCCAAAGGATTCCCTTCATTTTTCTTGCAATTGTATGTAAATAATTATACCATATAGCAAAATTAAGTTATGAATCGAGTATTTGAAAAAATATAAAAGAATAAATATTTAAAACAACAAAGGCCCCAGTAATTTAACATTTTCTCATGCATGCAGTATTGTTTGGTGTGCACTGCATGAAATATCTTAGGCCTAACTCATACTGCGCTTACAGCACTGGCATTATTACAGTAATACATAACCCTACACGAGTCATAGTAGTAGTAGTAAAATTGCCCAACTGACCTTATTGCTTATATATGTAACATATTGTCTAAGAAAGAATGGTGCCAAGACGTTTTACTACAATGTTTCTGGTAAGTTATGTGGCATAGACAAAAAAAAACTTCATTATGAAATCTATGACCCGTTAGCAATGAAAACAAGATAACTGAAACATAATGGCCAAGTTCTAAATATAAAACTATGATTCTTACCTTTGACCTTTGAAAGCATTATCATCTACGTGTGACAATCTAAGGCACTTATTGCATGAGTTCAGTGACCAGCATGTTAAAACGTTTGCCTCCGGTGGTAATTTCACCCTCTGCATCTCACTAAGTGCATATAAAAATTGCCTTTTCACTCCTAAAAACTGGCCTTTTTGAAAACTGAACAACTGACATGGTGACTCATATACAAAAAGAGCGGGAAAAGGCTGAAGACTCATAAGCAAATGCAACTTTCACCACATTAACCAGTCCCACCCACACAAACCTTCACACACACACACCTCTTTAGCAGCGATTCTTACGCGTAACTCGTCATCCAAGTTTCTCGTATTAGTGCTTATATGCTATAAAACACCATTCAAAAGTTTGGATTCCCTTGTTATATTATAAGGTTATATTTTATTCATTAATAACTTACGCTATGTGGATAACATACTGTTGTTTATAAAGAATATGCTGTAATGATACATTTAAAGTCTTTCCTTGGCATTCTGCCTTTAGGTTTGAACACTTTCAAATGTGAGGACATGTAATTATAATTTATCATAAACCAACTTTCTCAGTCATTTTAGCTTGTTCATCATTCAAGATCAAAATTGTCATATCTGAATCATGTAAATGAATATCATATACGGACTCTATTAGTGTGATGATGTGTTTACTGACTTCTATTACCTGTGAATATATGGTTGGACGTGACCTGCCTGCCTCCCGGTCATGTTAGCCAGCGCTGAGCGGACGTTCTCCTTTGCTGCTGTGTTCAATTCATAGTATTAGATTGTGCCATTAAGAAAACCCTCTTTTCTGTGCTCTGACGTACTTAATCTCGTCACTGCAGCTACAACCTTGCAGGTGGATGAAGACACAGCAAAATAGACCAGAATGACAAAAAAATTAAACCTCAATAAATGCATCTTTAATAAACAAAGGCCTTATACTTTTGCTTGTAGATTTTCTCGGGAAGCTAATGAGCAGCACAGTGAAGCTACAATCAGCCACTGGACTGTTGAACTCACTGTAACAAAAATGTTTCGTTAGTTAAAAAAAACTACTTCATGTTGTTACAAGCAAATGAAATAGGTTTATTTAACCTAAAAGTACTTTGAACAAAGGATGTTTTTCAATCAAAGTAATTTTGAGTTAAAAACAAAAAAAAGAAAATAAGGTAATACACTCAACTATTTGTTATAGGCTTTAAAAATGAGATTTAATAAATTGTTACAAAAAAAGCGTTTATGCTCTGGATTTAGTTCTGGATTTATTACATTACAAATAGCCACAGAACTGCTGACTTGAACTTGAAGTTGCCTACAAAATAGTGTCAGTGCGACATCATAAGAATGCTAGCCACAAAAAAAGCATTTGCTTAAAGTGCAATAATGTTTCCTATGTCTTCTTCTGTGCTGATGTCACAATATGTATCTGCAACTAGGGATAAACAATATGATGGCACTTAATCATTACTGTATGCCACAGTAATGATTATATATATATATATATATATATATATATATATATATATATATATATGTACTGCTCTTGTATATATCATGGCTATAGACAGTACCTAAAAAACTTTATTATAACGTGAGCATTATTAGTTCTTCTTAACTGAGTTTAGTAAGTACACCATGTAAATGTATCGTGATATCATACTTTTGTGATGTCATCCCCCCCTACCTGCAACCAAACTAGTTTTATATTACTAAAATCAGTGATTCCAAACTTTGGAGCAGTAGTACACAACCACCCTCACCTCAAATGAACCTGAACGTTTGTGCTAGCACAGAGTTACCACACGTCTCAACATGCACCCAGTTCAGAGTGTCAGAGAGTGTGAGATGAACTTTGCTGTGCGTGAACAAGACAGCCTAAAATACACTATTACAGTTCCAGTAAAAAGACAGAACTTCAGGCTAAGTAAATACCTCTTTTGTATTCACTCACAGTGTTTCATCACTTCTGACTTAGACTTGATGTTGCAACATCTCGTGCAACGTAAGTATCGTGGGCATTATTCGCTCACCTTGTTTTGGTGATTTCTCAGCCCACGCGGTGAGTCAGCACAGTAAAAGCCTTTCAGATATCTATCACTCCGTCACATCCATCACACAGAAGACCGCCACTGCCAGGAAACCTAAGAGTTGTCTGAAGAGGAAAAAAAACTATATGTATTTCTAATGTAATCTGGTTTTTTCTCACCTTAAGCCTTCTTATAATATGTTTGTTTTTTTACGCACCAAAAACAACCATTGCCTTTACACTGTTCAAATTACTTAAAATTAAGAAAGCTGTTTTTGTTACTGTGCCTTTAAAACTGATATATATGTAAATGACTTCTATTCTTTCTGGTATTGTGTTTTGATATAGCAGGATGAACTGTGAAACTTGGACTGAAATCATCAAGGATCAAAATTAACTTGAGCCAATTCTTTTGAAAGTCTGGATTCTTTGGAACCCTATGATGCATGCACTTCCTGACAGCCAGGAACAGAACAACGTTTAATCTTTTTCCACACATCTTTAATTTCCAATAACTCATCAGTATCAATTCAAACAGGCAGGCCTGATATAGATTGAACGGGAGTTTATCTATATGTTTAGATAGTAATATCAAAATGTTGAGGTTTATTTTCCATATACCAAATGAGGTGGGAAAGGTGAATTTATTACAAGCATGGCAGTTCACCAATTCAATATTACAGCATTGCCACAGTGGTCTCTAGAGCATGACTTCTTGGTTTAACAGCTTGGAAACCCCCCTTCTGATGATGTTTCTTGAAGGTCTATGTAAGTTTTGAAAGACTTGAGTACTTTCAGATACTTGGTGGTGGGCTGTTTTTTGTCTTAGAGGCTAGCAGTCACGATTTGCTGAGTGCCTTAATGGGGATACTGTAGAAAACTGTAATGGACAAAATCTCAACTATTATACAAAATGATTAATATGAATTCTGTCACAGATTACGTTCGGGAGTTTTATGTTGTACTACAAAATACTACACAACCCCAGCACTGGATGGTCCCATTATATTGCTATTCACTATGCGCATTACTGATTATTAAGTACACAAAAATAAGAGTATGTAGATGTGAGATGAAATTGGTGGGCACAGCTAGAGTGGGCTTGTGTGTATGTGCAACATTTCAGTGGAAATACACTAGCTCATCTCACTCAATAAATGGCTCATAACTGAACCATCATTCTCATCTCACCCCATAAATGGCTTATAACAGAATTACAGTAGTAGTCCCGGAACCGTTTCATACAAAAACTTACAATAAAGGCTCGGTATTCAAACGTCCTAGCAGTATAGATCCAGACAACATAATCGTATCATTTTCAAAGGAATTAGATTGGGCTCTGTGGTCATCGGCCCCTGTGTACTGTTGTTACTATTATAGGTCTCATTTTATGTGCTGTTTACAATAAGTGCGTTATGGCGCAGTAACAAGGCCCACTTTATTGGGGACAATGCTGAAGAGTGAAAGGGGGCATGATGTGTGTTATATTTAGGTCTGTGCTTTCCTTAAAGGGCTTCTTTATGCCCAATAACAGGTACTGCAATACAGAAATATTCAGATTGTTTGTACATACTACTTTCCTACACTCAAGTGCAGTGTGTCTCAACCCTGGCAACCCTGGAGGGTGGCATATCATGCAAAGACGTATCACTGCTGTCAAAACCATTCCTCCAGAATGAAACTTTACAGGAGAAGGAAAAACAAAATTAAACTTTTAATTTAACTCAATGTAACCAGACTTTTTCCACAAGTATTTCTGGGGCATTCCTGATGTATTCATCATGAAATTCACACACAATGTAACGGGTAACGGGTGCTTTCAAATTATGACAAAAACCTGAAAAATGACAAAAAAATGGAGATACATGGTTTTGTTCTGACAGCAGAGGTATGCATTTTAATGTTTTGATAGGTTTACATCATAAAGCGAGAAATCACATATTTACAAAATGTCAAAGTAGCCACGCTGGTCCATTCCACTGGAATTATGGGACAGAAAGGTCCTTTACAAAAACAATTCATAGTACTGTATAATATCTTTACGTTATAATTTAAAAAATATCCTTTGTATTTATAAATATATTTTAAAATTACTGCAGTACTGTTTAAGTGTATATAATGACTGTTTAAGTGTATAAAATATCCTGTGATAAACAATAATAATTGTCTGAATTTGTGTAGAGATTCTTGCAGTATTGCTATTCACAAGCCATCTCCAGTGATTTCAGATTCAATATTTACTGTCATATCAAAACAGCTGGTGAGAATTCATGTAGTAGGCTCAACGCAGTAAGATCCATATGGAGTTATACTACTATACCATGAATACCCCAGTTTCGGACACACTAATCTACCTGAAACGATCAATGGAATAAGTGGACTGAATCGTCTTTAGCCTTGTTATTTTGACCGGAAGCAGTATGGCATCTGGGTACTTTTCCTCTACTATTTGATGAATAGTATGCTTTCAGACACACTAATCTTCCTGGTGTAATCATGCTGGAATTATGGGATTGGAGAGCATCCAGGGTATGCGCATTTGGGATTCTGACCGGAAGCAATGATCATGTAATTACACTAATCGTATAATCACACGATCACTGTTATCAATAATACCAGCTGACTGACCACCTGAGATGTCATGCGGTTTGTCTTCTTCATTTCAGTGTACTGCTTACGTTTCACCGCACACCCGCACATTCACTGAAACGAAGTGTGGAGGCAGAGCCTTGACCCAGCTGACCCCACTCTCACTTGGCAAATCGTCAGCATGGGGCCGAGGGAGGTCACGGAGAGGGGAATCCCGGGGATGTTGACCCAGCCGCAACTCCGAGCACTCACACACATGCAACCTTTCCGCCAGCTCTGACGACGCGGGACAAGTTTTCCTAGTTTGCCCTCAGCCAGCCACAGATCCTGCACCGCTGCAGGACCAAACGCAACATATGGACATAAACTTTTTATACGCTGGTTATTCATCTTTACAGAACCTTTACAGTCTTACGAGCTCGTGTCGGACTTTGAAACTTTTTCAAGCGTCGGAAGGAGACCGGCGAGGACTTCAGCAGGGGCTTTAGTGCGCCTTCCCGAGGCACCAAAGCACTGTTTACATTTTATGCCACGTTTTAAAGCGATGTTCGGCGACGGCTGGAGCCTCTCGAGTATTACATACCAAATACTATAGCTGTTATATCATTCAGGCAACATGTTGTGATGATATTCGTGACGTTAAAAGTGAGTTTAAGGCGAGTGAGCTAGCTACAGCTTCGGCTTCTTCGCGGTCGTAAGCTAACCATTCTTCGACCTCCGCGTTCATTTCCCCTTTTCATGAAACCGTGAACAACAGCATTTTGTTAACCACAGCCCCACACTATCCGCTCATTTCGCCTGTTTCTGAAGTCGACCAGCAGACCGGGCTACTCTGACCAAAGAGCTTTCCGACATAAAAGCATGAGGTGAACTAAAAACCTTAAAAGCGTCTGTTATCCAACTTCAACTTCAGCCGTGCAGCTAAGCTAAAGCATTTCAGCGAGTCAGCCTACGGTCTCCCATTACAGTACGGAGCTATCATGAGGTTGTTCCCTGGCAAGAAGAAACGGGGACACGCTTCCGCTAAAAATACCTGTCTACGACTATATTTGGGTTGGCTGGAACACAATCAAATGTCTAAAATAAACGGACCCGCCCCGGCGCACTGAATGAAGGATCCGCTATCTCACACCGCCGGGCCGCCCGCTGCTAAATTTAGCAACAGCGCTTGCGTCAATCACGCGCCTCAGTGCGTCAAGCCCTCGCCCCGCCCCCGGCCGCTCATCATTGGCCAGAATTAGACGCGGCCAAGACGTTACGCGCGCTCTGATTGGCCACCGCTGGTTTACGGCGGGTCGCAGGCGACGCCGGGCTCGTTTAATTGGTTACTTAGTGCGCGCGCCGCCACGATTATTTCTCAGTGCTATGGAGCTTTTCATAGATCAACAGTCTTAAAAATAAAGTCTTGACAAAATGAACATGCTTATATTTGTCACATATATTATATTAAGACAATCATTAAATCAGTCACAGCCTTACTTAATCAGTCAGTTTATCTGCGTATCACCTGTTGCTATAAAGAATGACTCAAGTGCACCAATAGTGAGAGGCCCTTGTCTACCTGTCTCATAATAATGATGTGTTAACTGTAGCTGTAATCAGATTTAGATTTGACTGTTTAGTCTCTACTGAGGTTCTTATACACCTCTGGGTGAAGCTAGCTAACATAGAGTAATTGTATGCTCTGCTACTGAGCTACATAGCAACTTTGTTCATCACCTGTTCATCACCTGTTTACTACTGCCTACTGTAGCATCAACCACAACTACCATGACCCACATCCTTTAAGAAAAAGAGACACATGTAGGGGAGTTATCATGTAGGTTGCGGATGATAGCCTTTTACAGATACTGGAAATAGTCAGGGGTAGTCTAAAACCAAATTTGAGTACATTAAATCAGGTACAACAACTTTAGAAAGTACTGTCTTCTTTATAGAACTGCAATGAAACTTCTAAACACACCCAGCAGCTATCAGCATAGGAACTGACGTTTGGTCAGTGCTGTCCTTGTCATTTTGAGATCTATATGCTCTAACATAGCCTAAAATGAGAGACCAGAGAAACAGAAGACAATCCAATAGGCCGAAAAGTGAGGGACTAAACTGGAAGCAGGGGTAAGGTAGATTTAGTTCTTTGCCAGGAGGCCTACCTTTGAATAATACTAATATTTTGGAAATAATTAATTGTATTAATTATTAATTGTAGTAATAATTAATTAATTAAGTTGTAGTTGTTGGAGTGGAAATGAAATGTACGCAGACAACTACATTTCACACACCTCAAGTGTTATAAGACGTTACTATATAGCTAAAAAGTGATGAACGTTTATATCATCCATAATCCAAAACCCAAGCAAACTTTGGGTGCTAAACATGTTTTATCGATTACATTTAAGGTAAGCAGAAAATGTTGAACCACTGCTTTAAATACATATGAGCAAGTAAATGAAACTAGTTACCACCTAGCTGCTAATATTAGGTCATGAAGCTAACGTAGGCTGCGTGAGGGAGCTTTAGCAAACGCGTTTTGTCAGCTAGCAGCGCAGGTACCTCGTGACTATAATCACGTGCTCTACCGCGCCGATTTCACAGAATAACAGTCTTGGAGTCAGAAGATCAACACACACTCACTCACTCTCCCTCTCTCTCTCTTTCTCTGGCAATGTGTGTGTGTGTGTATACTGTACCGGCTAGCTGACCGGGGGTGCGCTGCGGCGCGCGCGCGCGCTCTACGTCACCTCTCCCATGGCGTCACATTGACGTAGCGCATACCAGGCTCGCTATGTTAGAAGGCAGGCGGCGCATAAATGTGCTATTAGACTTGGAGCGGCTCTCAGCGCGGCACATAAACACATACAGCCCGGGCGCAGAGTGCGAGCTGAGCGCGGCACGGCTCCTCTCCGCTCCCTCACGGACTTACTTTACTCTTACAGAGAGCAAAGAAAGAAGAGAAAAGAGAAGGAAAACAGAGAGAGAGAAAATTACATTTCTCGATGAAAACTCAACTTTGGCGTCTTTAAGATCAACTTGCCCGTTTTTCTTTTTTTGTGTTTCTCTCTTTGCAAACTTCTGCTGGATATGCACAGGGAATTATTAGGGCTCTAACAACATATGTAAAGACGGAACCGCTACAGCAAACAAGTAAGTGGACGTCTTCTTTAATGTATTTATGTTTTTTATATTATTATTATTATTTTGTTATTATTTTATTTTATTCATGTCTGTGTACGTGCTGATGTGCTTAAATGCTGCTTTCTTTTCCTGACCGCTATTCCGCTTCGCCGTAGCGCTGTCAGCAACTTTTGCCCGCGTGCTCGAGCCGGAGACCTGTTGAGCGCTCGAGCCGCACCGGCACTGCGTGTGTGTGTGTATATGTGTGAACCCCTTATGTGTGTGTGTCCGCCACGCGGGCGGCTCTTGATCGAACCCGAGCGCGGCTCTCCGGCTCCTTCTGGTTGTCATGGAAATAGACGGCGCTCTATTAAAGGGACGCACGCGCCTCTCCTTCTGATTTTGTAGCATTTCCATTATCATCTTCCTAAAATACCGCGCGCGGCGCCTTTGGTGTGTGTGGGTTTTTTTTTTCTTTTTCTTTTCTCATCATTTCTTTGCTTTTTCTTTCTTCTTTCCTTCTCTTTTCTTATCTTGTATTCGTTTATTATCCTTTGTGTCTTTTATATAGCCATACTAGACGTTAAAGTGAATATCCTTACTTCACTCCCTTCTTCATCAGAGGAGGCAACCGGTTCACTTCTCTGGCCCTCCCTGAGCTGTATTGCTCCCGCTCACTGCACTTCATCAGTGTGTCATCCCCGTGGTGTTCACTGAAGCTCACTTCTCCACTCCGTTACTGTTATCAGCGTGGGCTATAAGCAGTGGTATAGAACTGCTATTGACAAGCACTGCTGAAAGTGATCCCTACATGCACTCACAAACATCTACACGCTCAACAGGCCGAGGTAGAATAACCTGCGTCCACTGATAGAGCGCATGCAACTCTCTGAGGATGCATGCTGGGGGGGAGTTTAAAGCAGGGTTGGGATGTAAAAGATTTCAGGTTCAGGTCAGGAGCTTCTGGCTGAGGAGGCCAAACAGAAAAAAGAGAGAAAAAAACTTTCTCTCTTTTCCTCCCCCTTTAGCTGTCCGGACTCAGTTAATTTACAGTACTTGTGTTATTCTCGGTGTGTGTGTGTGTTCATTCCTTTCTCAGCGCTCTGTTTGCTGGGAAGCCTCTCTTGCCTTATTGAACGAGCAGACGAGCGCGTGCTTAGGGGCACTGTCGCGGTTCTCTAGGTTACCGGGGCTCCACACACACACACACACACACATACACACACACACACACACACACACACACACTACACTACACTACACTACACATACAGACGCGTAGGGACGTCTAGCTATGTCCCTACGTGTGTGTATGCGGTGTGTTTGTTTATGTGCGGTGTGTGTCTGTGTCTGTGCCTCAGTCTGTGTGGTGTGTGTGTCTGTGTGGTAGCCTCTATCCCCTATGACCTTTCCTCTCCACCCTAACCTCAGTTCTAAGTCATTTCAGCAGCATAA
This sequence comes from Semaprochilodus insignis, assembly GCA_034552555.1. Taxonomy (NCBI): domain Eukaryota; kingdom Metazoa; phylum Chordata; class Actinopteri; order Characiformes; family Prochilodontidae; genus Semaprochilodus; species Semaprochilodus insignis. Next base: position 15,961,422 of record CM067497.1, read on the forward strand.
CAGCATTAGATGCCCAATAGTAATTGTTCTCCAGGGCTCCTACAGGCCAGGTCCACTTCCAATAACCCTAATAAAACCCTATAAAACATTAGAATTAACTTTAAGAGTTCAGTCATAGTTTATTTAAGCATACAGCAAAGGAAGACATGCTGAAAAGTTAGTGCTGAAAAAGTTAGAGACTATCAAGCCACCCCCGCCCCCTCTTCGACTGCTTTTAAATCAAACGCCTATTCAAACGCCAAGCTCATTGAATCGTCCGCCAGAGGGCGCTCCCCGCTTTGCTCCCCTCCGCTTCGCTCTACAGCAGCTCGGCGCGCTCAGGTGGATAACGGCACAGTTCACCAGCACGTTCAGGAGCACTGACAGCACTTAAACAACAAAACCGCTGCAGATTTCAAGCAAACAGACCTCAGAGTCCTCAGTGGAGCTGCGCTCTGATTATATTGAGAAGCATTTATGCACACATATACGTATGTATATGAATGCTCGCTCTCTTCCTCCAGCTCGGCTCGTAATTGTCTTATTTGTTACCTTCATTAATACGAGTTTTATTTTTCTGGCTTTTTAACTTCACGCTGTACTTTTCTGCACTTTCTCCTCCGCGCTGATTTCGCATCGTAAGTGTAGTCTCCAGCCTTTTTTTCTTTACTTTTTGCAACTATCTTTTTATCCCTCTTTTTTCCCTCTAACCGTTTCTTGATGTTTTGGCTTTCGTTCTTTGGCTTGACGTTTCATTTCAGCGCATATTTGTATGCACATACGGTGACTATATTTTAACACCGGTGCTTGCATGCGTTTCAGTATCTCCAGGAGTCGAATATTTGGTTCGATTTTCTTTCTTAGTCTTTCTTTCTTAGTGTGTTAATCTGGTTAAAATAAAACATCAGTAGTAGGGCAGAACCTTTGGGTTTAGTTTTTGCAGTTATATGTATATTTGAGCTGCATTATTTTTGTCTTGTTCTCAGTTCCTTTTCCTGCTTTATTCGATTAGAATTGTTTAACCTTGGTCGATTTATTTATTTTGCGCATTACGCATCTGGAGCAAAAAAGGAGCCCTAAAGTCTTTGCAGTGTGCGTGTATGACCTAATACACTTACCCTTTCTCTCTGCCTCTCTCTCTCTCTCTCTCTCTCTCTCTCTCTCTCTTTCTCTCTCTCTGTCTGTCTGTCTCTCTCTCTCACTCTCATTTTAGACCCCGGTTCGGAAGAGCGCGTGCAGCCGAGCTGTGAGTCCCAGGACACTTGCAGCGCCGCGCGACCTCAAAGAGCACCAGCACTAGAGCCCCGCCGCGTGCCCGTCCCGCGCGCCACACCGACCACGATTCAGCGAGCAAAGGGTCCGCCAGGTACTCTCTTAATCTCACTGCCCATAAACCAGGCAATACGTATCTCTCATTTCACTCCAAATTGCTTTTACGCGATCGCGCATGCTTAAAAGATACAAACTATTTGTTTATTTTTGGCTGCGTATGATTAGATTTAAACTGTGGCACTGAATACTCTCCGCTCTGTCCCATAGAAAGTGATGGAAAATATAATTCATATTTAATTTCTGGTTGTACTTTATTGGCTTCCAAATGAAAGTTACTGCTTTGATATTTTACTGTATAAATGAAAACGTGGCCAAAATATATCCCTGTTGTCGTTGTGGCACTTAAAGTCAACGAGGAAAAGCTATTTGCGGAGTTGCTTTAGTGTTTGGGAGCTGCTGGAAAGGTGTCGGTGTTGTGCGTAATTACGCACGAAACGCGTTCGCATTATTCAGCCATTAATTTCATTGTGACCCACGTCTAATGTCTGTTTTAGTGCTCTACAAATTAAAACAAAACGCTTCTTGAAAAGCAGAGCTAGAAAGCAGGTAGATGTGTGCGGTCAGATATGCAGGCCATGCGGAGGTTAGATAAGAAGCGGGCAGCCATTTAGTGTTCATGGTTGTGCCAAAGTGATTCCCTGTGTTGCGTAAAAATGCATGGTGTTAATGTTGTGTCATTACAGTTACCTGCAACATCTGCAATAGTGTTTTCTGCTGTCTGCCGTATAGAAAGGACTTGTGCGCACTTTTGCGCGTGCGGGTTTGTGCCATGTGCCGTTCGTGGAAGCCCATATTGTTTTTTGTTTTTTTTTCTTTTTGTTTTGTGAATATCTGATCTTAGGTTCTCCTATCTGTGTGCGTGTGTGTTGTGCGCGTGCTTTGTGTGTGTGTGTGTACTGGTTGATCTCTTGTCTGTTAGATCTATGGCATTGTGACAATGAGCAGGCGAGCACAGTTATTGGAGCAGCTGCGTTTTGTCCATCTAAAATGCAGTCCTCGAGGTCAGACCCTCTTCTGCCTTCTAAAGTCCCTCTAAGCTTGTGTGTGTCCCTGTCTGGGGGGTGGGGGTGGGGGCTTTTCTGTTGCATACACGCTTTCACACACACACACACACACACTCACACACAGTGGCCTGTTTGGGTGTGCGCTCCCGGTTTGACTCAGTGCTTATGTGGAGCTGAATGTGTGCTGATTGTGATTTCTTGTGTGTGACTTCTACTAGTTGAATGGGTTCATGCAGTTGCGTTTGCAAACGCGTGTGGGTTTCTGTCTCTTGTGTGTGCGTGACAGAGATAGAGAGAGAAAGCGAAACAGCAGGTACACTGCAAAAACGCAGGTATAAGCTTTCTGCTTAAGTGATAATGTAACCACATACATTAGGCCAGTAGGGATTTAGATAAGATACTATTGGGAATTCTAATAATGAATTCTGCATTTTAAAACTACAGCATTGCTGACATTTTAACCTGAGTCAAGTCATTTAACAGTCCAATCAGTTCAGAAAAAGAGGCTTCATTGACCAGTTTAAGTTACAACAACAAAGAAGTGTCTTTATAGCGCATGTTTGCCACTCAGACATTATAAAGCAGCAATTATATTGATTATTAAGTTAACACAAACAATCAATTGTACTTAAAGTATTGTTAGTAATAAAACCCCAAAAGAAAGCTTATTTAAAGCTTATTTTGTAATCGTAAACTAACATAACGATAATGCTGCTAGCTCACTATTGGAGACTATTGGAAGCTTAGCATTTTAAAACAACCACATCACTGACTTTTAAAGCAAAAATATCCCCAAGACAGACTACTTTACTGACTTTATATCGTTGCTAAATCAATAACGGAAATTTAACAGTACAAAAATAATAAATAACCAAACAAAATCCCCCAAATGACAACTTTACTGATTTAATTTTAGGTTTTGAAGCTTTAAACTACTACAATTACATTGCCAACTCACTGCTGGAGACTAGCATTTAAAAACAAAAGCAGTTCTGACATTTTTAGCAAAAATGACAAAATAACAACTTTTTTGGCATTTTAAGCTTGTAGTTTAAGCTAATACTATAACAACATGCTAACCCACTTTTAGTATTTTAAAACAATAACACTGCTGATATTTTAAGCACAAACAAACAATTAGTCATGTTTACAGTAATGTTAGCCAAAAAAAACACTAAACAACAACTTTATTAACTTTAACATTTTTAGGATTTTTAAGCTACTGTTTAAGCTAACACTAGGCTATCATAACGTTGCTTTATCACTGTTAGCATTTTATAACAACAACAACAACAACAACACTGCTAACATTTTAAGCCAAAGCAAGGAGTTAATCGAGTTTACAGAGATGTTAGCCAGCAAAATCCCCAACCCAACTTTTCTAATATAAGCTGAAACACCAAATCAGTCATTTTCATCATTGTTAGATCCTCAAATCTAAAAAAAACAACCCTAAAACAACAAATCAGCTAAGGTATGTTAGCCAATCAGATCTCCAAAACCAACAGGCTTTCCTGAGGTGCAGCAATAAAGCAGTTCAAGCTGGCCACTCAGATCCCAGAAAGTAATTCTTCTTATGAAGCTAAAACAACAAATTAATCACTTTAGCCACATTAGGCACATCCTGGCACCAGCTCAGTGTTAAACAGCAACGTTATCTACTCTTTTTCTTATTCTTCAACTCCCAGAGCTACCCATAGCAATACCCAGTGTCAAAAACCTTTAATATCAAGCCAGTTCACGTCGCGTTTTTATGCCGTAAATTATACAAGTCATTCATAAACGATCTCGTAATAAGAAATAAATGTCTGGCTCATTTATAGGGGTGTTTTTCTATTAGCCAGTATAAAAAATTCTGCTATGCAGAAAGCAGCAAATAAACGCGAAGAGCAATATAATAAAAGTCCTCTGCATTAAATAAGCTTTATTAAAAGCTCTGCACACACTCACGTGCGGGTAAGTGTGTGTGTGTGTGTGTGTGTGTGTGTGTGTGTGTGTGTGTGTGTGTGTGTTTGCATGAATGGGGAGGAGGATGAATGAATTAGACACGGCTGAAACAGTAAGACGACGTACACACAATCTGAGGGAGGTGTGTGATGTGGGTGGGCGATAGAGGTGGTGTGGGGGGGGGGGTGATTGCAGTAAGAAACTTTGAGTCATTCTCCAAAAGCACAGCGTAACGCAGGACACTCTGACGTCACTACGTTTCCTCTCCGGACGGCGAGGCACGCGCGCTCACCCTCCTGCAACCGGCATGAGCTGTAGACTCCTATTATTATAATTATTATTTATTAATTTTATCATTATCTATAATATATATCTTTTTATTACATGTTAAATGCAGGCGATTTAATGAAGACATTAAAAGCAATATAATAACAATACGTACGTGAACACTATACATCAATTACACAAATAATTTGTTTTATTATAATTTGTAACTAATAAAATAAATGTGACGTGCTTAGAGAAATTGCACACTTTGATTTTTACTGGACTTCATATGCGCGCGCGCACCCGCACGTGCAGGGGTAGGCATTCGAGACGTTTTACAATGCTCATAGTTAATAGTGGAAGGTTTCATGATGCAATCACAACGTGTAATATGCAGACGTAACCTGACAGCGGGGTGTGTGTAAGTGTGTGTGTGCGCGCGCGCGCGCGTAGTGTGTGTGATGAAGAAGTGAAAAAATGGCACTGGAAAAACGAAGCTGAAAAGTTGCCTGCAGCTTTCTTATTCGAATTCTCCTTTCCACCTTAAATGGTGCAGCAGTTAAGGTGGAACGGAAAACTGTAAACAGAAGCTGCAGACTAAGGAGCCAGCTTCAGCTTGGAGCAGTTGTGACAAGAACAGCGTGTTTGGGCATAAATTCTGAAATTCATATTCACCATACAATCATAAATCCTGCCATAAAAAGATCAAATGTGATCTGACTTCACTGTCGGAATAGTAATGCGGGCCAAAGCTGGTGTGTATGCGTGTGGGTGAGGGTATATGTGCCTGGATGGGTCTATGTGTGTGCATGGTGCTGTTTCACACAGGGATGCGGTGCATAAGTAACTGGATGGTGGCAGAGTTTCTGTTATTTTGTCCCAGCACTGTGACTCACTGGATTTGAACTATGAGGTGCAGAATGTCATATTTAATTTAAGGGTATTTACTTCTATACTGGGTAAACCACAAAAGAATCACAGCCCTATACATAGATGACAAATGCTCATGTTTTCTGCTCGGCTGCAAATCCTTTGTATCTGTTGACTACCCCCCAACACTGCCACGTGCTGAGTACCGCCACTGGTTATGCTCTACCAGGCTTTTTTTTTTTCAGTTCCTGCTTGTCATAGGATGTTTTTGCCTTCGGTCTTCATCATGTTGGGTGTTCCACTTTCAGGCCCTGAAAAACTTCATAGCTGCTTGAGCAGTACATTCGGGCTCAATGCCCTGTGGGGAGCACCTTTTGATGCCTTTGGTTGGATCTGAGCAATTCAGATGCTTCTGTTCATTTCAGTAATCAGTAATCATATGACAGAGGATCCATTTCCACTGCAGCTATACACAGCCCCATGTTTCACAGATATTGTGCTTTGAATCATGAGCAGGTTTTTTTTTCTTTCGTCATGCTTTGCATTCCATCACTCTGGGACAGCTTACACTTCATCTCATCTGTCCTGAAGACTTCATACTTACTGGCAAACTCTAAACTGCCTATTCTATTCTTGAGGTTTCCCAGCTGCCTCTGTCTTGTGGTAAGCCTGCTAAGGTCATGTCGGTGGATTCTTTGACTCTTCTCTTCGACACATCTACCTCGGAGACGGTCCACGTGTAGCACACCTCAGCAGTTCTTCATCGTGGCTGTGTAGTGTACTTAATTGTTCAACTTATATGTATATCCAATTACTTGCTCTTTCAGAACAAGTGGATTATGTATAGAAATGGGGGGCGTATTCTTATATGGTTGATCCAGTATAGAATAAAATCATTAAAGTTGATATTCTGCACTTTAACCTCAAGTGCTGTGCCGGTACAAGTTTTTCCACAGTCCATTTATTTGTGGTCTGCACTGTAGCTGTCACGCTCACCCCTTTTCCCAAAGGAATGTGTTTCTATACTAACTCTTCACTAACAGAATGAAGCATAAGGTATGATTTTATAGATGTGTGTCATTTCCTTCCCACTAAATTAACCTCTTAAACTGGTCTTATTACTGAGTTATTGATGGTAAGGTATGTTATCGAGTTACACTCCTAAAAATAAATTGCACAGTGTATTTACCATCAGAGTTATTCAAAGTGGTTTGGTGTGAAATGCACTGTTTCAGAGCTGATTCAGAATCATCATTTGTAGTGGTGGTGATAGAAACCAGACATCCATAGAGTTTAATGCTTTTAAAAGTTACCTGACAGAAAGCTACTGTATTTACTTGCTGTGATCATGCTTAGATGTATTTAAATGTATTTAATGTAATGTATTTAACGTATGTATGGAATTCAAATGCACTGACAGCGAAGAGATATATGAAAGGGGTTATAAGGCAAAATAGTACCCTTTTTTTTGGATTTACCACCTTGTTAGTACAATTTATTAATATTACATATAAAACTGAGAAGATATGTGTAGGTTAACTGGTCATTTTGGATGGTAAGCAAAATAACTATTTGCACTATAGACATTGCGACAAGTGGTTCCTATTATCACCATAAACTATTGACTAAACTAAACCACAAATTTCATACCAAAGCACTCTGAATGACTTTGTTTACATTTCAACAATTGAATTATGTAGATGTCTTAAAAAATCCAGAGATTTCCATGGACAATTCCCCTTTAAAAGGTTCCTTTGGGGAACAAAAATGGCAGCAATTAATTTTTCAATAGTTGTTTTATAAACTAATGTGCAAGTTATATTATAATTAATATTATTATTATTTATATATTCATCATCATCATTTTCCTGCATTAAAACTAATAGATCAGATTAGGATCCATGCTCAGCCTACATGCTGGCTCTTGCAGTTTAAGGGGTTAACCATTTACTTATGCTGCTGCTATAAAACAGCAAGAAAACTGTTTTGTTCACCATCTCTCTCTTTCTCTCTCTCTCTTTCTCCACAGACATGCCCTGCGTCCAGGCCCAGTACGGCCCTGCGCCCCCCGGGTCCAGCTACTCCGCCCAGTCGTTCGGTTACCACAGCGACTACAGTGCTGACCTAATGGCGGCGGACTACGCCAAGTGCGAGCTGGGCGGAGGCGAGATTTCAGCAGCCGCTGCCACTACCTCGCTGCCCAGCTTTAATGTCTTTGTGGAGGGCGGCTTTGAGCCCAAGCCCTCCTGCCTGTACCAGCTGCCCCCTCAGCGGCCCACCATCAAGAAAGAGGAGGAGAGCTACCCTTCAATGGGTGTTTCGGACGAAGCTATGAGTGGCTCCATGTACTTTAAGCAGTCTCCGCCCTCCACGCCCCCGACCCCGCTGCACCCTGGACCATCAGGGGCGTCCCCCTTCCTTTGGGACGAGCCCCACGCCCTGCCCCCTGTTCCCCAGCCCTGCATCATGGAGGGCGCTCTAAAGGGCCCGCGTTTTTCACACTTCTACGAGCCACCTGCCCCCTCCTCCAGCGGCTATGAGGGACCCATGGGTCTGCAACTCCGTCCCGAGCGCTCTCCTTCATCGTCCTCCTCCTCTTCCTCACACCCACCTCCCAGCCTGGACGCTCACGCGCACACTCACGCGCATTCGCACATGTACCCACTGAACATGGGCAAACCCGGTGGCTTGCCCTTCCGCTCGCTGGGCATGGGCCCGTGCCCACCCTCACTGCTAGGTGAGAGCCTGCCATCGCCACCCAGCCGGACCAGCTCCGGCGAAGGCACATGCGCCGTGTGCGGAGACAATGCTGCCTGCCAGCACTATGGGGTCCGGACGTGCGAAGGCTGCAAGGGCTTCTTTAAGGTAAGAAACCAAGCTTCAGACACAGCTGGGTGATTCTTCAGCCCTTATACTGTATATGTACTTATATAGGCTGAGATATATTATTATTTAACCTTCAGAAATACCATAATTGTTTTCGTAAATAAAGATCAGAAAAGTTCCCCAAAATTGAAATCATTCTACACAACATATGCCAGGCCCCCATATAATTGATTGGATCAAGTGCACGTCGACTTGTTAGTAGTTAGCCCAGTGAGGAAGAGGCCCAGTCATGGAAAACCAAACTGAACAAATAATTAAACATGAACCAAACTATTAAGTAAACAGTCCCTAAAGTCTATACAAAAACAGCCCACTTTGAATTAATCATGGCTGTGATGTCATAACCATTCATGTATTTACATTGTAGCACCCTTTCAGTCGGCAGCAGTTTAGCCCACTCATTCACATTGAATCATAAGGAATTCTATTTGTTATGGCAGAGAGTTTGCTGTAGCCTAAATAGGTGGATATAAGTAAAAGTGTTGTTTTTTGCGACATCACAAAAACAAAGAAGCCTCGTTTCCATATATGGACTACATGGAGTGGGGAGTAAATGGGATATGAAACTTGAACATTGTTCATGTACTGCATTATTTTAAAAAAGTGTAGAAAATTCAGTTTTCCATGATACTGACACTTTAAATTGACCTTTAAGTTCAAAGCAATCGATCATATTCAGTCTAATTCTACATATAATCTAAAACCTAACCTAATTCTACACCTGACTGTAACACCGTCATTAGATAGTGTAGTAATAATTTGAGCAGGATCTACAGATGGGCACCACGTCCTCTACAGAGAGCACATCATCACTGCCTAAACAAAAACTAGTATCTCCAAAATGGCAACTTTACAGGAGAGTGCAATAACATAATTTAACTTTAATGTAAGTCAATGGAACCAGACTTTTTTCCCAAGCTATTTATGGGCCATTTCTGTTGGTCCATTCATCATGAGATTTTTACACAATGTAACCAGCAGCTCATATGATCAAATGACACAGAAAAGTAAAAAATCACCAAAATGGAGAAATGTGTTTTTCTTTGGACAGTGACAATGTAATGTTTATTTGCTGAATGTAACATACTGAGAGGGGGGACTGATAAATAGTGTGACTGTGGCAGTGCAGTGTCATTTGTTTTTGCTGTGATGTGGCCACCATGGTGGGTGTTGTTAATCGTGTATTCATTAGGGCTCATTAGCGTTGTTCTTGGTGTGAATGGAGCTTTTGGCTGAAGAGCAGCATGCTGCTCCAACGTGCTCTCCGAGCGTGAGGTTCAGGGTGAACCCTCTATTGTGGTGCACTCTTCAGGCTTTTTAACCAAGGTCGTAGCCTACTATGTTAAGCGAAAGACTAGTTGTTGAAAGGGCTCTGCCTATGCATATACTCGAGAGAACATGCAAAATAATCTCTACAGATTTTCAAGTACAGCCCTTTTCAGGAGTTCATATGCAGGCTCAGGAGTGAGAGGATGTCGTTTTGTTATATAACAGCTTCCTCCTGAATTGTTTTCTTCAAAACAGTAACAGTATGCAAGTGCTAGTAATAGTAGCCGATACAGTTCTATCTGATTTGATGCTGGCTCGTAGCTTTGCTCAGCGTTTTCTGGAAGGCAGTGGTTTGAAAAGAGTGTGTGTGTGTGTGTGTGCTTGAGTGGCCTCACAAATCGTCTGACCGGCGGTTGCCACGGCGCCTGTGAGGGTCATCTCCCCTGGCGACCAGTGAGAGGTGTGACAGAGGCGCACACTTAAAATACAGCAGCCTGGAGCGCGCACACACACACACGCACACATGCACACACACACACACACACACATACACACACACACACACACAGAAACACACTTACACCCCCTCACACACCATCAGTGTTTGGCACAAGCAAATTGTTAAAGAGCCTTCACGAACAAAGTGAAAGCTACTTTTCATATGCACTTGAATTAAAATGTTCGAAAACTGAATGTCATACATTCATATTCTATGCAGCTGGTATGAACGTACTGCACATACATAAAGCAACTACAGGTAATAAAAAACCTCAACTGCACTTGTTATTCATTTTGAGTCATAGTCCACTTTTTTAAATCTACATGAAAATCAGGCTGTATTATAATGACAAATGCATTAACAGTGTTCAATAAGCCCGGCTAGACTGACAGGACAAACAGGGACAACCACAAATAAACGTAAACATCTGGTTGGTTTGCCACACCCGTGGTGCTAAAACTTTTTGTCTCCTGCTGTGCTCGTAATGGCCTAAGGGCCAAGAAGACAAAACAACACGCAATTAAAGAAAGCAGATTTCAAAATGCAGTTTATCATATGACACTATATTCTATTAGTAAACTACTTTCACCATGCAATTTTAAAAAGAAAGTAGGTGAATGAATGAATAAGTTAATTAATACCGTTATTAGTTATATTATACACTATAATAATTATGCTTGTTCTCTCATTGGATGAGGGGGTGGGGTTAAGGCAGCGTTCCAGTGGGCCAAATCAAATGTCCTTGCGGGGCATCTTTGGGCTGCGGGCCACACTTTGGACACCCCTGCTCTAGAACATTCTCTCCCCATTCGCACTAGTTCTTTTTCTGGTCGTTCCAAAGACAACTGTAAACATTCAACCAGTTGCACTTGTTCATGTCTGTCCTTTCGGTGAAGTCTGGCCCTAGGGGGTACACAGTGATATTGAAATCTGATCGGTAGGCCTACCGGGGGGTCATCACTTAAAATTGTTGCAACAGACAGATGTTTAGATTGTATTAGATTGTAATTTTATCGTTATGATGATAAGACAATATGCTTTTCTGAGCACATTGTAGATATTGTCAGTATTTAAAGAACACTGACAAACTACATCTTTCATTACTACATCTTTCATTACAATGTGAGCATAGTTAGACCTGTTTAAATGGGTTTAGTGCAGTAGGGTTTGTAAAATGTTGAAAACAAAGCATTGTAGTTTGCAGGTTTATTATTATTATTATTGCACGTTTATAAGTGTCAATACAGGCTATATTTTGTCTCAGAAAACTTAATATTGTGATGCATATAGTGCATCATTACAATGAAGCAAATGAAGTGTAGTGATATATTTTTGCCATTTTGCCCTCCGCTAGATAATATCAGTATTTTAAACAAATATTTTTTTGCTGTTGCAAAACAATATTTTTTCAGATTTTCATTTTTCTGTATCATTTGAACACAATAGATTTCCTGGAAATAGGAAACAGTAATACAATCTAATAACATTAACTTCCATTAAAAGTGAAGGCTTCTGCAAAGTTACCATTCCGGAAATACATGGCTTTTGGGGAAGATAGTAACAAGATGATGGATGGTGCATTGTACTCCAGAGATGCAGACTTATGCAGCTCTAAAATCTCTGCATTACTGCATCGTGTACGAAAGTTTGGGCGTTCTTGGTCTGATTTGGATGTTTTATTGATTTTGCAGGTAAAATGAATGTACAAACAATTCTGCACATTTTGATGCACATTTGCTGCTTATTTACTGAATTTAACAAGAGGAAGATAAAACATAAAATGTGGCATGCGTAAACATTATGGGCTTTTTTTAAATTATTATATTCTATGTGTTTTCTTCTATAGAGGCTGTATTAACTACTTTTTGCTTTTTGATTGGGTTGTTATAACTTTTGCACGTGACTGTAAATTTCAGTTTTCCATAATGCTACCGTTCCAATATCACCCCAATTTCCTATATTTTATAAATGTTCACATGAACAGACATGTACAAATAAAACAGCAGATTTTAGAATCGTCCTGTATTGGTGCATCCCTAGTATTTTTCCCTGCTTTCCAAAAGCTGAGAGTAAGCACAGAGAGCGTGAGAGAGAACAAGGCACAAAAAGGGCAGGGGAAAAGAAAAGAGAAGGATGATATGGAGAGAAGGAGACAAACAGAGGGTGAAAAAGAGAGGAGGGGGGCAGTGGTGGGCTGCAGATAATTGAATATGGCCTGTGGTCTGGCGCTGAAATAATTTATCCCTGTTCAATTAGTTTCACAATTTATTTTTATTTAGTAATTAATAAAAGCAGGGGTTGGTGGGCCTGAGGCCTTAGTGGCCATCACAGCAACACACACACACACTCACACACACACACATAAATAAATGACAAGCACATGTGCACACACACACTGGCAAGTCCAAAGACTTAAATACACGCGCACACACCCACAATGCATGCACACACACACAGACAATTAGCATACACACGGACAAACTATTCAATTATTCCCTCACACATTAACACATAATACAAACATTATTAGTGGGTGAATTTTAATGCAGCTGCCCATTTCCTCTCACAGATGACTAACATTCTCTTAAAACACCTAATGACGTCTTTTCAGCCGAGAAAGCTTGCATATACCACAGTTTTGAATATTCCTGCTTATTTTAAATACATTAGAGCCGTAAAATATGTTGCTTAATGGACCGGCCATACATACCGGCCCTCACATTATTCCGATGTTAATTGCTGATTCATTGTGGGGTTTTTTTTTGTCTTTTGCCCATTAATATGCAACAACCAATTTTTGCACTAAATGCTTCGCTTTCCATATAAACATGCGCCCGTTTTACTGCTGCATTTAGTGGCGAAATGGCAGCAAATATCAGTGCATTGTGAATCGACATTTTTTTTTCTTTTCTCTGTTTCACTCACTCCACTCTTTCACTCTTTATTCTTGGGTTTTTGTAGTTGGGTGGGTGAGTCATAGTGTGCCGTGCGTGAGAATATTTATTCAGAATATTTACCTAATGGAGAGGCAGGAGAAACTGGCTCATTCACAAACCCGCACAGCACACGCATGTACGTGCTCACCATCGGCCGCAGCTGTGGAAGACTCCTCTCACAGGTCTCCAGTAACTAGATTGTAATTGTAACTGCATCTCAATTACCAAACCCATTTTCATTCATGATGGCCTACAGCGGTTAAGCCCCGCCCATTCATGCTGAAGTTATAAGGGGTGTTTCAGCGTGCAGCGCTTTTTGAACGAAGCGATACACCGGGCAGATGATCAGAGCAGAGGCATTCATGTAGTGCTGTGCAAAAGTCTGAGACCACTTTTCCCTTGGTCTGACACCAGGTTCCAGATTGAAGGGGCCATGTAAAATAACAGAAAACACATTTAACAGATAACAATGCAGAAGCCTCAACAACTACATGTACTATTGTTTTCAGTATTTACTGTGCCCATCATTTGCCTTTAATACAGGCACCATTCTTTGTTGGAGACTCGCCTTTTATAAGAAGGATATTTTGTCAAGTTCAGTCTTAGAAGTTGGTTGCATTCTGCTTATCGCAATCCAGCAGATTAGTCCTTGAAACATTACTCTATATCTCAGAAATCCAGTCCCAAATATTCTTCCTTATTGTCTATTTATTTTCCTCAGTAAGGGCTTTTTGATAGCTTCCCATTCTTTGAGCGTTGAGGTCTTCTTACATCGGAAGGACCTGTGAATTTTTTCATATCTGAAGAGAGACTTGACTTTCTCGCTGGTCTTTCAAAGATGAAAGCTACTGAAAGCACTCTTTAACTGATATTGACAGTAATGATCATCTACTAGGTCTTCCAGGTATTAGTTAAAAATCCCGTTTTCTTTAAGGGCAGTTTGAAGTTCTTGAAGTGCAGTTTGGCACTTATTTACGCTGTGAGAATAAAGTCACTGTAGACAACCCAGTGACAGTTCAGCACCTTTGTTTCTGATAGTGTACTTTCACTTTTCTTTCTTACCTTTTAAATGATCATCTTACATCTATTCTCCTCAAAAATACCTCTTGATAAAAAGGAATAATGGGAGTTGTGATGAAGTCAGTGAAAGGTAGCCTATGACCTTAGGTGGCCTATGGCAAGTACTGTACAGGTCTTAAATGCACAGCAACAAAAATTCTGTTCATTTTGAATTGACTTGCACATTCTACTGATGCACAGTGCTTTTATGGATGTGGTCACAAAGCGCTTATACAGCAATCAACAGAGGTTGGAAAACGGTCATGTTAAAATGAATTACGTCTTTTTTTAGTACTTAAGCCCACACAAATGTTATGAGTGGACCTTGGGGAGAAAAAGAATATGAGAAAAATGCAGGAAGCGGGCCCTTTCAGTGACAACGCCTCCCTGGTTAAAACTAATCCAGATCAAACAGGGCTAAAGATGGGTAGTGATATGAACATGTAATGAAATCCACGTGTAGAGGTTTCATACCAGAACTGGCATGTGTTAGCAAATAGAGATATAAAGAGATGGCAAGCGGAAAAAGAAACACATATTACTGCGCTAGTATATAAAAGGCATATGTGCTTACACACACACACATGCATACATACACACACACACACACACACACACACACACACACACTTAAGCAATTAATGATGACCCAGTTCCACCTCTCCTCTTGAACAAACACACACTTCTAATTACACACCCAGAGGGGAGAGAGAGAGAGAGAGAGAGAGAAGGAGAGAGAGGGAGGAGGGTTTGATACTGTCTGATTAGGCGAGAGGACGGATGGAGGGTCCCTGAAGGCCTTTGGATGTGCGACTGGCCCATTAGCACATGTTACATGTCATGAATCTACAGCCGCTTGTCTGAACCAGCCCCGCGGACCCTGCTGTGCACTGGACCACGGCGGTGAATGAGTGTGTGTGTGTGTGTGAAGATGATTCCAGACGATGATTGCAGATTTGCATATTTGCAATTGGTTAACAAGTCTTTCTGGCTTTTATAGAGGCTTCGGTGAGCGATTATTGTTGTATCATTTAAACTACATAAACTTGATTGAGAAATGAAAGAGGAATTCCACTGATTTCTCATGTTAAGTAAGGATTAGACTGTTAGGAAAACAGAGCTGTTGAGAGTGGTTTGGTGAGGAATGCACCACCATAGAGAAACATACCTAGAGAAAGGGTGCTGCACAGCACAATAGCACCCAAAGAAAACTTTACCCATAATCAACACTATACTGTATATAGTTGATAAAATAAATATATGTGCACTGCATACATGCAAAACAAATATAGCCATATTATCTACTATCCAAAACTACTAGTTAACCTACATGTCTTCTGAATTTTTAGATCCAGTGTTGATAATGGTAAAATGGTGGTAAATCTAAAAAACAGATGTTTTCTTTGGGGACATGTGTATCTACCTTTCTGGAATTAAAAATAAATGTTTCGATTAAAATCTTGTCTCAAAACTGTTGTAAACACATCAGGCAGCATATTCATAATCATTTCAAGTAATAACTTTACATGAAGGAGCTTTTAGAGGCAAACTCTTCAGAAATCTGGTTCCCATCACCACCACTTGGTTTACTGTTGGTGGTATACATCTCAATGGCTTATAATAATGGCAGGGCAATATGAAAATACATATCATTATGATATATCATTGTGATAAAATAAATGCTGCAATTCAATAGAATGGAATACTTTTCTGAACGTATCGTGCACATCATCAGTACTTGTAGAGCACTGGCTAACTCCACGTTTCATGATACAGATTTTAAAGTGCAGCACTACTACTTTTTACCCTGTTTCAACTGATCAGACATCTGAAAAAAAAATGAGTGTCATGACATATTGTGAATCGTGAAAAGTAGTGCAAAAAGTATTGCTACATCGATCGCCTCTAGGTTTACTTATTCAAAACTCTAATGAAGAATTCCCCTCGAACTTAGAGACATATGAGGAATGTAAAACTGCATGTGTTTTTTGCTTTTTTAGGAACCAGATAAACATGAGAATCTCAGTTTTCTCCATAGAAATCTGCAACGTCAGTCTTAGAACTTCTTTGCTTGCATTTTCTGACCACATCATGCAATAGCAAGTACATCATTTCTCCAGCTTTCATTGAGGCATTGATGGTTGATCGTATATGAAAGTGTTTGGTGTGTGTGTGTGTGGGTGCACTATGGTTTAGAAATTAGGAGGCAGACTTACAAGAACCATAATGAACATCCAGTAGTGTTGCAGACTAGAGTACAATGCAACGCATAAAGACTCAGTTTATGCAATTATGTGTTACGTACAGGAGTTCTGATAAAATACACAAATTACATAAAGGTCATGAGATTTCAATCCTGTAGACTTTTGGGTCTCCTACAGAAATAAAGCATCTATTTATGGACAGAAGTCACTATGGCAGAAACTATCACAGTTATCACACACGCAACAGGGCACAAAGGGGGATGTGTTTAAAAAAAAGATGCATTGAATTTCCTAGATTCAAATGTGGCCATCATTAATTTACTAGCACATTAAAACATATCAATTGAATGCATAATTTTTTCACAGTGTATGCAAAAGTTTGGCCACCCCTGACCAAATATCATGTCTGCTACATAGAAGACATCCCTGCACAATTAGAAACATAAAAAATAGAAACATAGAAAATAACTGAAATTGTCATAAAAATGCCATATTTAAGTTTAGGCCCTGTAGAGAATGTGTTTATTTATTTTCACTTAGAATATCAACAAAGCATGTAATGTGCCTGGGGGTGATGCATACACATGTATACATGTATGTTTTGTGTGCACTGGTGGGTGTATACACATTAGTAGAGGTGTGAGAAAATTGATCTTCTGACATTAGACTCTTCCACTTCAATGAAATAAGTAGGATAAGGGCACACCGCTAACGTTAGCATTAGCACTACCTAGGCATATGGTGGTGTGTTTTTTATATTATGATAGTGTCCCTAAAATAAGACTTTAAAAAAATGCAATACATCGGCTTGCCTACAATGTCACAATGTATCACAATATATAAAATCATAACCCCTGTATCTTGATACGCACCATATTACCTGGTTGTTGCCAATACACAGCCCTGCGTGTTATGGGTGTAGCAATGCACGTATTTTTTGGTTCAGTACTTAGTACAATACAATAATTTTAGATTTTGATGTCAATATTGTTAACATAATGTTAGATATGTATTGATTATGTGAAGTTCAGTCTTTGAAGTAGATTATCTGTCCATATCCTGACATGTAATAAAAAGTATTTCTTTAGCTTTTGTCAAGGCATCTACAGTTGACTGTTGTATATGAAAGTGTGTGCGTAGGTCAGTGGTCTCCTACCTGGAAAGCTCCTGTATTTACTTCCAATCTGTCTCCAGTAAGATGCCCTGCACCTTATACTTAATTCTAATACATTTGATTCATTCAATCAGGGACTCTGGGAAAAGATTGATTTCTTGGAGTAGGTGTGACCTACTGTGGTTGGAACTAGGCTTTGCAGGAAAGTAGCTCTCCAAGAGGAGGGCTGAAGACCACTAGTGTAGGTGGACTAGGGTTTAGAAATTAGGAGGTCTACTTAGAATAACTATGAAGTACATTCAATGGTGTTGCAGACTAGAAGGCAGTGCAATGTGATTGTGGGTGTTCAAACTCTTGCAAACAGCATGCACTGCACAGTTAGAATGTCTGCACCCACAGTTCAGCTTTGGTAGAAATGCATTTAGACATCTCCTACATAAAAACAGTAACACAGCATACACAGAACTTGTTTTAGATATGTAGAACACATCATGTAGTCCAATGTAATTGGCATAATGATAATACGTCTAATAAAGTCTTAAATATTTGTGTGATCACAGCAAACTGCATTGTGTTGCTGCTACTGTCTTCCATTATTACTATAGTGGATGTTTGCTAATGTGGGGGAAATAAATCAAACCTAGATACCACTTACTATCGTGGACATACACCAGTTTCTACGCTAATATATAGAGTTATACTGCGCAGTTGAAGCATGGGATATTCCAGTAAGTTAAACCTAAACGCATTTATCTCTTATGATTGTCCAGGTAATGATAATAATGGCAAAGCTGAAAAATAATTTTACATCTCTTTACAATACATCTCCTCCATGTATGGAAATATGTTTCAAGCCCAAACCTTACCTCAGAAGTGTTGTAAAGCAAGTCTCAGGCATCATGCAGGGCATTTGTAACTGTTCTAAGTAATAGGTTTTTTTGTTGGCTAGCTTTTAAAGCCACTAAACACTTTAAACATTTGGTTTCTATCACCATGACTGTAGACACTGTGACCCCTGATTCTTATCCTATCTGAAAAAAAGAAATCTGAGTCAGTACGTTTTTAATAAGAGAGCACTGATATTTCAAAATTTCTGCATAACGAAAGTGTTAACAATAAAACAGTAATTTGTTACTGTTTTTGTTTACATCAAAAAAGGTTAAATATAATCAGGAACTGTTATATTCTTGAATATCCCCATTGTACCTCCACATGTTCACAAAGCACCCTCAGTGATTTGGTACTGGGACTAAACCGAAGGCACATCATTGGTACAGTATTAAGGGTAAACTTAATACCCTTAATGTGCGTGTACTGGTATGTGCAGGTGTGTGTGAAGGTACTTTGTCCAGTTAGCGGACTAGCTTTAATGAAAAGCCTGTGCAGACTTTAAAAGATTTTCTCACTCCCGCTCCAGCTCTGAACAGGCTCGGCTTCATTTGCCTCTTAATTAAATGAGACCGAATTAACATCATTTGGAAAAGGAACTGAGGGACATATGCAAAATGAAAATCTGTAAATTGGATTAACTGGTAGCCGCTCGCGAGATATCTCCATCAAACACCATGCGCTTGTTTGTATATGCTAGTGTGTGTGCTTGGGGCAGCCCTTCATATTAGATTAGACTGGTCCATAACCAGCTTGTGCGCTGTGTCCTATTAATTTAAAAGAAACAGGAGAGATGTCACGTGACTGTGTGAGGCATGTGAGCGGGGGGCTATATCTACATGCTAGGATCCCAGGCTGTGTGGGGGGGTTCAGTGTGTGTGTGTGCGCGAGAGAGATGTTCACCTGTTGATTAAAAGGGAATTCCACTGATTCATTATCATTTCTGCATAATTAAACCACTACAATGAAAACCATTCAGAAGGTTGGTTTGATGTAAAATGGTTCATTTGTAGAGGAACTAGCTGACTTAGGTTTCGTTACAGTGATGGTAACCACTGGGGGTCACAATGTCTGCAACACAAGTTAGGGGTCACAATGGCTGTACTCGCCAAATGGCATACTTCATAAATCATAATCTACCTAAAAGTAGTATGTAGTGAGTAGTATGCATCCAAACTGAAAATCTGTAGTGCACTGAAGATAACTGCTCCAGTCAGAGTTTCTAGTGTACAGGGGGAGCTATCTTCGTGGTGTACTGCATCCCATCATGCACCACGGCCTCACCAGCTCTCAGCCAAACAAAATGGAGGCAGTGGGGAGCAAAATACAGCCAACTCAGAGTATAAATGTGGGTGTAGTGATTGTAGTGGGGTATGTTTTCATCAGAATGAGTCTTATAAAGTTAAAATTATACAGGTCTGAAGTTTAATAAAAGATGAGCTCGCTTTAGACGTTCGGTTTTGGAGCGAAATAGCCGAGGGTAGCCAACAGCTAGGCTAAACATATCTCAAGTGAACTGAGCAGCGTTAGCAGCAGCTATGAGGTAAATATGAGGTGACTGGTCATGTGACTGTATTGGTGTAATACACTGTATGTCAAAACTTGTTACTGTACTGCATATTACACACCGGAGGCAGCACGTCCTACTGTAATATACAATGTGCAGCATTCCAGTAAACATTTGAACCGTTGAAACAACGTTGAAATCACGTATCTGGCTATATTTAAACACATTTTAGACGTGCATGGCCGACCATTGTTTACTGGGATTGTAGTGTGCCATTTAGAATACAGCCAATGTCTACAACACAAGTCAGGGGTCACAGTGTTGTTATTTGTAATGTTGATGATGGTACACAATACCTAATCTGAAAATAAAAGAATAAAATAAATAAAATAAAATAAATCCATGACTGGATTTTAAAGCACACATTTTAGCTCATAAACCTATAGTATAATAGCCTGTCAGTTCGTGCTTGTTCGTGCGTGACGGCCGGTGTATTCGTAGTCGTCATGAAACAGATCTTGCAAATAAGTTTTTCAACCCACCATAGACCAGCATGGCTGGCCACCAGCAAAACTAGAATATGTGGTGCCGTGATGCTAGGTGAGTTCGTCGTGTTGGCATCTCGATCACACGTGCGGCCTCTCGGTGAAGTGCAGCGCGGGAAATCTGAGCACACAAAATGGCAGACAGGATGAACGTCAGGGGTACTCAGTAAACCCGTTTTAAAAAGTTAAGAATGGTACAATAAGTGAATTATCGAAGCCCCTAACAGGGTGACAGAGCTGAGGCCTGGCGGTGTCAGTGCTATGCTAACCTCTGGCGCTCGGTAATGAAACCAGTGTTTCCGTCCTATTACCGCGCGGTTAAACGGGCCGCAGATGTCGCTCGTTAAATTTTCTGTTCGTGTTTGTTTTCTACATTAATCCTAATCACGGCGGAATTCACCGCTCGCACGCAGCAGAACCCGGGCTCTCCGCTTAGAAGACGAGCACTCTCTGTATCTCTCTTTTCCTTTTCCATCTCTCCCTTTCTCTCCCTCTCTCTCTCTCTCTCTCTGTATCTCTCTTTCCCTTTTCCATCTCTGTCTCGCTTTCTCTTTCACACACAAACACACACACATACACACATTTCATGTTCACCTCTCTTCCATCTACATCTCTCACTTTCTCTCACTCACATTTTCTCTTATCTCCCTTTTCTTTCTCTCGCTTCTTTTCTATGTCTCTCTCTATCCTTTTCTTTCTTTCTCACGTCCCTTCCATTTTCATTCTCTCTCTCACTTTCTTCCCACCTTACTGGTTATCATCATTTGATTCTTGTTCTTGTCTCTCTCCCTCGCCCTCCCTTTCTTTTCACCTCTCCGTCCACTCTCTCTCTCTCTCTCTCTCTCTCTCTCTCTCGCTCTCGCGCTCTCTCCACCCCCTCCTCTCTCTCAGTGTGTGTTTATGGCGCGGTCAGTTTTGATTTCTCTTTAATAAGGTCAGTAATAATCGCACTCGGGCGCAGCGGAGGAGAAAACAGGTCCCGGAGCTTCTCTCTCTCTCTCCCCCCGCTCTCTCTCTCTCTCTGCCCGCTCTCTCTCTCTCTCTGCCCGTGTTTATCAGGCGGCGCGCGCTCTGTCCCGCGGGAGTCGCTCCTCCGCGCTAATAAAGCGCTCGCGCTGCGGGCGAGGCGTGGCGGGAAATTAATTTCTATCTAATTATCCTGATGGTGCCTGAGCGTTTTATTTCTCACATTGTAATTAAAATCTGACCTGGAAGCTTTCCTTCAGTTCTTAACGGAGGAGAGACAAAAGGTGTGTGTGTGGGGGGGGGGGGGGGGGCGTTAAACAAACAAATAAACAAACAGATAAACAGGGTGATTTCTGTGTGCTTTGCTTATTTTCCCCCTCTTTTGTGTCCTGTCTTTTGTGGCTGCAGAGGACAGTGCAGAAGAACGCCAAGTATGTGTGTCTGGCCAGTAAAAACTGCCCCGTGGACAAAAGGAGACGGAACCGCTGTCAGTACTGCCGCTTCCAGAAGTGTCTTAGTGTAGGCATGGTGAAGGAAGGTAAGAGACCACAAACAAACAAACATTTACACGTAGTTCTGCATTTGTATTTGTATTCCTGCTCACACTTGTATTACTGTAGCTATAATACTAAATAAATAGTACTAGGTTAGACCTAACCCTACACCTGGGTTTTTCAAGGGTTCTTTAGTAAGCACAACAAGATGCCATATAGAAGATCCACTTACAGTTTCCTTAAGGTTCCTTAAATGTGTGATTGTGAGGAGCTATCGTAAAGGTGAAACTCCAAACAAGGAGAAGGTTAAGATAAAGAACCTTTATGTCATGTTAAGGTTCTGTAACTCTTAGAAAAGTGGTCACACATCTCTTTTCAAAAATGGTTCTGTAGAAGAGATTTTTCTTCTTCATGCAGACAAGCCAAATGTCCTTACAACATCAGCATGTCCAGTGTTTTCCTGCTAGCATTCCAAGTGCACTGGGTCCCCAAAAAGTACAGTATATACATGGCCAACACATGGCCAAACACAAGTCCCATTTCCATTGACTTCTATACTG
Organism: Semaprochilodus insignis; assembly: GCA_034552555.1. Lineage (NCBI taxonomy): Eukaryota > Metazoa > Chordata > Actinopteri > Characiformes > Prochilodontidae > Semaprochilodus > Semaprochilodus insignis. Next base: position 15,983,748 of record CM067497.1, read on the forward strand.
TAGCCAAGCTACGCCTAAACCAACTTTACCTTTGATCTCAATAGCCGAAAGAAAAAAAGGAAATATATATCCTCAAAACGACCAACCAAATGTCCTTATAATGTCAGAATGCCCATGTGCATTTTTTGCTAAATAAATAAAACAAATAAATAAACACATGGTTGACTAATGAGAGGCCAAATGTCAGAATATTTGCATATCCAGAATCTTGAGTGCACCAGGTCCCCACAACAAGCTAAATGTAACACACATAATTTTTTTTGTTAACTAAACAAACAAGCAAACAGATGTGTATGTGACCCTGACAACATCCTAGAAATTCCACGACCCTGCAACGAGCTGAATACGAACACACACATTTTTTTGTTAAATAAATAAATGCATTTCCTCATGGGGACCAGCCAGATGTCCCCACAATGTCACACATTTTCCATCATAATGGGACCCACAGAGAGCCAAGTACTGTCCACACACACACACACCATGGCTAGACATTGATAAGGGCTTCCTAGTAAACTGCCTATCCCCCCGGCGCTCGTGTACGATCCTGCCTTGTTTGACTATTTATCATGGCAATTATCAGGGCCATATGACCCCACCTGGACCTGCAGTTACAGACGGACGAGGCAGAGGAGGAGATGGACGGCCGCCACCTTAATCACTTAAAACACACAGGCAGGCCTGGAGGATATGTGCGCTAATAGAGCGTCAGCGTTCAGCTGGTCAGCTCACCTAGTTTGAATGTGTGAATGAATTAAGCGGTAATAGGGATGTTTATCGGTTACAGGATTACCGCCACACACTCCATCTCGCCAATCAGGTCTGATCCGCTGCTGTAATCACACAGTATAGGGTGCAAGCATGTATAGGTTTCTGGCACATTTTTTAAAATAATCATGTTTATGGGGACATTTGATGTCCGCTTGCGTAGTTTACGCATCAAGCATTTCTGTTAATTTGAAGAAACCACACATATGTACCTGACTCCGGTGATTGGTGTAAATAGGAAAAAGTAATGCATTGAATTTACTTGATTTTTATTCATTTCCGCATGAATGTTTTGTCTTTCAGGAGACTTACTTTTGGCAGTAATTGTGTTGATGTAATGCATTTTGTTTCATGTGGAAATAATGTGCACATTTAAATGAAGTGCATTTAATCCATTACTTTTTTTCAGTGTGCTGATATAATTGACATTGTCTTGTGCACACACTGTCCTGTTTTCCCCCCTGAATGGCCTGTTAGGCTCAGACAATGGCACAACTCTCAAGTGCCCTCTACTGGTCAGTCAGAGTCACTGTTAGGTGGGATGGACAGTGGGACAGAGGGACACATTTATTACAATCTTTCATTGTAGTTTTCAGTAACAGTGCATTGGGGATTGATATATGAGGCACATCCAACGTTGACTTTATAGCTTCTTAGAATTTCTGTGTTTTGTTCATGTTAAACAAGAGACACTGTGCTAACTAGGCCCAGTTTGTCAATGGGTATTACTTCCTTTCATCATCAAACTACCACCTGAATTTGTCGAAAATCAGGATAGGATCTGCTGCCAGGTTTTTCCTCTATTCTTTTTTTTATGTGGATTGTGTTCCGTCCAGTATCGTTATTGCTAATGCCATCTTCATGGTTTTGTTTAGTTTCCAATACATATCAATTTAAGCTGTTTCTGTGGTTGTAATTAATGATATATCCACAGGATTATACTTGTAAGACATGATGCTACCATTTAAAAGCCTTACTGTAGGTCTGAAAGAGTTCATTTTAACAGCCACTGTTGTGATGGTCCACATTGCTATAAACCTACGAGTGCACTTTCTTTTGGCGTAGATTTTCGTATCAGTTTATCGACAAGGGCACACAGAGTGCTGAGAGTAACATCTCTGTGTATTTGTGTTTGTGCAGTGGTGCGCACAGATAACCTGAAGGGGAGGAGAGGTCGTCTGCCATCCAAACCAAAGAGTCCACTCCAGCCTGAGCCATCACCTCCCTCACCCCCTCTCAGCCTGCTCAACGCTCTGGTCAGAGCCTACTCCCAGTCCATACCCCGAGAACTGGACTACAGCCAGGTACCTGTATGTGTGTGCATGTGTGCATGAGTGTGTGAAGCTCCTGGCTGCCGTTACAGTAATATTTTCACATTCACAATTATTTTTATCCCAAATAAGTGCTGGCCGATATATTGTCTATTGCGGCACACCGTGGTATCGCTTTAGAAAGTTTTTTGAAACATGTTTAATAGATAACAAGCATTATACCCATGATATTACATATAACATGATTGATTAATTAACCACAAAGCATGTCATTGACAGATAAAACAATTTGGTTTACACGACCTCTTTTTATTGCCTAGAATTAAACAGGGTGGGGTTTTTTTGCTTTAGCTCTGAGACTGATGTATGTAATTGACATCTGTTCTGGCTGTCTTCCCTGTATTGCTTCATTTAAAAAGCAGTCAGTTTAGCTCTGCCTATTCATACTGAAGTTATAAGCAGTATTTCAGCTAGGACTGCTTTGAGGCACAGTGCAGCACAGCCAGTCAGAACAGAGATCATTTTTCTGTTATCAGTCTTGACGGTATAGTAACATGTAAAAAATGAACTTTGGTACATGAATCCTCAAAAATGATAAAAGTGGACCACTAGGGGAAAAATCTAGGCAAGGAAAATGTAGGACATGGGTAGGAAAATGGTCATTATTGTTAGTTGTTGAGGAATCCACCTCTGTCTTCTTGCCTCTTGTTGTGAAGGTTCTACTACCTTAAAAAGGAAGCATCTTTTTACCACCCTAAAATGATAGGCCCTGATAGGCTTTTAAACTACATGAAATCACTCTGAAATGAATTGAATTCTAGTATTAAATGCCGAAGTAATATAAAAACCTGTACACCTTTTTGAAACCTCTGTGTCATTTCTTTTCCTTGTCACTGTTTTCCTCCCTGTCCTTCTCTTTTTTAAGAGTTTCTTTGTAGTGCTAAATCAGTGCTACAGGACTGACCACAGTAATACACGAAAGATGTATTAAATCTCTCTCTATCTTTGTCCATGTAGTTCAGTGCAGTAGAGACGGGTGGTCTTGCCGAGGCTCAGCAGATTCAGCTGTTCTACAGAGTGTTGACCGGCTCCATGGAGGTCACACGCTGTTGGGCAGAGCGACTTCCCGGATTCTCTGAGCTTCACCACGACGACCAGAACCTGCTCATAGACTCTGCCTTCCTGGAGCTGTTCGTGCTCCGCCTGGCCAACAGGTAGGTCTTCCTCCACACAGACCTTTAAACGAAATAACCTCGGACAGACAGCAGAAGCTTGCGGCGGTGAATAGTAGTCCTGTTAGAATCATTAGTTTTTTCATAACAGCAGCATGTTAGTCACAGACCTCGAGAAATTATGACCATATGGTGGGATGTTGTTTCAAAGCTTCCTGCTGGTCTTACTTAATTCCTTCATTGAATCCGTGATGCATCGCCAAAGTCGCAACATTCAGAGTCAGAACTGTTGAATCAAAAGTTTACATTTTCGACAAACACCCAATCGCTGACCTGGTTCCTCTCAGTTCAGCGTGAGCTGTAAGGTTGCTATGGTCACTGTGCAGATCACCTCGGCATTCACTTGTTTAAATTTACGGGACAGCAGCCCTCCCTAACCCTTTCTTCAGGGTGCGTGACACACACACAACTCTCACAAACGCACGTCATAGCTCCATTGCAGTTGGACTGTTCTTAAAACTGCATGTATGTTTCTCTTTTGTTAAGTAATGTAGAGCTTTTTAAAGCTTAACTCATGTTGATTTTTTCATGTTGCAAGCGCGATTTGTTTGTGTGCAAGTGACTCAGCAGCGTTCTGATGTTGCTTTAACAGGAAGTGATTTTTTTTGTTCAGTTCAGCTGCTCCCTATTTAAGTAGCATTGCAGCCTCTCTCTCTCTCTCTCTCTCTCTCTCCCTTTCTCTCTCTCTCCCTCTCCCTGTGAGGGAGCAGGTGCAGGGAGGGAGGCCAGTGGGTGGTGGCGTCACAGCCTCAGTAGGGGGCTCCAGGCTGGGGTTCTGACTCACTCTAGCAGGGGGATTCATCCGGGCCTACGTCACACACTCGCTCACCAAACTCACACATGTCCAGAATTCACACAGGAACAAACATACACGTTTAAACACAAGTCATGTGGTAACGTCTTAAAGCAGGACAATTATTCAGTAAGGACTATGAATTATTCAGTAACTGCTATGAATTATTCAGTAACTACTGTAGATTCTGTGTCTACTATGGTAATTTCAAAAACTGCTATGAATTATTTGTTCTTTACAATGAATTATTCATTACTTACTGAGTATTATTCAGTAGTTACTATTAATTATTCAATAAATACTATGTACTCAGTAACTATTCAGTTACTGCTATGTATTATTCAGTAGCTGCTTTGGATTGTTTGGTAACGGCTATCAGTCAGTCAGACACATAACTATTTGGATACAATGAATTATTCATTAATTACTATGTATTTTTAGCAACTACTATAAATTATCATTATTATTTATTAAATTATTATTATTATTATTATTATTATATTATTAAGTATCTGCTAACTAGCATTATTCATTAATCACCCTGTATTATTCAGTGGTGCGTATAAGTGCTGTGAATTATTCAATAACTACTGTGAACGTTGAGGAGAAACTATGAACTTTGGTAAATGCTTTACAGTTCATTTAGGAATTATTCGACAGTTACTATGGAATATTCAGTTACTACCATAAATGATTCAGTAAATACTGATTAAGTAGACTAATAAGTAACTTCATGTAGTAATGAGAGTCAGGATTTGAAGTGTGTATGGATTAAGGGGGTAACTACTAAGACTTCCTCTTCTACACACCATGTATTCAGAACAGATTCAACCCCCTCATTTACAGCGTCTCACACACACACACGTATATAAATGTTGCACATGGCAAAACCACAGACAGTAAATGAATGAACAGGCCGGTGAATGAGTCGCTCTGACGCAAACATAGAAGATGTGGTCCCGAAGAACCTTTTGTTCATCTCCCTGATTCAATAGAGACCCTGTCTGTCGCTCATCCACCGCTCGCCAATACTATATCTAAACCTTGTGTTTATGTGCAGTTTCAATAATAAAGCACATGTTCTGATTATCAGCACCCCAGGGCTTCAGGATGAGAGAGATGAGATTTTAATATTTCTCCTTTTTTCTTTCTCCTTTGCTCTTTTCACTTTTGCCCACTTTCCTCCTGCTCTCACCTCCTCTCCTGCTTTGTGTGTGCGTATGTGTGTGTGTGTTGGGTAATTGTGAGCTAATGAAGAACAGCTCACAAGCAGAAGCCAAGCACTCCACAGGAAAAAATGAGGAGGATTTTTTTTTCTTCCTTAAATTGCAGGGTTGTTAGTGAAGAGGTAGTCGAGATGAGTGGTCAGAGGAGGCTATGGAGATGAGAGGAGAGGAAAAGAGCAGAGTTAAAGGATAAGAGGAGATGAGAGTAAGGTGGAAGAGTGGAGAGGAGGAGAGAAAAGGAGAAGAAAAATGAAGATAGTAGAGTAAAAGATAGATGAAAGAGAAGAAGAGAGGAGATGAGAAAAAAGTAGAGGCGAGGAGATGAAGGGAAGAGGGAAGTGAAGAAAAGAGAGTAAAACAAAAGAAAGGAGAAACAATAGGGTAGAAGAGAGTATAGGAGAAGAAGGATAATGAAGAGAGAAAATGAGAAGGGAGGAGGGGACAGGAAGAGATTGGAGGAGAAGAGAGGAGAGGGTGAAGAGAGAAGAAGAAAAATTAAAGGATGAGATGGGAAAGGAAGATAGTAAAAGAGCAAAAAATACAGCAGAAAAAAGGAGAGAAGAAAAGAGGAGAGGGGAGTAGAGGAAAAGAGAACGGAGAGGAGAGCAACGTAAACAAAACAAAAACAGAGGAGAGGAAGAGACAATGGGAGAGAAAAGAAGAGATGAGAAGAGGTGAGAGAAGGAGAGAAAAGAAGACAGCCAGGAAGATTTGAGGAGAAGCAAGGAGAAAGGGAGGATATGAAGAATGAGGCAATGGCCAAAATGGTCTAGGTGTTTGCATCTGAGTTGGTGCTGCTGTCCGTTGTTCAAATGAAACCACGCTGAGTAAACACTTAATAACTGCATACATTCTGTCCCACATTCAGAGAGAAAGAGCGGGAGATGGGGGGTGGCGAAGGAGAGAGAGAAATCTCAGGAATGTTTTAAGAGCTTTAATTGGGAGAGCTCAAATGTAATTAAGTCCATTCCGATCTTTTGATGTGCTCTTCCCTACACTGGCTTTCATTTGTCGCCATGGTAATTGTTTCCGTGCATAACGACTCGAACGCAGACTTTTAGCATCCAATCAGGGCCGGGATTTATAACCGCGGAGATGACAGAGGGTTAACGTTTGGCATGCGTGTGCCTGCACATGCGTATATGTGCCTGTGCGTACATGCTAATATGGACAGACATGGAGATGCGGAAATGGAAAACCATATCTCGTCCCTTTGGTGGAGGAGGAGACAGAAATGTGACGATTAATTAAAAGATGAAAGCCGGTGACTGAACTTCACCCATCAAACGGCACCTTGAAGCTAAATAAATAACAACAATCCTTGATCAACCTGACCCCTACCACTCTCACTCTGTTTTCTCTCTCTCTCTTTCTCTCTCTCATTTTCAGGTCGTTGTTGGCGGAGGAGAAGTTTGTTTTCTGCACAGGGCTGGTGCTCCACAGGATGCAGTGTCTGCGAGGCTTTGGAGAATGGCTTGACTCCATCCGGGACTTCAGCTCCCGCCTACAGAGCCTGAACCTGGACTTACCAGCATTCTCCTGCCTGTCCGCGCTAGTGCTGCTCACAGGTAATTCACGTGCACGAATGGACCTCACTGCTGCAAAGGGATACAATCTTGAGCGTTAGCCAGGCCTGTTACAAACAAGAAATTACCATATTAATAAATTACCATATTAATAACTACCATTAACAGCTAGTTCACTAGTTCTCTTAGTTCTTTTTTCTCATCTTGCTTTCTAGCTTTCCATACTTATGGCTCTAAACAGACAGAAACAGCTCAAATAAACAGAAACAGCTCAAATAAACAAACTTTACACACCGTTTCCCCTTGGCAAAACGTTCAACTCCAGTTGCTTGAAACCTGCATGAAGCTGCATGAGTTCCATAATGTAAAGCATCCTGCAAATCATTTGAAACTCAATCAGAACAGTTTCAAGTGGCTCAGTTTTGTGAAGCCAGCCAATTAAACATGAATAACACACTAAATCTTAAAAATTTTACAAGGTAAGTTGACAGAAGAGGGTTTATTGAGTGCTTGAAAAGGACACCCCTCCCCCTCGCCACATATTTATTGAGATATACACATGCAAAGACAGCTGAATCAGTGTGCAGAATACTCCCTGGTATTCAGGGGAGTTCATGCTGGCTCACTTACCATAGCAGTGCTGATGTCCTCTTCTTTACTTTGGGATCTAAATCAGTGGTTCCCAAACCTGGTCCTGGAGGACCCCCTGTCCTGCACACTTTAGAGTTTGCCCTGATCCTACTAATCGGCTAATTAGCTAGCCCTTCCTGAGTTGAAGTGGCTGTGTTTTGGTAGGAAAACTGTGCAGGTCAGGGGGTCCTCCAGGACCATGGTTGGGAGCCACTGATCTAAATGCTGACAATTATTCCAGAAAGAGACTGAGATGTGGTGTGTGATGAACCTGCTGATCTTCTAGAACAGGATGAGCACGAAATTTTATTTACAATCAAAAATGATCAGTGAACCTACACAGATCTTCTTATATTTAAAAAAGTCAAAATTCTCTTTGGGGGCTATTTAGTCTTGTATGTACCTTTCCACCATGAATAGCTTTTAAGCTATGAATGTAAGAAAAATGTTAAAGCTAAAATCGTATTGTAAAACATCAACAAAATGATCATAAAACAACGTCTCAGACATCAGGCAGCGCATTCATAACCATTTAATGGAATAATATCTGTGAGGGAGCTTTTAGGGGCAATGAAAGCATCAGACATCTGATTCCTATCACCGGCGCTATGAACAATTCTGACTCTAGTATACAGCATTTTGCGTCAAACCACTCTGCAGGAGTTTTGAAAAATCTCTGGAATTCCTTTTTAAACAGCTGAAAATGTTGTTTAGACAGCAAAACTAAACCCAGTCACTCCTAAGAGTGTGACGTTTCGCACATGGACATCAGTTGGTGATTATTAGCACACTGCAGTTTCGCATTATGTTGAATGGGATTTTGGCCAGAGCTCTGTGTGTCTCTCGGCAGCAGCTACAGAAGAATGCATTTGTGGGGGCAACATGGATAGGTCAGTCCTGTTGTATGAGGATAATTCTCTCTCCATCCTCATGTCATGCTCTGACTCGTTCTCACCTTTTTTTTTTTTTTCATTTTTATTTTGCTCTCACCTTTCCTTGCTCTCACACTCTCCCGTTCCCTCATTCACACCTTTTTGTGAGGCCGCGGCCGGTTGTCACGGTAATCACAGGTGCGGGGCAGGTGATGCCAGAGATTGGGTTTACCTACACAGAAGAAATAATCCCCTTTTAATCATGGGGAGAGAGAGAGGGAAAGAGAGAGAGAGAGAGAGAGAAGTAGGGAAGGGGTTTTGTATGTTTTCTATGAGCACAGGTGGGGTTTGCTGGTTATTGGGTGACAAAGTAGGGCAGTGTGCAAGTTGCGTTTGCATGTTCTGAGGGTCAGCAGGTGTTTCAGGTTATATGCACATGCATTATTAAGAGCAAGGCTAAACAGTAGGTTGACCTATATTCATGAACGTAGCGTGCACACTAACCGTCAGGTTTTGTTAATTTAACAGTTGGCAAAAATGAACATTTCAAACAGTTGTAGATGAGACGTATTCATACAAGGAAATTCTTCTGTTATTTGTTTTATTTGTTCAACAATAACAATGTAATTGAGCCATCTATTGTTCATTAAAGGAGAATTACACTGATTTTTAGTGACTGAGATCGAACAGTCTTTCAGAGCTAAAGGGTGCATTGTAGAGAATCTTACTGAAACCTGAGGTGGTGATGTCCATAATGCAAATACAGCCATTTTGTTTACTATCAAAAATGAGCAGAGCTCCTATTTTTGTAAGAGGTTAAATAAGTGTGTATTTTTGATAAAATCACATTTTCTTTGGGGGCCATTTTGCCTTATAGCATGCATGAATGTATCTCTTCGCCATGTCGTAAAACAATGTCTCCAGGTATGTTTTATGATGGTTTTGAGAGACGATTGTGGCCTTAAAAGTATTTAAACCATATTGTTTTTCATTTGTGGTGAAGAGATACATACAGGTTGTTGTAAGGCAAAATGGACCAACAATTTTTTTTTTCAGATATAAAAGCTTAGAAGGTCAAATTGCATAATAAATAAAAAGACTTTACTGCACAGCAGACATTGCAACCCCTGGAGATATCCAGTAAGACATTGCACCACCACTGTGAAGACATCTAGTAAGCCTACCTAGAACTGCGCACTACATACCAAACCACTCTTTTCACATCTCAACCATTGAACTATGCTGAAATTTTGTGAGATTACTCATAAAAATCACAAAGCTTAGGGAAAGAGACATATCCCTCTATCTGTTGATCCATTTGCCCGTTCACCCGTCCACAGTTTATTTCCCATCAGAACCTACAGCCTTCAGTCCTTAACGGAACGCGCATGTGTATGTGTTGGCCTCCATGGAGCAGCACTTAGCTCTGTAGAGGGAGGAATCGACCGCTACTCAGCGAGGCCCTGCTCTCTTCCTCCATGCACCCCCCACCTTTTTCCTCTCTTTCTCCCTCTCTCTCGCTCTCCGTTCCCCCCTCTCCACTCCTCCACTCAATCTATCGACCCTCTAAAAGTGTCCGCAGTGAAAGAGTGCCATCGATCATCCCCTAGAGAGAGAGAGTGAGAGAGAGCAAGAGAGAGAGAGATAGACAGAGGGAAATTGTAGCTACTCAACACCCACAGCATGAAGATAAATAAAAGCAAAACATAATACCCTCATGCGAATGCACATACATTCATTTCCGAAACAAACCTTAACCCCTTTAAATGCAGGCCGGTTTGGTTATTAGCCTCGCATTAATACAGACTTTTTTTCATCTATATGTCTGTATGTACTATATGTCCAAATTGGAATGGGAAAGTGCTAAAATATCACATAGGCTTTAACAAAATAATAAATCATATTTGGAGTTTTTTTTTTTACTTCTTTAGAACTTTTTCAGAGGTTCTTTGGACATTCTTCTTCGTTATGGCAGTAGATCATCTTGTATCTCTGAAACATCTCCATTGCACTTAATGGCTTTTGCTTTTGTACTTTCCACTGAAAGTTAAATGAAGGGTGTTCCGTTTTTGCCACAGTGTTGTAGGTTTTCACTGTGCTGCAGCCCCCACAGCGCCCCCGGTTTTTCACATCCCTGCTTTGCGGTTTATAAGGGGTTAAATGCTCGGCTCTGGGGCGATTCTACAGAAATTTACATAAACACACACACTCATCCACAAGCACATACACTCAGTCTGAGGAGTGAGAAGTGTGTGGAGTGGGCAGACTCAAGGGTTGTTATTGACACAGTACCACCAAAGTGATAGGACTGAAGCTTCACACTAACTCAACAGCTAGGAGGAACTTAGCAACTTAACAGCTAGGAGGGAGTATGACACAGTTCCAGGCATTTGTCCCTTTTGTAACTCTTATGTATATGCACACCACGCATGTTACACTTTGCCCATAAGCACTTCCTTTTGTGTGTCTGTACGTATGTGTCAGGCCAGGCAGCTTGTCTCACTCTCACAGCAGAAGGCTGCCAGTGGTGTTGGGGCTGCGGTGTTTCTATCAGTAACTGCATTAACGTCAAGTCCTAATTAAGTTTGCCTGTTCACAGCACCACATAATACTGCTAATTGTGCCACACGTGTTGATGGTAATCATTTTAGAGAATCAGTGTGAGGGTGCATGCCAGGAACCTGCAAATGTAGCAGTTAGGTGTTTCTGCAACTACAGACAACATTCTTTGAAGACGAGTCAAATCATGGATTTGGCTTGTTATTTACTCACTTGTGCTTTTGGTGCTTCGTAAGAGTGGTCCTTTACGTCAGTGACACTGTGCACTTTTCCTTGTGTAAAGTATAGAGAGCTAATAGCATTTCCTGCTACCTTGCTATGTATTATTAATATGACAATGAAGTGCCAATAAAAAAGCCTAATTGCATTAATTGTTAGCTATGAATGCCATGTAAGCACAAAGAAAATACTGAATGTTAAAAAAATATATTTGCTTTCCTGTGAACCCAGGGAGTCCAAGATTGTCCTTCTGCTTTTAGCTAATTTGTTTCCATCAGAATCGATCTTGAATCGAACATGTTATTTTACAGCGTCATGGTATAAATACACGCATTTTTATGCTTTTAAAGATGGAAGTGATGGGTGTAGACATAAAAAAAATGGTATTTTAATCTACATTATGCTTCAGAAATGACGTTCAATTCTATATTATATTAGCTATTTTGGATATGGAATTGATTATGACAAATATATTTTCTGTAACTTTCTGTAGCTAAAGTTAATAGAAATGAATACACCTAGTCGGTATCATGTTTCTAATGGTGAGAAACTACAGAGTGTATGCTACAGATACTCATTTATTCGTTCTTGTCCATCCCTCTTTGCAGAGCAATGCCCTGGCCTCAAAGAGCCCAAGAAGGTGGAGGAACTGCAGTCCAAACTCATCTGCTGCTTGCGGGAACACCTCAGCTCCGGCGGGGCCGTGGGCGTAGCTGCTGCAGGCAAGGCCCCTCCCTCTGTGGCCGCCGTGCTTGGCCTGAGGCCAGAACTTCGGTCTCAGCGCACTCAAGGTCTCCAGAGGATCTTCTACCTGAAGCTGGAGGATTTAGTCCCCCCGCCTCCACTCATCGACAGGTTCCTGGACACCCTGCCCTACTGATGGCTCAAAGACACGCCCACAAATCTCACGGACTTGCCCACGAATGCTCACTCAGACACGCCCACGGCGGCTATGCGAACGCTTGACTGGAGGGCGGAGCCTGCCATCCAGAGAGACACACAAACTACGTTTCCTACGAGTCTCTAGTGTGACTTTGGTGGCACAGGAGCTGAGCCAGAGAAGCGCTTTTTTCACATTGGCTCTGCATCGGAACATGTAGATGTACGACTGTGAGTGTGTGTAAGTGTGTCTGTAGGGTTGGGCTGAGCTGTGCATTTGGACTATGGTTCAGTGTGTCATGGGGAATGAGTGTGTATGTGTGTTTGAGAGAGAGAGTGCGAAGGGAGGTTTCTTTTCAGTCAGAAAGCCGTCAGAACGCTTCGCTGTCATTTGTCTAGACTACAAGGGCAACAGCCGTTTAGTCACACATGCACGCACATACCTGCTGTTTTGTGAGAGCGTGTTAAAGGAATACTCCAACATTTTCCAACCTGATCCATACAATACAGGAGATAATTATGGACAGTAAACTCAGTAAGGTGTTTCCCTGTTCTTAAGAAAGAACACAGTTTGGTCAAAGACTCAAGACCAGTGACATAGCCAGAATCTCATTTTAGGAGATGGCCTTGAACTGACTGTAACTGCTATTAGATTGCTATCGCAATCTGCTACGATCTACCAGGATGGCTATATGGTTCTTGTAATTTTGTAATATGGTTTTTGTGCTTGCTTTTACAATGTAGCCCTTATCCTATATAAGTTCTGATATGCTGTCTGGATGCTATAGCAGTGCAAGTGGTCATGCAAACTAAATAGAAAAGGCTATAGCCTTTTCGCACATGTTTCCTTGTGAACCGTGAACTGAATGACACTGGGCCTCATTCACCAGTACTGTTTGTTTTTTGTTTTATTTGTTTTTTTTTTTTTTTGCTCTTATGTACCTCAGAGTCATGATCTGTTCTGAAACCGCAGAACTGTTCAAACCCTTGCGTTTTTAAATGTGTGTAGATTCTGTTCTTGCCTAAGAACAAATCTCAAAAAAGAAAACATGAATTTCAGAATCTTAATAAGCGAGTCTTAAGGTGAAAATTCTACTAAAAAACGTTTGGTGAATGAGGCCCATTGTGAGTCTGTTAAAGTTGATAAAAACTAAAAAAGGGAGCCTGATATCTTGTATGCTAACTTAAAACAATACCCTTAAGTAATTTCATTAATTGGACAATTCATAGGCTGTTAGGCTGATTTTGCCCCAAGTTAGTCATTGTCAGTTCCACCCACTAGCTAGATCTCCCCTTATCAAGCTGGGAGGGCAAAGCATCACACATTGGCAAGAGAGAGGGCCTTCCTACCCACCCACAATGAACGAGGCCAGTTATGTTCCTTTGGACTCCTGGCTATGGATGGCTGTGGCATCAGCAGGGATCAAACTTGTGATGATGGCGCCAACGTAGTACATACCACCCGCAATACTATTATCAATTGGTGATCGTCAGGGGGTGTGATCCTACGATGGTACAGTCACACAAGCCTGTTGGGGCAGCATTACATCCCAGTAAAATTGCTATAGTGAGGAGGACAACCACGTAGCCAGTTGGTCTACTTCATTGCTTCTGCTTAAACATTTTTTTAGCTAGTCCATTAGGTTATTAACAACTCATATTAGGGAATTAGCATAGTTCCCATAAGCTGCAAAAGCAGTTGAGCAGGCTAACAGTGTGTTTACATGTTGCCGTTGGTTGCTGTTTGCCGTATTGCAGAGTTTAACTTTAACTTAAGTTAATGACCAATCACCATTGGCATGCAGTCATGCAAACATTGCCATGGTCATAGTGACCAGCAAAAACTGTTGATGATCAATGGAAGGCTTTGGTGGACATAAGAACTCAGCTTTTTATGTTCATTCTGTATCATAAGAGCACCTGACGAATTTCATTGGCATCACAGAGGTTTTTTTTTTTTTTTGAGAAGTCTGAAATCTGAGACTTTTCCTCTAAGTGAGAGGGCCTAAGACCCCCCAGGACCCCCGGTAGCAATGACTCTGCTCACAATACACTTACAATTACCTTTACGTTTATGGCATTTGTCAGGCGTTCTTACCCAGAGCTACTTAATCAGAACAGGTGGGTGAATGTAGTTTAGGGGTCTTGCTGTTACTGGTACAGCGTACTGTGCTTTGCAGCATGGAGGGGCAGCAGTGTTACCCATTACATTGTACCAATGTACAATATTGGCCAATGGGCAGTTGCTTCAGCATGTATTTTTCGAGTCAGAGTTTTCTGTTGTTTTACTATGTGCAGAGAGAACGACTGCCTGTAGTAGTCCAGCACATTCTACAGATTCTACATAGAAACATATTCCACACAGAAACTAGGTTGGAAAACTCTGGAGTATTCTTTAAACCGTCTCTGAGGTAAGCTTTAGACAAATGAGTCAACCGTCGTCCGGGCAGGCAGACAAAAGTGCATTAAAATTTCTAACCACAGAATCACACTCTGTTTCACCCAAACAAACTGCATACAAGTGCAATTTACTAAGTGCTATTTAACAGAAAAACAAAAAAACAGATTAACCAGCGGAGCAGGAAAGAAAGCGACGGAAAGGAGGGGAGCGCATGGGTTCCATTTCTATTTCAACTCTAAATTATTTTAATACTAAAGACTCGCCTTGTGAGGTGAAGGTTTTAAAACCGAGCAGAAAAGAGATTATCTCAGACCAGTTCTGCGCACTAACTCATTAATGACCGCGAGTTCCACAAACTTGAAAGGACTGTAGATTTTATTGTTTTCATTTTCTGGTTTCCTGAAAAACCAGAGAACTGTAGGGGTAGGAACTGTAGAACTAAAAAAAAAAAAAAAAAGAGTGAAGAGTAGAGGAGAATTGGGCTACAAGCACTTAAAAGGAGAAAGGGTGGGGGTGAGGGGAGAGGGAGGGAGAGGTGAAAAAAGAAAGAGTGGTAGGGCAGGAGGAACGAAACATTCCGCGTTCATGCTCATTTTTTGTAAGTTTATATTGTTAACACCATTTATTAATATGGAGGACTTGTTGCAAAAAATGTCTTTTATTTGTACAAAAAAGAAAAAAAAAACATTATATGCATGGTTTTCTCTTTCTCGCCTTTCTTGCCTGTATTTATTTTGCAAAGACCGCCGGCTCCTAAAGGGCTTGGACACGTTCATCACCGACTTGGGCTTTTCTTTTTGCTAACGTTGCCCAGTAGGCGACACTTTTGAGACGAGACGGAAGAAGTACAAATTATATAAATATATAAATATATATATATATATATATATAAACACGAGACAAAAACTAATATTTTGAAGTGTTTTTATCCGATAGCTTTTTTCAAATCTTGTGGTACGAGTTGTGCATTTGTTTTTGTTTGTTTGTTTGTTTGTTTTTTTCTTTTGGAGAAAGAAACAAGACGACAAAAAAAAGAAAAAAAAATCAATGTCTCTTCTGGTTTGTTTAGATTTCTTTTTTCTCTTGGTTCACTGGAGGCTCTGTTCAGCACTTTGAAATCATAAAGAAAAGAAAAAAAACTGATTTGTTTGGTCTGAAAGCGTCTGGACTTTTGTTGGAGCCTGTGTGCGGTGTGAATGTGTGTGTGTGTGTGTGTGTGTGTGTTTATTTAGCTACTGTTTACTGGGCCCTGCGGTCCAGTTATCCCCAGCCTCCCATGAGCACCCACACATAACTTACACATTCCCTTCGGTTACCATTTGAAGGCTACCTACATGAGTACTTCATAGCAAATGGATGAGCACTGAATATTTCTGAAAAGCATAAGCTTTGTATTGACATAACGCTCTTGAAACTAAGTGATGGTCACATGTTTCATTTTTTATGAAGCAATGTAATGGAATTCATAAAACAGAGGCCTAATTACGACCAACACATATGGACCATTTTACTGAACTGAACAGTTTGGCCTTTTAGCTGACTTGGACTTTAGGCTAAGATCTTTTAGCTTTGAGTGACCCTATATTTTAATTATGTTTATTTAATGAAAAGAAATGATTGACTATTACATTACATAAGATTACACTAACAAAACAAACAGAATGCTACTTTACTTAGAGTTTCAGTAGTCACTGTTTCAGTTGTTTCAGTAGTGACAAGCATAACTCAAAAATGTATAACATAATAGCATAACTCAATTTCATAACGATTTTTTATTTTCCACAGTGATGTTCATTTTACACATTTACTTATAAACAATGAAATCATAACTGCTCACCATGTGGCCATGAGGGACAGGGATACAGTCTCACTTCCTGCTATAAAGTGTAGGGGTGTGGCTAAAATAAGGCACTGCCTATGGACTAAACCTCCTTGTTTCAATAGTGACATGAAAACATGGCACAACACGTTTACATTTTTTTAAGTTTTTTATTATTATTGAAATGTATTAAGTGAATACTTAATAGTTGTAACAATATGTAATTTAGTATCACCCCATTGTCACCCTGCCCCATTTAAGGTACCATGATGTCTGGGACATGGGAGTGGAGTGTACAGTAAATTAGTCATGTTTAGTACTTTGCTGCACATCCTTGGCATGGAAAGGCCTCTCATAGACGTCACCAGGTGCTGAGTATCTGAACTGTAAAAGATGTCAGCCCGGCTTAAAATTATAAGGTAACTGGTTACTTCCATACGTATGTGTGTTCAGCTTCAGTTTTCAAAATTAAAACAGTACATTTTGAACAATGTAATAAACATTTAAGCACATAAATCTGACAAATTTCAGGAGCTTGTAAGTATTGCAAAGGACTAAGCATTCACCACCTACTAGGAGGTCGTAAATTTGGGCCCCGGTGACAGGTGTCCATAAAATATAGTATATACATTCTGAGCTGTTTACCTAAGTTAGAACTTTTGACTTTTGTTAGAACTTGGTAAGCAGTTTGAGTTGGGTGAGTTTGAGTCTCCTCAAGTTGAAATAACACAAGACAAACAGTGTATTCTGTTACCTCATCATTGTAAGTTGAGCTGACCGTTTTTAACAGTGTGGTGATGTTCTGCCAGGCGTGGACTGTAGCTCTGGCTTGTTTTTGGGGTAGTCCTCTTAAAATTTGTGTTCCAGTCAAGACGCGTCCAGTTTTTAGGTAGTAGTCATGGGGAAATCCATACCTGCCTCCCAAAAACTGTTTCTGATCTGACTTTTCTTCATTACTTCTGCCATCAGCTGTGGAAGTCCACCAGTCCTTTACTAAGCCCATCAGTTACTTCTTTCTTCTTAACAATGTTCTGAAGGCTGGTTAAGACTAAGGTTTGCCCAATGTCTTGCTGTTTTATTATTCTTTATCAGCTGTATATAATAATTTATTGACTTTCATTGGTGACAGACAACTTGTTGGCAATTAGCCAGAGTTGGGGGACTCGAGTCACGAATTTAAGGACTTGAGACTTGCTTGACTAACACTGATAAAAAGACCCGGCTTGACTTTGACTTGGTACTCATGACTTGAGACTTGACTTGGACTTGAGGCATGTGAGTCGAAATGACTTGATTTTATATTAAATATTAACATTTTTGTTGAGACATGATTGGGTGATTTCATTTGCAATACGTGCAAACCTTCAAAATAAAATCACTTGTAATTTATTAAAACACATCTTATAATCATACTACAAATGTTAGTTTGGTAGGATATAGTTTGGTTAAATTGCAGTTATTTTTTTTATAATAGAGCTCTTTGGATCTGACTATGGTAAATACCACACACTTCAACAATCAGGAGCAAACCAAACTAAATATCTGGGGTTTAAATAAGACCTGCTCCTACAGCATCCTCCTAACCATGTCCTAATTGTTACCAACTGATGGTGGGGCACCTGATTTTAATTTTAGGCATTTTCAGTAGAAATAAATGTGAGGATGTCTTAAACTCACTGCATTTCTGTTAATTACATTTTACAAATTTACAAAAGATATTTTTTGTGTTAGTTATATTGCCATAGTCTCTCAATATTGTTCATATGAAGATCAGATGTTTAGATGTGTTTAAAAAACAAAGGTCTTCATTTGATGTATAGTAATATTTTTTACATGACTGTTTGGCTGTGGCTTTTCATGCACTGTAACAGGAAAAACAATGATGCAGCGTCACATGAGAAACACCTTCAACGGATGAGTTAAAGGTCAAGAAGAAATGAAACAGTTTTAGTTAATGTTGAATGTAAGTTCAGCTCCTTATGGCTGTGGAACCTGGACTTAGAGCATCATAACTCCATATGACTTGACTTGAGACTTGCTTGACTTATAGGAGGACTTGATTTGACTTGCTTGAATCTTCCTGCATTAACTTGGCACTTGCTTGAGACTTTTGAGAGGTTAAGACTTGAGACCGGCTCGTGACTTGCACATGTGTGACTTACTCCCACCTCTGGCAAACACAGATTCCAAAGGTGACCAAAAGGTTACAATGAGTAGCAGATGAACTGAGCTCCAGACTTATTATGAGGACCACTGCAAATGGATCAATCCATAGTTTTAGTTTAAGGGCCCTTATGTCAATACGACACACTGATCAATCACTGTATTAAGAATGTCTGCTTTTTATCTGCGCCCTTTGTTCATTTTATCAGGTCCTCTTAATATATAGATGCACTTAGTCGTTCTACAATTACAGACTGTTTCTCTGCAAACTTCTGCATCTCCCTTTTACCCTGTTCTTCTACAGTCAAGACCCCCACAGGACCACCACGGTGCAGGTATTATGTGGGTGGTGGATCATTCTCAGCACAACAGCGACACTGGCGTGATGGTGGTGTGTTAGTCATGTCGTGTTGCACTGGTACATGTGGATCAGACACAGCAGTGCTCCTGGAGTGTTTAAATACTGTGTCCACTCACTCTATTAGACACTCCTACCTTGTTGGTCCACCTTGTAGATGTAAAGTCGGTAACTCATCTGCTGCTGTGCAGTTTGTGTTGGTCATCCTCTAGTCCTTCATCAGTGGTCACATGATGCTGCCCACAGGACACTGTAGGCTGGATAGTTTTGGTTGGAGGACTATTCTCAGTCCAGCAGTGACACTAACACACACTAACACACCACCACCACATCAGTGTCACTGCAGTGCTGAGAATGATCCACCATCCAAATAATACCTACACTGTGGGGGTCCTAGAGGGTCCTGAACTGTGTCTCTAATACTACACAGTGTTCCTATATGAGCTGATAAAATGGTCAAAGACAAAAACAAGGAGGCTTAGTTAATGAAGTAGCTGGTCAATGGATAGCATTTGACGTAAGCAGTTCATGAATACTCAAGTGCTGATTTTTAAATACATTATTCAAGGCTAATGCACACGTTGCCTAGTACCTAGTATGTAGGTACATAGTAGTTGCTAGATAATTCATATCAGGTACTGAATACTTAACCCTAATAACCAATAAATAAGCCTTCAGTTTGAAGCAATGTTAAGAGGGATGATGATTTTGGGGGGATTCCATGAACAAGAGTGATTAGATCAGGGCCTCCAACCCTTGTTAAGCCCCATCGATCCACACAGTGACATTTCACAGATGAGGTACACACACACATACACACACACACACATATATATATGTTCAAGCACATGCATGCACATTGACACAGCTGCTCTTTCTCTGTCTTTCTCCATCCTTGTCTCTGTCTTACTTTGAAAATGCAAAGCTCTCCACCCATGCAGATTCATACACAAAAACACACACTTGCATGCAAACATTTGGCCAAGTGCATGCTCTCACACACCCACTCAATAAAATGTCATGGTGTTTTTCATCAGAGGTATCACTAACTATATAACCCTCTGCACTTTACCATGTGATCAGCAAGAACTGTGTACCCTTTTAACGCCTTCTATGTGAAAATAGCAGTTATTTTGTAGGGAACACAATTATTCTAGTGCAAAATCTGTAGTTATTTGCTGAGTTTAACATTTTGAAACAAAATGTATCATTGCTATCAGTTTTTTTTTGTCATTTGCATATGTTTACTAATATTTAGCAGCTTTTATGTATTACTCGGTAACTATATTATAAAGCTATTTGATAACTATGCAATATAAACTTTCTGGTATCCCAGTTACAACCCGTTCCCAAAAAAGTTGGGATGCTGTGCAAACAAAAAACAGCTAATTGAGCTTGGGCCCAGAGAAGGCAGCAGCGTTTCTGGGTCTGTTTATATCTGGTTTCTTCTTTGCATTGTGGAGTTTTAACTTGCATTTGCGGATGCCGAGAAGAACTACAATGGTTTTTTGAACTGTTACTGATTCCATGCAGTGATTTCACTACAGAATCGTGTTTGTTTTTAATGCAGTGCAGATCCCCACCATCCAGTATTAGTTTTCAGCCTTGTCCCTTGCATACTGACATTTCTCTGGGTTCCAAATCATTTATGATCATTTACTGTGGATGATGAAATCCTCAAGTTCTTTGCTATTTTATGCTGAGAAACGTTATCCTGTGTTAGTTGTGAGATCTTCTACACAACTTCACCAGTACTTTGTTGTTCCTGTCGTGTTGCCGGCGTCAAATTCAAAATAGGCATATATTTTTCAAAAAACAATAACATTTCTCAGTTTTAACATTGGACGTGTTGTCTTTGTGCTATTTGCAATGAATTGCACATTATTGTATTCTGTTTTGGTTTACATTTTGCACAGCGTCCCAAACAGGGTTGTACACGCAAGGCTGAACAGTACCGAAAGAAGGCTTTCATTTTCAATATTGCATATAAAAACTCAGAATACAGTCATAACTTTGCTGGTGATTTTTAATAGTACATAAAATGGTTCCGTCAGTGGCTAGACCCCTGGTTTCTATCACCACCAGTGTGAAGAAATCTGAGTCTGTAAGTTTCAATACACCATTTCACATCAAACTGCTATGAATGATTTTACATTATGATTGAGTGCTGCAGAAATGCTGAAAAAGTGGGGAATTCCCCTTTTAAAAAAACATTACCTCACCATGTAAAATTCACCACTCAAACTCAAGGCTTTAGTGTGTCATGTAATCATACAAAGCATCACATTAGAATCTTCCAAAGCGCTATGTTAAGGCACAGTCACTCGGGCACAGAGGCAGGTGGACGGCAGGCTGGTGAAGCTGTCAGTCAAGAAGCATTCGGATCGATTTGGAGTGACAGGTAGCAGATCCCCCTGGAGTCTTCATTAAAGCCTTCTATTAGAGCAGGAGGGGAGGGGCTGAGCCACGCATGCAGACTGTGTGTGTGTGTGTGTGTGTGTAGGGCTCATGTAATATTGATCAGCTGTTAGTGAGTTTGTTGAGAGGGATCAGCAGGGCTGTACTCACACTGTGACGAGTGGCAGCCGAGCTTTAGCACAAGAAAGAGCCTGGCCCCTCCAAATACAATAAAGCGAGAACTCTGACATTAAAAACAAAATGAAATTGTCATATAAGCACAAACAAATTTGATGTCAGAACTAATAAACATGAAGAATTTATGACCAAGAAGGACAAAATTAGTAGACATATACATTTAATAATTGATGGTAAAATAAAGGTTAATCTGAAAATATAGGTTAGATGTTCTAACACAGTGTCTCAGACGTCGGGCAGCATATTTGTAACCATTCCATATAATATCTCACTTCAAGGCATTTAACTCTTTAAATGGCACATTTTTAAAAGCACTTCACGTCTGGTCATCTGCTCAAGGACAATCTAGAGGAGGCTGGCGTATCATTATCGAAGTCTACAATCAAGCCAACCCTTTATGAATGTCAACGCAGAGGGTTTACCTCAAGAGCCAACCCACAAGAACATAGGTCAAGAACTTAGGCCAGATTAGACTTAGAAAATATCTAAAAAATGAAACAGATGAAATCAAAAGATCAAATCTTGGACAGATGAAATCAAGATTAACTTATACCTGAACGATGGTAGGAGAAGAGTACGCAGAAACCAAGGAAGGGCTCAAACTCCAATACATAACACACCATCTGTGTAACATGGTGGAGGTAGTGTTATTGTATGAGCATGCATGGCTGCAAGTGGAACTGGGTCATTCTTGTTTAGTGATGATGTGTCTGCTGACAGAAGTAGTAGGATGAATTCTGAAGTGTATACAGCTATTCTTTCTGCTCAGACTCAAATGCTACAAACTACAAGAATGGTCCTATCATGCTTTAGCACAAAAAAGAGACTGGTCCCCTCCAAATGCAATAAAAAGAGAATTCTGTGGGTAAAAACAGAATGAAACTGTCGTATAAGCACAAACAAATCAAATACATTTGTTCACAGAATTAATAAATAATTAAAAATGTAACATGCAATTCACAAAGAGTGGCTTGATGTGAAAAGATTCATTGTAGAGAAACGTATCTACTTGGATTTCTTTACAGAGGTGGTGATAGTAATCAGGGTCGCTAAATTAGTCATTTACTCTGCAAAGGCACCAGTAAGCCTAAGTGCAAAGAGGATGAGCGCAAAATTATCTCAGTGGTGAGGAAAAAAGCACTTCATGTCATCTAGAAACTTATCTACTTGGATTTCTTTATGGTGGTGGTGATAGTAACCAGCATCGCTAAATTAGTCATTCACTCTGCTAAGCCTTCAGTAAGCCTAAGTGCAAAGCCTATGCTATGTTGATGATAGTTAAATAATGGTTAATCTGAGAATATAGGTTAAAGGCGAAAAGTTTTTAATACAGTGTCTATGAAATCAGGTAGCATATTCGTAACCATTTAATGTAATATCTCATTGTGAGGCTTTCAAAGGCATTTGTATATCTTAGCCATTTAATTATGTACACAATTTGAAAAATTAGGGGAATTCAGCTTTATATAAGTAGGGCTGAAAGATTAATCGATTTCATATCAAAATAGCTATTTGAAAGAGTGCAATATTCAAATTCTATGCAATTATAATTATAGGCTACTTTATCAAAATCATATCTTATATGGGGAATGTGAACATAACATAATATCAGAGCTTAAAAACTGCCTGTAGTTAGACCACTCAGAGGCAGCCAAACTACTATACACTGTGACATCACAACTACAGCTAACAGAGAAACGGGGATGCTCTTTTCTTACTGACCAATAACAGGCCTGGACTTCGGTTCCCAGAAAGTAACTGCAATTTAAATCGCAGCTGCAATACTGATGAGAAAAATCGCAATTAGAGATTCTTCCCAAATTGCTCCACCCTATTTCAGAGGCATTGAACTCTTCACATGCCTGGCTCCTAAGGCCGCATCAAAGGCTACCTCCTATCCTCTAAAATATTAATATTATTTATATAATATATTATGCTTTTTTGGCATTGGCATTATGCTGAAATTAAATGATGAAACAATTTACAGCTTTACAAGACTGAGACAAGGCTAATGTTAGACAGTAAAGCTGCATCCCAAACACATTCTGGAGCTTTACATGCTACACTACTAATAGCACAGCAGTGTTGGTGTGGCAGTATACAGTTTGGGACGCGACCAAAGACTAACGTTACCTGATGTTTCAGGGGGCATTAAAGTTAACTAATCCAAACCCTTCTAGTATGACACCATAACAAGAAGTTATACTCAAGTCTTTTTCCTAGCTATAATTAGCCATCACTATTAGTTTAAGGCTGGTGAAAGCTATCCTCACTACCAGCTCCGTCAAGGTTATTGGAGCATATTCAAACATTCAAAAACATGTTTTTTTTTAAGCCAAAGGCTAAAAGAGGTCCTGCGCCACACAATAAAGCATGAAATGAGAAGGTTGTCTGATTGGCAGGCAAAACGTGCTACATGCTAAGGAGGTAAAATATGCATTTGCTAACTGTTCAAGCAAACTCCCAAAATGAGGTGTAAGTAGGCGGCAACGCAAGTGAAAGGGGTCACCATAAGGCTGAAAAAACAAAACAAACCTATCAGAGAGACAGCAGAAAGATGAAACTATTGCATACTCCAATACATACCACACCATCTGAGGAACACGGTGGAGGTAGTGTTATTGCATGGGCATGTATGGGTGCTGGTGGAACTGGGTCACTGTTGCTTAACTGATAATGTGACTGCCGATAGAGGTAGTAGGAAGAATTCTGAAGTGTATAGGGTTATACTTTCTGCTCAGACTCAACTACTATAAGACTGAAAGGATGGTACCTCACAGATACAAATGGATAATGACCCATAACACACCATGAAATCAGCCCAAGAGCTTCTTTAGGCAAAGAAATATAATGTTCTTAAAGAGTCAGGCAGGTCACCTGACCTTAACCCACTTGAGTGTGCTTTTTGTGTAGCGAAAACCCAAAAAAAAAGGCAGAAAGACCCATAAACAAGTAGCAACTGAAGGCTGCAGCAGTAAAGCCCTGGCATCATAAGGTAGGAAACTCAGCAATTTGTGATGTTTATGGGTTCCAGACTTTAGGCAGTCATTAACTGCAAAGGATTTGCCAAGGATTTAATCCTTTTATTTATAACAATGTCAGTTTGTTCATTTACTCTTGAGCCTGCGAAAATTGCTGTTAATCCTCAACGGTTAATGGAATATTTTTGTTAATCCCCTTGAATGAAAGATAATACTCTTCATTCTTCTTCATTTTGAATCCAGTGTGATGGTGTACAGAGGCAAAAATAGTGTCACTGTCCAAATACCTATGAACCTGACTGTATTTTGGGGGTTTGTTCTTGCAATTAAAAATGAAATAAAATGCAAATACAAAAAAGCACAACGATAATATCTCTACAATGACATTCCCTCATGTTCCTCTACCCTATAGTACTTTTAATGATCTTCCCTCCCACGCTATTCACTCCTGTAACTGTAATGATATTTACGCTCTTCTTTTACAGAATGTATCTTTATCCCAAAAAGTGTTTCACATGAGGAGGCGCAAAGTTAGATAAGGTTGACAGGATGGTCCCTCCTCAAAAACTGCGGTGCTACCCCGCAGGCCGGGACTCCCCCCACGAAAGGCAGCAGAGAGTGAGGGGGCAGCACTAGTGAGAGCAGGGGCGGACAGTGACAGACCGAACCTGGATGAGCACGCCATGGCCTTTCTGATTAGACCTCTGTGGCACAAGCTGAGGTCGACGTCTTCAGACAGTCTTCATAAAAGACCTTCTTGTTTCAAGCCGCAGGCACTTTCAGTTTTTCCATCCGCCTACTTCTTCTCTCTGTCTGTCTGCCTGTCTGTCTTTCTGTTGCGCTTTTGCTGTTTTGTTGATCTTTGGACAGGATGTTTTTGTTCTCTGCCATACATGAGAAATAAATAATTCATTTATTTTATTTATTTGTTTAATCTCTGAACAGCTACCGAAGCTGCCTGTGGTGCCGTTTTGGGCAGGTTCTGATCAGCTGATAAAGCGAAAGTTCTGCTACAAACTCAGTTTACACAGTGTTTACCTCCAATAGAGTTAAAGAGGAGTTCCACAGAGTTAGCAATACTTCTACATAATCACATTGTTATGATGTAAACACAGTCAAATTACTGAGTCAGAATATTTCACATGAGGTGGTAATGGGAACCACACGTCTGAAGAGCTGTGTGTCTCTAAAGGCTGTCTCACAGAAAGTTCTCTCTCTCACTCATCATCTAAACTGCTTTATCCTTCTGAATCATGGGGGGTGCTGGTACCCATCCCAGCATTCAATGGGCAGAAAGGAGGAAACACCCTGGACAGGCCGCCAGTCCATCACAGTGCACACGCACAGACATACACATTCACTCTCACACATTCACACCTAGGGGGGCAATTTAGCATCTCCAATTCACCTGACAGCATGTCTTTGGACCGTGGGAGGAAACCAGAGCAAGTAATTACATGAAATACTTGAATATGCTGCTTGATGTCTGATGTATGTTCACTAGTGGTTTTGGACAGTAAGGCTAACATTGCAACCTGCGGTCCCTGTCACCACCACTGCAAAGAAATCCGAGTCCATAGGTTTCTCATAGCATTTCACGTCAAACAGAATGACAACATTTCCATCTTAACGATTGAATTATGCAGAAAATCTGAAAGATGAGTGAAATTTAACTTTCAGCAATCTTGAATATGCTTGCGTATGTGGTTTCTGACACTGTATGACACACTGTTGT
Organism: Semaprochilodus insignis; assembly: GCA_034552555.1. Taxonomy (NCBI): domain Eukaryota; kingdom Metazoa; phylum Chordata; class Actinopteri; order Characiformes; family Prochilodontidae; genus Semaprochilodus; species Semaprochilodus insignis. Next base: position 16,009,775 of record CM067497.1, read on the forward strand.
ATATTAAAACTGATACAAGTACATAATAGCACGATTTCCATTTGTGCTTTTTGTTCATTTGTGTAGATTATACAGTGCTAGAAACCACACAACCAAGTCTGAAACAAGTTTGAAATGACCTAACACTGTCAAGTGTAAGATGATTTAAGCATGATGCTAAAATGCACTGGTAATTTTGTTACCAGTCATGTGACTATTTTGGGGGCAATTGCAATTGGGCCCATGATGCAGAGATTACGCCAGATAATATTAGATTAGCATCACACACCCTTGCTGCTGACGCTGCAATGTTGTTGACATATCACCAGTCAATGACGTGATGAAAGCCACATTAACAGAGCCACCTTTTGTACACCGTTAGTTAATAAGGTATCCTGACACATGAAATATAGTCATGGTTTGCTGCATTTTTATAGTTGTAGTAACAACAGCAAGAAAAAAACAACATGGTGTGAGCTTATAGCATCCTGGCTGTCTGATGTTGTGAGGGGGGAAAGGGGGCTGATAAACTGAGCCAGCAAAAAAGAAATGTTTGGAATAAGAACAAACAGGAAAATGTTTTATCCATTTTCCTATAGATAGTATTCGCAATAGCCAGCAAAGCGGCCTGTGCCTATATCGTGGCATTCCGTCAGCATAATGTGTTTGAGAGGTCAGCGTCAAAGGGGTTCCACAGATTCACTGACTTGTCAACTTTACTTTTCTACAATGGTACTTTAAGCTTGATGTTGACTAGTTGCTGACCAGTTGCTGATTAAGACATTAACATGGATGCCTTAGAGAAGGCAACAGGTGAGGAGCCTCAAGGTCCATTTCTCTGGTTTCCTTATGGCTACAAGGCGACCAAGGAGTAAGGGCACGTCACGCTCTTTCACCCAGGGAGTTTGGCTTCATTCTATCTTTCTCTAAAGACTACAAAGAAAAGTCATGTGTCATTGGCGAGGGGGCATGACATGCTATAATGCTGTGAAGGTGGCTACCAAATCAAGATATGAAGAGAATTTTGGTTCAGTTTGATCTGAGGGGTTGATATATACAACACTGATAAGTCATTAGTACACTAAGTCCCACAAGAACATATCTAGACATGCATCAGCCTGCTTAGTGCAGGAGCTAAAGCAAGCATACACATTGCTACAATTACTATAATTATTTAGTCTGTGCATGAGGGTCAACAATATTCTGTCGTTACCATCAACTACACCATCTCATGTCACGTTTGCTAAAGTGAGCAAGAGCTACGTGCCTGTGTTTGACGGGGTTAACCATTGTCAGCTTGACGTTAGCTTAAGCTAATGTGAGGCCTGCTTATGTTCTGGCGTGACTGCGTTCACTGTCTACCTATAGGATAAGAGATGTAGACATAGTTAGACTGCATAAGTCAATCACTCAACACTCAAATATGATCAAAACTACAGAATCCATCGTTCACCTAACGGTGCCAGAATGATGGGAGCAAACTGGAGAGAGGGCTGAAATTTTTTCCTGTTTATTCCTTTTATCAAATGCCAGAACGTTAGCAGGGCTCACCTAGCCTGAGCTGTCATCAAGCTAACACTGATTATCGTTGATCCTTCCGCAGACTAAATAATTATATGATTCTAGCAATTTGTGTTTAGCCCCTGCACTCTGTCTGCTGATGTAGTATTTACAGGGTAATTGTTTTACAACGTAAGTGTTTACATATGTTATCACGGGCCAGAATGCGTAATCAGGGCTCAAAAGATAAAGTATCAACACCTCCGATCAAACTGACTTTTTCTTAATATCTTGATTTAGAAGCCCCTGACTGCTCACTGACATTACGTGGTCGGTATATCAACAATATGGCCGCAGGACGCTTTTTCTAGACGCACAGAAAGCTTCAAATACTCAACAACATACTTCACCAGTTAGCTTCCATCAACACTACACAGACAACCCTGACATCTCTTTATGTCCCTCTCATAGCAAACATTTTCACATGGATCCTTCACAACCTTCAACCACACTTTTGCTAGCAAGTAGGTGTACAAATAGGTTGTCATGTAGGTTGTCATGAGATGCGAGTGGGTGGAGTGGCTTTGAGAACATCAGTTAGTCTGAGACATACAGTGTTATGCAAAAGTTTGGGTGCCCCTAGTCATAAGACAAAATGCAGCCTGTGCAAAAGTTATGGCACATTTAAATATCAAAGTACTCACTCAGTGAAACACAGGAAACCCGTAGAAAGGACAGGATGCCAGTCCATCATGGGGTAGATACACATACACACACATTCACATTAATACACTCATACCTGAGTGCAGTTTAGTATCTCGCCTGACTGCATGTCTTTGGACTGCGGAAGGAAACTGGAGCACCTGGAGGAAACCTGGACAGACATAAAGACAGCATGCAAACCCCACACAGCAAGAACTCTGGTCACCTGACCGGGGTATCAAACCCAAGTTACAGCTAATTACAGCTCATCGGCCCTCCTCAGACAACGGCTGGCTTCTTTACTAACATCAGCTAGGCTAAGGATGCTATCAGCTACGTGTTACATTTAAGAGGAAAGCCTATTCCACACAAAGATCATGTGAGGTGTGTTTTTGGGCAATATGCTACTTTCTTCAACATCCCTACAATGTTGTCAAAAGGCGGTGTTGTTTGTGTTGCCTCAACAGGGTTCATCGCCGCCTCATTATTAAGTAACATTGTCATAAGTTATTATGACAACTTATTGGGACCTATTAGCCGAATTCCATGGAGTTCCATGGATCATAATGGAACTTATAAGGGATTCTGGGAGGTTGTGACAATGGATTGAGAAAGCTGTCACAACTGTCATAACAACTTTCTGCATCCATTTTTCAGGTTGTGGTGGTATTTGACACTTGGAGCGGCACCTTTCCTGTGATGGGGTGTGATATCAGTGTTTTTAGCAGGCACATCCGCAAGTTGTCAAGATTGTGAAACCTTATTTTATTTAATTGGTGATTTCATTTTTCAAATTTGGCTGGGTTGTTAACTTTGATGCCATATTTCCAAAAATATCTTTAGTACATTTTTTACAACATGTATTAATAAATATCATGTATACTGACTGATAATGAAAGTACAGAGTGCTGCAAATAAATTTTAGTTTATTTTTACATTCTGATAAAAGTTTAATCTGGTCTCAGTCTTGACTCTGACTTGACGTCTCGGCTTCGACTCGACTACAGTGGTCTTGAGTGCACCACTAATTCACATTATAAGTGTCCAGTAAGGTCACCTGTAAAAATGTCACGCTTTCATACTACGCAAAAGCCTCACAAACAAATCGTGCCCCTCGCTCCGTCAACATGAACATGTCAAACCTGTCTGTACCTGTTTTGTTCGGTCCTGGACCTGTCAGCATGAGCTACAGAGGGCCTGAGAAATAAGTGAGTAATAATAGTAGCGCATTAGTCTGTTTGTAAACTGTGAGTGTCTATGGTGTAGGTGCGGTGGTTTGACACATACAAGGAGGTTTATGAAACCTATCTGCACTGCGGCTTCTCTTGTGTGGGTGATGCCTTTGTAGGTTACCTGCTTGCAAGTGGTGGTTCTGTACATCTCTCTTTTCTTATATGTGTGTGTGTGTGTCTGTCTGTGTGTCTGTGTGTGTGGCTGGAAACTAAACCCATACTGCCAGAGCTTTTCAAGAAGCCCTAGGGAGCACCAGAAATAAAGTGTGTGCGTGTGTGAGAGAGAGAGAGAGAGAGAGAGAAAGAGAGAGAGAGAACACAGCAGGCTTTGGTTGGAGCTCAGTTCACACATGTGGTTAATCTGCTGGTGTTCTCTTAAGCCGGAAACACTGATCACTAGGGCCCAGAGGGAGGAGCAGGTGTGTGTTTGTGTGAGAGCGTGTGCATGTGAGTCTGTGTCTGTATGTGTATATGTGTGTGTGTGGGGGCGCATATTTATGAAATCTGTTATGCGTTTATTATCACAGTGACATTTACATTTATTAATATTGACAGGGTAGACAATACCATACCACAATGCTGTGACAGATTTAACAGTTAACCTATACATTTTTATCTGGTATACCACTCTTTAATTACTTGTCATACACGGCAATAAAAAAAAAAACATCTTTAAAAATAATCATTATAGTAATAACAACTATCTACAACCCCACTCGTGGAAGAACCTTCTTCTGACTTAATGAAATAAAACAGTTTGATGTAGTCCAGGGGGTGCCCAAACTTTTAGTCATGGGGAACAAAAATGACAAAACAATTATAGTTTAAAAAAATGATATTATATTTTGTTATTTGAAACTTGGTTGGTAGTTTTGACATCGACATGTTCGGCCATGCATGTGGCGGGCCTTATTGCAGGTCATCCTGGTTTGCGTGCCTTCCATTCTGACTTGTGCTGTTGTATTGGTAGCATCCTTGCAGGTGAAGTATTCCTCAGAGAAGAGTTTGAAAGCAATTTGAGCAGTTGGAAGAGTTTGAGAGGGGTTGCATTGTAAGGCTCCGGGAAACGGGATGGTCTTATCAATGTATTGCGCGCCATACCGGTCGTGTGGATACTGCCATAGCATGCTGTTGGTGGTCACTCCACCTCCACCCCTACTGTAAACTCTCCTGGAGAATTTATAAGCTGCATGGGATGAATTATTGCAGGACACCATTAGGAACCTCTACAACTCTATGCCAAGACACATGCATGTTGCCTTAGTCAGACGTCATAGTGAGAGATACTACTTCTGTATGTGTAGCTCAATAAATATTGCCCATATCAGTCTAAATGTGTCATCCTTTACTGTTCCTGGTAACTTTTATCTTCCTTCCAAATAGCATTGCAATCAGACACTTCCTTCTGGGTGCAACTGTTTATTGATGATGTATTCTGATATTCATGATTAAGATGCTATAGAGTTTTTCAGCCCTTTAAATTGTTCTTTGATGTTTACATACAAGGTATTACTGAACACTGAAAAAAAACAAATGATGCCCATTTACAACCCCATGCTTTGGCCCTAGGATGAAAGAAGCCATGTTTGGTTCCCAGCAAGACACCACAGCGGCTCACACAGCAGCTACATGTCAAAACAGACACAGGCAGAAAACTAAAATGAACCTCTGTGTAAGTAAACTGGGTTGTTAGACTATTAAGTTAGGCCTAGCTATGCTAGTTACTTGGGGCTTGCTAGTAGCAAACGTTACCTATGCTAGCTACTTGCGCTTAATCTAAACCATAACACAAAGCAAATTAAAGTTGTTACTCACTATAAGACTTTCAGTTTAAGATGATCTGGCTTGAAACACTGATACAATCACACAGCATCGCTGTTACTTACAGGTTGCTGTTAGGGTTGTAATGTTAATAAAGGTGGAACTGCTCCTCTTTTCAGTCTCTGCAGTATTCAATGCTGAGCGAAGCTGCTCAATATTGCCCAAGATTTGAGAAACTGTCCAGAGTGCAGCGCGCAGAGCAAACTAACAATTTTGAATTAAAATCATCCAGGATCTGTTAAAGATGTGGGAGCTGAAGTTTGCTTCCTATTCGTCATCTTATTTTGCTAATTTTCTGTTCCACCTTAAATAGTACTGCAGTTACATTCTGGCACCTGTACAACCTGTAGCATTTAAGGTGGAATGGTACATTTCATTAAGAAGCTGGCAAATGGGAAGTCAACTTCAGCCTCACTTTTCATTCCTTTTGTTCTGTAGTAGCTGAGCTAGAACGTGAGCTGGTGTATATACATTTTGGGGGCGTAAATATTAATAAGGCAAGTCATTTAGGTGACAGTTTAGGATTTTGAAATTGGCCTGTTTTACCATCATCTTTTGTAAATATTCACTCATCGTTAAAAAAAATGATGATAAATTTAGACTGATGTGGGCAATATTTATTGAGCTACGCATACAGAAGTAGTGTCTCTCAGTACAGTGCCAGGCCACCACGTTTGCTAATGCAACATCCCAGACGTCTTGGCATGGAGTTGTAAATGTAATGGTGTCCTACGATAATCCATCCCATGCAGCTTGAATATTCTCACACAGTTCCTGGAGATTTCGTGGTAGGGGTGGAGATGGAGTGACACCAGGCCTTTGGGACGTGTGGCATGCGACAACACGTCGTTCATCTTGGTGCTGACCACAGTGCCTCCACACACAGATTCGCTGGTCGTCTCCACCAAAACTCTTCTCTGAGGCATACTTCATTTGGAAAGGATGCTACCAATACACCAGCATGAGTCAGAATGGAAAGCACATGAAACAGGAGGACCTTATGTAGTCAATCAGGTACAGCAAAAGGCCCGTCATTGCTTACGCCACATGCTTGGCCGAGCATGAAACTTGAATCACTCACATGTCTCACAGTGTCAAACCTACCCACGAAGTTTCATTCCTGTCGGTTGAGTCCTTCTGGGTGCAACAATTTTTTTGACGATGAGTGTAGGATTTGTGTTTGAAGGAGGAACAACAGTGTTTCAGGTTCATCGTATATCAGCTTTATTTACCAATCCTCTTTTAACTATACCCATGTAAATACAGTTGTCCATTTTAGGGGACCTTTAAACGTAAATTTAATAAGCAATATATTGCATTAAAACATGTTTGTTCTCTCACTTTAGCCTACAGAAAGTTAGCTCCGCCCATTTACGCTGAAGATATAAGGAGTGTTTCACTGCTTCTTGAATGAAGCAAAATACAGGCCAGTCAATTAGAACAGAAATTATTTACATGTAGAGCGTTTAGAGACTTCATATAATGGACAAATAATTTTCCTCCTTTAAAAAAAAAGTTTGATGTAGTATGTAAACATTGTTTATATGTATCCTTCACGCCCTGCCCAAACATAGAAATTAAGCTGCAAAAATGTCACGTTTTAATTACTTAATGTCACGAAAACCAGCATATTGACATCTGTCTGCCTACAGCTTAGTTCTTCTAAGCACAGCCAATCAGAACAGAGCTTGTTTACATATATCACTGTATAAGGCACAGTAATACAAACTGACTGTTTCATTCCAAACGATGATGAGAGGTTGAAAATTGGTGATGTAGAAATGAATGCTGACTGCTTTTGCTGCACAGAGCGACAAGCGGACCTCATGGGGCCTTTAAAAACTTTTACTCACTTTGGTTCCACAGGGGGGTTTGTTCCTCCGTATTGTCGGACGGATTTCAGCGACGCACAAGGAAGAAGGTTTAAGATGTTTACAAACAGAAAGTTGCGGACGTCCACCGAAAATAATTAAATAAATGAAGCATTTTTGCGCTGAATGTGTCTTTTAGGTAAGAAAATATGTTTCGGTACTGCCAAACGAGCTGAACGTTGTTTTATTTTCAGGTTTGAGTGTCTTTTCTGCGAGAAATAGCACTCTAGTGCTACATTAGCGAGCTAAAAGCGAAACAGTTGTGAAATCACCCCAAACAGCTGTACTGAGATCACGTGCTATGAACGTTATTGCTTATTAAAGATAGACAGCTCAAGTGCTGTTATGTAGATCCTTAGACATGTTTAAACTAGGGGTCCCTAAAGAAAGTTTTAGTAGAAAATACGTATTCTGTTCGAATGGCTTTCACAATCAGGAGTTCTCCATTAACCTCATAAACCTAAACCAAGACCTAAGCATCTCCGATAGAGGTCAGTTAATGGAAATTTTGTTGAACAGTCAGCACTTTCGGTGGTCTGTCTTACTAGGGAATCCAGCTTTGTGAGATACGTAGTCCCAAAGTAAAAACTTTGTCTACCGTCCTCATTGTCAGATCAGCCGTAAATCTAGGGAACTGTTTTAATCTGGTAATTTATTTCATTTTACCTAGAATTTGATCTGACTGAGTCCAATTGAATGCTGTTTGTTTGTGAACATGAAAGCATATATCCTGTCCCTTCTATTTTTGTAGATTTTTCCATCAACTATGTCTCATGGGACATTAGGGGACACCTTTTAATTGTGCTGGTGATAAGGCCAGCATGTTTTACTTGAATAGTCCATTTAAATCCATTTTTGTAGGTTAAAATGGCTTCGCTTTAATGGACCAGATCACTTTTGAACCTTTGGAGGCCCTAATTGAATTCCTTTTTGGAGGGCCCACATTCCAACGTTTATTATTTTCTATGCATAAATAGAATAAGAAATAAATCCAAAAAAATTGAGAATGGGAACTTGATAGAAAACATTCTTCTGTTAATGATTTTGAATAGCTTTGAATAGCTAACAGTTGAAGTAACTGACAGTATTAACATCAGAGTTGTCATGTGATCGTCATAGTGCTAGCATAAGGCTTAGTTAAGCTTTTCAGTCAGCTGCTTCTCACAAATGCTGACATATATGCTAACGTTCTGTCTTTTTTGTTTTTTCAGTGCCACGATTCAATTTTGCCTGGTCTCTTTCACTTTCTGTTTCGCCAGTACAGTGTGTACGTGTGGAAAGTGGATGATGAGTGTGATGTGGAGCCTGTAAAAGGTTTAACATGGCAGATGAGGCGGGCAAACTGCCTCTCAGACGTCTGGAGCCCCCTATCCAGAAATTTATCAAAGTTGTGATCCCTACTGATCTGGAGCGCCTTCATCAGCACCAGCACAACATAGAAAAGGTAAATGCAGCTCCCTCACAAACAGGTCCAGCATACTATTGACTTCAAAACAACACAAAATTATTATTGGTTGGTCAAAAAATGAAGAGTTTCTCTTATAAGAACAGACAAGAGTGCTTGAGATATGTGTCATGTCATATATGCAGCTTATGGCATAAATAACTGATATCAAATGTATTTGTGAACAATCGAGTGTTTATTTGGATAATTCACTTTGGGTTCTCTGTTCAGTTCCAAAGAAGTGGCCAATGGGACAGACTGCACCAGGAGCATATCAATGCTAGCCGGACTGTACAGGTACGATTCACAAGCACGTTGCCTTTTCAGCACAACTACATAACACACAAGCAGTGTTGATACACAACAGCCCAACTACACAACCTGCTTAATGTACCAGCACGGTCCACAACAGCTAGGAAGAGCTGAGCAAGACATCATTTGATAGATCGAGATCTGCATTATTAACCCTAATTAAATTCGGGCAGCATGGTGGTGCAGTGGGTCGCCTCACAGCAAGAAGGGCCAGTGTTTGATTCCCAGCCGGGGTGCCCGGGGTCCTTTCTTAGGGGAGTTTGCATCTTCTCCCCCGTGTCAGTGTGACTTCTCCCACAGTCCAGAGACCTGCTGTTAGGTGTGTTGGAGATTCTTAATTGCCCCTCGGTGTCAGAGTGTGTTTGAATGTGTATGCCTGTCTGTGTCAGCCTTGTGACGGACTGGTGGCCTGTCCAGGGTGTTTCTTGTCTTCTGTCTAATGGGCACTGGGATAGGCTCCAGCACCATTTTGCGACCCAGAAGGATAAACAGATAGAAGATGAATGAATGAATGAATGAATTAATGAATTAATGAATTAATTCATTCTAAACTTATCATATAACTCCGGGCAATTTTCTATGGGGAAAAAAATTTATTGGCTATTTGGGAATTGCCCTAATCACAGACAAAACTGTTGTATAAAACGGCCCAACAGCCACTTGTACAATTTGCCAGTGCCCCTAAGCAGCTCCTAAAGAGTCTTTTGCACATGTAAAGATGACCAAATATGAAAGTGATGTATCCCAGACACTGTAATCCATGTCAGTCCAGAATGTGTGATCTGTGCTTTAAAAACTAGAATGATTTTACCACTTTAAAGGGGTGATATAAGGTTAAATTATTTCTCTAGCTGTAGAGTCCTGTTTATATTTACTATTACCTGTGAAATTCATTTTGATTGTGTTTCCTGTGTTGGATCTGAGTTGGGCAGGGCTGCTTGTAAGATTCTGATGCCAGTTTGTCCTCATGACAGTCAGAATTAGAATTTTTCATCAGAAGATTACACAGATGGTCTTGTTAGAATACTTGAGAGTTCTGACCCAATATGTACCAATAAGGATTGCCAAATATCATGAAATACATTTGTTTCACAATGCAATGGGCATGTCAAGTAGTTGAGAGATACATGCTCAAAAACAACTCTGTGCCAACTTGCTATTGAGGGCATTTTGTCTGTTACCCGCTGTAATACAAAACATTTCCTTGCAACACAAGACATTGCCTATCGGCAAAATATTTTTTTGGTAACCCCAGCAATAAATACAGTGGGTCCACTCCTATATTCATTTAAAAAATATTGTACAATTCCTGTGAGATATTCCCCCAGAATTTTTTATTCTGTGACACGACACAAGCAGTGAGTGAAGCCACCTGTCTGTACTTTACATTTAGGCCACATGGGAGAGAAGCCTTCCCTAAATTTACTGTGGTGACTTGGAGATATGTGCGCTCTGTGTAAGATTTCAAACTGAAAAGCTTTTGCTTTGTTACAAATGATAATAGATTTGGGTTCTTCTCCCACGCGTCTTCCCCTACCTCTATGTCAAGTTTGGTTTGCCACACCTCATTCAAACAAGTGTCGGCATTAGAATATTCTATTACAATGTTATAAAAGAAACCAATGTTTATTCATTTTCTGAACTTCTTATCCTTCGGTGTCGTGGGGGTTGCTGGAGCCAGTCCCAGTGCTCATTAGACAGAGGGCAGGAAACACCTCAGAAGCACCTATTCTTAGTAATGTTATTTTACAAATGTTAATAATGTTTGTTTGTTTTGGGCTAATGAGTACAATTAACACTTAGCCTATCGTTACCATAGTCACTGTGGTTAGGTGTTAATCTACCTCTTTGATTTTATAGGTCACATAGATTCATGGGGATGATTTCTGCTAGAAAATGAAAGCTTTGAAAAAGTGAACCAATCAGTAACTTTTATGTTGCTAACAGTGTCTGTATGTATATATGAGAATATTTGTCCTTTAACATTTAAATGTCCTTGAATTTTTCTCTCTCACTAAAATTCAGTTGAATGTGGTTAGACATTGAATTCTTTGTCATGATACCATCGGCTAATAATGCTTCACCAAACACAGACTCGTCTTTGGAATCATACGGCCACTAACATGGCCTTCTCAGGCTGTGGATATTATGAGAACAAGGGCAGGATTGTTTGGCCTTTAACAAGTAGTATTAATTCATGGATTGAATTCCTACTGTGCAAGCTGGTGTAAAGAAGTGCAGTGTGCATAAAGCCTCCAGATGCAAAGATATAAGGCAGGATAACAAGGCGTAAACAGCTCTCTCTCTTTCTACCTCTGCTGTCCTAAAAGAAAAAGAAAGACTTTTATCTTTTCTTGATCATTGTGCTGTGGAGGTAATGTGGGTAACATCGGTCCCCAGTGTGTTGCTTGGTGTGTGTGTGAGTATGGGATGTTACTGCGATGCCTTTTCTCTTAGAAATGGTCCAGACAGGCGTGTAACTCGGTTTTAATGTCTCTTAGAGTCTGTTCGAGATGCTCAGGGGACTGTGTTTTTGGCTATGACCTTGGCACCTGGTCTGTTTCCCCCGGAGACCCCAGAGAGCTTTCCTATGTCCGTCACCGTAGGGTTGGTGCGCGCAACTGTGTGTGTGTGGGTGTCTCAGTGTGACATAGATGGCTGACAATACACTGAGCCAAGGAAGATACAGTTTAAGTGCCTCTCTGGAGAGGGAGGGGGAGAGAGAGAGAGAGAGAGAGAAAGCGAGAAAGAAAGCAAAAGTAAAGGTGTTCTCTTCCATATACACATAAGAGAAAAAAAACAGAGAGGAAAAGGAAGGGAAGTGTTGGATTTTTACCTTTTGACCCCTGGTCATGATTTTAGCCTCTAAGTGTTTTTCTTAAGTGTATGCATGACATTTCTGTGCCTTTGCTTCCATGGCGAAAGAAAAGCTAAGAAAATGTTGAGCGCAGTTGGCCAAATGCACGGTCTGCTCGGTCATATCAATTTGCTCACTCTAACCAAACAAACATGGCTCGTGCATGCAGCTTGAACCCTGTCTGGAATGTCACACATTTTTGTTGGGTGTGAGGTTTCTGTGTGTGGAGCAGACACATATGTGGACCCACACAGCTGCTGTAGTGATTTGAAAGTGTTCGGAATGTGTGTGCTTGAAGAAAGCAGTAAAAGATTTTTATTATTGTTTATTTTCTATTTTTGCTCGATAGAACTTGACAGCTGCAGCTCACTACCCAAAGATTTTCTTGCTTGCACCCTTGTACTGAAAAGCCAAGATCTACTCCTGATGTGTGGCCTTTCCAACAATGTTAGTGACTATGTATCCGATTTATATGAAACATTTGAAGCTGTTTGCTAATGTCTACATAGAAGCAATTTGACTTTGGTCTGGGTGGCAAAAACCCACAATTTACAACAATGTGATTTGGCCATAGAATGAAACAAGCTGTTTTCTCTTTTATGGTGAATATTTTAATGAGCTCTGCTTTGATTGTTTGGTTTAGAAGCAACATGTTGAAAACACACACAGACAGGAAAATAAAACGAACCTAGACAACAACACAAATAACTCGTGTCTGATCCACTCGTAGCAGCGCAACACAAACTAACACGCCACCACCACATCAGTGTCACTGCAGTGCTGAGAATGATCCGCCACCCAAATACTGTAATACCTGGTCCTGTTGGGGTCCTGACCAGTGAAGAACAGAGTGAAAGGAGATTAAAAAGTACGCAGAGAAACAGATGGACTACAGCCTGCAGTTGTAGAACTAGAAAGTGCATCTGTATTGTAAGTAGAGCTGAGGAGGTGTATCTATTTAATATTGTCATTCTCTTGGTACATATTCTTTCAGCATGTGCCTTAGTTTATTCACTATGTGTCATCTGAAGTCTTCCAAAATCAAGATTTTGACACAACACAAGTGAAATACATAATCAGCTGCACCTCAGATATCTCTACCCATTTTAGGTGCAGTCGTCCCATGTTTTGTCTGATCTTCCCTCAAATGCATATGCATATGCTTCACGTTTTATGTTTTGCCCCTAAACTGCATGCTCAGTCTCATGCACCAGTTTTGTACATAACGTGGGCAGAACGCATACAATTAGCACCTGAAACGTCCATGAAAAGTTTGGTACGTCAGGCCCTGAGTGTGCATGTGTGTCAGAACGTTACAGTATTACAGACATACAAAAGGCATATCTTTGGTAAGCCATTACAACAGGGCTTTGTGTTCATGGTATGCACCACATTCTTATTCAGAGGCTCCAGTAGGCACACTGCAGTGTAACTGTTTGATTGGCCTGCTGTTGACCTTTGACTTCTTGGCCTGAGGCTGACAAATTGATCTGTAATCCCCACAATGTTGCTTGGAGAGCCTGTAAATGTCCTTATAGGAGAAGCAGAATGAAAGCACTTCTGTTGAGTTGACTTTTTATGACCCCGTAGCAGAACTACAAGTCCCTCAGTTTCTTTAGTGGACTTTGAGAGAACCAAAAAGGTCATTATAACATCAGACACAATAACCACAATATTTTATATTCATCGACTATCTGTGAGAATTAATGGGCAAATATGGGGTTAACCTCAGGGAAGTTGAGGTGGGGGTTGTTGGCTTTTTAGCTGATAATAAATCTTTAATACACCAGTCCCTTCAGATGAGCTGATGAGTTAACTAGATATAACTGGTATAGCAGTAGATGGTGATGCCTGTGTCTTCTACATGAGGTTTTTTGTCCTCAGTGGAACAAAACAAATTGTGAAGTGGAGTGATTTTAAAGTGAGCTGCACTCCTCCAGATTAGTGTAACAGAAGTAGTGTCACTACATTCATTTTATGCTGTGCTGTTCAGGCAAAATGATATAATTCCATAATTCAGTATATAGTTAATTAATGAATATATATATATATATATATATATATATATATATATATATATAT
>CM067497.1:16023947-16111137 GCA_034552555.1 Semaprochilodus insignis
GTATATATATATATATATATATATTTTTTTTTTTTAATATATAAAGGTTAATGTAAAGATATTTTATTTTAAGCAGTTTTTGAGCATTTCTATTGGTCTGTTCAGCATAAAGTTTTTACATCATATAAAAGGCAGCTAGACAGCAATAAAATGTTAATGACTGTGACAAACTATGAAGGAAATATGTCTGTTATATAATATATCTTTTACTTTCAGATGGCCATCCTTAATCTAGAATGTTAAGCTGAACCTTTAGCTTAGTGCTAATATTTGATTGCTATTCCGTAGAGGTGGTAGCAGCAAGAAGCTTTATGGTCCAACATCTGTAGTCCGAACTGAAGGCCTAGCGCTGAGTTGTACTATCCGTAGTTTGCCACTAAGTGTGATGGTGTATGTCTTATGGGAAAGGTGTGTGTGCAGTTTATAGAGTATAAGTGTTTTTTGTTACTTAAGGAATTTGTAAAACATTTTAGGTGATGCAGATGTGGGCGGGGCTGAGTCTCCTGTCATGCAAACACAACTATTCCTCCCTGCAATCCCGCCTGAACAAAATGCTGCAGAGTCTTGGGAATCATTGGAGGAGGTACGACACACTGTGTAGTACTACAGAAGAACAATGTTATCTGCATGACCGGTTAAAATATGCAACTTTTTGTTTGTTTGTTTGCACTTTCTAGAAATCGTAACTTTTTATATAGCTCAAATTTATATTGCATTAACAGTCATTTAAGTTGAAAGATTTTTTTTCAGTCTAAAATGCTGTTACTAACAGTAAGGGTAGGCACTAAGGCAGCATATATCAAAATATTACAGTTATTACCATAATGTTTTGTTTTTTTTGAGATTGAATATGTTGGAACAGGCGAAATGCAATAAAAATGTGATAATAATAAACTTCATTACAATTTTTACCCAATGTTTTACAATCTGTGCTGCTCTAAATCCAATCAAACAGGCCCAATTATGCTTACTTTGTATTGAAAAAGTGTTCTTTAAGTATTTATGGTATCCACAGTATACTTAAAATGCGTATTATGACGTACGTTATCACAGTAATAATAAAATATTATCATATTTGCCACCCCTAGCTAACTGTGAATTAAACTGTGGAGCATCATGACATAATGCTACCTGGTGGCTACTATCTTCCAGTCGCCATTGGCCACTTTAGCATGTTTGGTTGAGCTTTTCCTTTCACATCTATATCTCAGTATAATGTGTTTTTGTGTCTTTGTTTGTTGTCTCTCTAGGATCTATTGGAGTTGAATGGTTTAGTGAATGAATTCTCCTCTCTTGTGCATGTGAGTATCACACCCTTTAAATTGTGTCAGGATTTTCAAATGGGGTGGGTGTGTGTGTTTTATAGAGTGTGTGTATGTGTGTGTGTATGTGTATGTGTGTGAGAGAAGCAGTTGATAAAGTGCAGTGACAGAAACGCTAAGGGTTTGCGAGGGCTGTCAGACAGACGGCCTCTTGTCTTCTTAGAGCCAACAAGAAGGTATTGATCCCATCATTGTGTGTGTGTGTGTCCGTGTGATTGAGCAGAGACACGGATGTCAGTGACAGTCCGTCAGCCTTGCGCTAACCAGCGAGGATTAATGAGAATCTAGAACATCTACCCACCATTATTACACACACACACACACACACACACACACACACACAAAAAGACTTGTTTTTTTGTGCATTTTGATCTTTTTTCTGACACATTTACCTAAAAACAATGGAATCTAACTGACTGCTCACATGAGGCCATAAGGGACAGCGATGCAGTCTCACTTACTACTTATTACTGCTTATTTTGTTGACCTTTATTGACTTATTGACTTGAACGTATAAGAAAAAAGAAACATAAAATTTCTCCTGTACAAAACATTTCCATTCAGATATGTTGTTCACTAAAATTTGTAAAGAATTGCCATATTTAAGTTACTGCACTGGTGAGGTTCTATTACTTTGACTTTTATTTCAGTGCATACAGTATGAACCTAAGATATTTTATGTTTTGTCTGGACAACTTTATTTCTTTTGTTAATATACATCCATTCCTGCATTTCAGGCCTGCAGCACATTTAAAAAAAAATTGGGACGGTAAAGCATTTACCACTTACCATTCCTTCGCACAACACTTAAAAGATATTTTGGCATTGAGAATACCAAGTGATGAAGTGTTTCAGGTGTTATATTGTCCCATTCTTTCTGCAAACACTTCCTAAGCTGTGCAACGGTATGGGATCATCGTTGTTGCATTTTTTTCTTTCAAAATTTTCCACATATTCTCCTGTGGGGACATATCAGGAAAGAAGGCATTGAAAGAAGGCATTGTTCATACTGTGCCAACTTTTTTTACTTTGAGGTTGTACATTACATGTGAGTACTTTGATTTCCTTTATTACTGTAGCCAGGTAATACTACACCTATGCCCTAATTGTATCCCCGGTATCCAGAAAGAAACTTTTTCTCCTTAATTTAAATAAAAAGTCATTTGAATGTTTAGGTGAGGACCAGCAACATGTCCCCACTCTTGAGAAATTGTCATTTTTTTTCTTGCATGGTGAGGACATGTGGTCCCCACAGGGATAGCAAGACAGCACACTGTCCTTACTCACATACTAGGTTTCTGTTTGAATGGTCATTATGTCAGTGATAACTGATGTGGGCTTGAGGAGGGGAAGGCCGGTGTGTTTTCCACGTGTTGAGGCAAACACTCATGGAAGAGGACAGGTAAATCATGGGATTAAAAGTCTGTCAGCTTCTGTTTATTCTGTCATGACGGAGTGGAAACTCCCATTGAGGCTGACGTACAACACTACAGCCGCTGACGACAAGCTAACGGACGCATTGAGAGTTAATTGTTAACATTTACATTCAGTAGCGTCTTTTTTATAAGATACAATATTTAGTTTACACACTACCATTCAGTAGTTTTTAATCCTTGTTCACAACTTTAGAATCAGTTATTTCAATGCCATCAAGCCAGTTTGGTTGCAGAGAAAAGCATGAAATGATTCTTATAGATCAATAGAGTAAGATAGCAATATAGTACATATTATAGTAATATAGCAACATAGAAACTAGAATGAAATTTAAACAAGTATTCAAATTCATGAACAAAATCAAACTGTAGGTGATTCTGAAATGACTGAGAAATCCAAATAGCATGGACAATGTGATAAAATATGTTCTAGTCAACTAATATCCAAAATGTCTTGTATTTAAAAGCAGATCATTTGGTAAAATGTTACTGTAAATAGTATATTATTTAACATACTAAAGTGGAATTCCACCAGTTGCATTAACAACAATACATTTTAATATGTTTTGCATTCTTACAAATGGTATAGGCATGAATAGAGTCAAAAAGGGGTTAATGTAACAGATAACAGAAATTTACATGACAGTTATTACATGAAATGGTAATGGAATTCTGAGTGCCTCTCATGCATTGTTGTAGCATAGCTTTGAAAGAAAACTTTGGCCTAAAATGTTATGATGATAAAATTTTTATCATTTTGAAATTATACGATTTTTGAAGCCAATAAACTCTTCACATGTCTGGTTACCATCAACCACCGCTGCGAACAATTAGCATAAAATCACTCTGAATCATTTTGTTTACATCTTAACTGTTTAATTATGCAAGCAGTTATGGAATTCTTCTTGAATGACTGCTTGTCACTCCCAAAATGAATAAAATCCATTTTGGTGTCTGGGTTCTAATATCTAAAGCTACACTGGATATAACATATATGTATATATATACGATGGTATTCTTATTGTGCTCATTTATGCTACAACAACATATTCCATGGGCGATATCAGTGCTTATAGAGCACTAAACAAATGCATCAATCCTAAAAAGACTTTGACCAAGATTTAGACTAGTTCTAGAAAGACTAAACAACTATTGTAATTTGATATAATTGTATAAACTGCAAGTATGTGATTGGACCCATTAAGCCATTATCTTTTTATTTTATTGTTCCTTTTCTTCATAAAGAGCAATTCTAATTATTGTTGTTCAATTTAGCTCTGCTGTTGCTAGAGCATTTTATCCATTTTCAACTTTACTTTCCATTCTCAGACGTCAGACAAGACATAATACATTGTTGTGTAATGGTCTTTGGGCTTTGTGACCTTATATTTTTGCCATATCGCCCACCCTTTGTTACGTCTTTAACACCTGTATGTACGAGTGTGTGTTGTAGGTGTGTATGGGTGGTACAGAAGAGTTCAGCAATGTGTGTATTTAGGTGTTAGGACTGATGTTTGCATTTTTATGAAAGGAAAGGTGGGCGTATGCGTGTATACATGGGTGTGTAAATTAGTAATGCATCTGTGGGTTCTTTTTCCATTTTCGTGTGTGTGTGTGTTTAGCAGAGAGAGAGAGAGAGAGAGAGAGATAGAGAGAGAGAGATGTACTGACACATTGACACATATACTGGTGTTGGTCTCACTATACTTGCGAGGACTTGCATTGATTTCTGTGTTACTGTCAAATGCTACTACACCTATGCCTCAACCTAACTTTACCCTTAAGTAACTAAATCCAACCCTAACTTTATTTACCTATGCCTAAACATCTAGTTTTCCCCTTTAAGTACACCTAAATCAAAACATGTTTTACTGTTTCTTACCTAAACCTTATTGTAATCTCAGTTACCAAAAGCTAAACCTAACCTTAGTTGCCAATGCTTAAAATAACTGTAACCTTGTAACATAAACCTAACCCTAACCATAGTTACCAACACCAAAACTGACGCTAAACTTCACCTCAGTTACCAAACCTAAATCTAACCATATTTAACCACACATAAACTAACCTTAAGCTCAGCCAAACCTAACTCTAATCCTAGTTGCCTACACCTAAACAATAAAGTTAATGTCAGTTACAACCCTAAACCTAACCTTAACCTAAGTTACCAAACCTAAAGCTAACCCTAACCTTAGTTACCTACACCTAAACTAAATGTAACCTTAACCTCAGTTACTAAACCTAACCTTAACCTAAGTTACCAAACCTAAAGCTAACCCTAACCTTAGTTGCCTACATCTTCACTAAACCTAACCTTAACCTCAGTAACCATATGTAGAATTAACCCTAACCTTAACCACAAAGATGTACCCTCTGTTAACTACACCTAAACCAAATCCTAGTTTTACCCTTCTGTTAGCTACACATAAAGCTAACCCTGACCTCAGTTACCAACAACTAAAACTAACCCTAATTTTACCTCAGTAACCACCTAATCCTACCCCTGGTTACCTGTATTCAGTTCAATTCAGATTAGCTTTGTTGTCATTATACCAGTACAGGGTTGTACAGTTAAACAAAATGCTATCAGGCTACCTCTCCAGTGCAGTAGTTAAGAAACATATAAACAGTAAGTAACAGTGCAAAGAGAAAAAGACAGAGACACAATACAATATGTGCATAAACAGTAAAACAGATGTGCAAGAGCAGTAACTGTGCATCAGAATGTTACTGAGGTGCAAACAACAGTTTGCGAAATACAGCTTAGTGTTAAGTGT
This sequence comes from Semaprochilodus insignis, assembly GCA_034552555.1. NCBI lineage: Eukaryota > Metazoa > Chordata > Actinopteri > Characiformes > Prochilodontidae > Semaprochilodus > Semaprochilodus insignis. Next base: position 16,029,480 of record CM067497.1, read on the forward strand.
ACATATTGCAAGTGCAGTATGTTGAGATAGCCAGGCGTGCTATTAAGTATGTGGTTGTAAAACATAGATGTATAAATAATAGTATGTAGTGCAGATAGTGAGAATAGCAGCTCTGTGAATATACGATACTTAAACCTAACCCTATGTAAACTACGTCTATACTTAACTACACTCAACACCAGTTTTACTATATTTTACCTATATCTAAACTTAATACTAGCCATAACCTTAGTTAGCTACACCTAAACTAGCCATAACCTTAGTTACCTGCACCTAAACTAACCATAGCCTTAGTTACCTGCACCTAAACTAACCATAGCCTTAGCCCTCCTTTAGTTACCTAAAATCCTGACCTTAATTTTAGGATTTATTTTAGGGCACATTTTCAAGTGAGCAAAATGTCCTTATACCTTACATACCTGTAAACCTTACATTGTGTGGAGCTGTATATGTATATTAGAGTGCAGCAGTCCGGATGTAGAGGCAGATTAAGGCTCATAAAGTGCAGTACAATAAGAAACACCAGTCTGAGACAGTCAGTACAGAGGATGGAGTGTTGTGTGAAATTGTTACTAAGATAAATAAGATAAATTAAAAGTGCAGTACAGCAGAACAGGAAGTGAGAAAAGTGTCCCGAAATGGATTGTAATGTGCACATGAGTGTGATGGCATGTGGGAAGAAGCCTCTCTGTAGCCTGGTTGTCTTGATCCTCATTTGGCTAAAGCGCCGGCCTGAGGGAAGATGCTGGAACAGGTGATGGCCAGGGTGTGAGGATCAGTGATGATCTTCTCTGCACGCTTCCTGGTTCTGGAAGTGTGCAGATCCAACAGTGTGGGGTAGTTTGACTCCAGTGGTCTTCTCTGCAGACCTGATGATGTGCTGCAGTCTGTGGGTATCATGTTTGTTGGCTAAGCTGCCCCACATTGTGATGGATGTGGTGATAACAGATTCTATGGTGGCAGTGTAGAACTGTACCATCAGCTCCTGGGACGGGTTGAACTTCCTCAGCTGACGTAGGAAGTACATCCTCTGTTGGGCTTTCCTGATGATGGAGCTGTTGTTGCAGTCCCACTTCAGGTCCTTGGTGATTGTCGTACCCAGGAACTTGTGAGACTCCACAGCCATCACAGTTCTGTCCAGGATGGTGAGTGCTGGAAAGGCTAGGGGGCTTCTCCTGAAGTCCACCGTCATCTCCACTGTTTTTGCTGTGTTTAGCTCCAGGTTGTTGTGATTATGGCCTTTGGCTCAGCCAAAAACAATCACACTTTTTAGCCCATTTTCCACACTGAACGAGACACTCACTGCACTGTACCACCATCTATGAATCCCATCACTCCCACCCCGCAGGTATATATATCTTAATCATCCTTGTGCAGCGCCATCTGCAGGAGCCTGAAGTTACAAACACCTTAAACATGCAAGGTGACTACATTTTGTCCAGTGTATTTATTGACTACACAACATAAAAAATATGTCCCTGATAAAAATCTGATGATGTTATGCTGTAATTATTTTGGCTGCTTCACCCACAATCAGCAATCGTATGTCTTTCTTGACTAACTAGATATGCAGCACTGGTTTTCCTCAGGGTGATGTTGTAGCAAATTGGTTTACCCAGTCCTTCATAGCCCCGCCTAACTCTAACTGTCTCTGAAAACTTTATAGTATGTCATAACATATTTGTAAATGTGAAAGTGATCTCAGTTAATGTGTGGAAGACACTAGGAAACTAGAAAAGAGCGTTTTCAGAAGAATAATTGTTAAACCAAACATTCTGTTGCCACCAAAGCAGCATCAGCAATGCAAAGCATCAACAATGCTGTGGTTCCTGTTGCTGTGTAAGCAGCCAGCCAGCACTGGGAACATGGGAACCCCCCAATACAAGGGGATATTTTTCATACTGTCTAAAAGTACTTTGACAAAACAAACATCATATAAACAAATATTCTTCATTACTAGGGGTATTGTGTATGCATGTTAATATTTATTTTTTGGATAAAGGGGTTGCAAAAATAAACATGGCTTTTTTGGAATACAGTTACTTTTGATTACATTATTTTACTAATTTCAGTCAGAAGATACACTGTTCTTCAGAAATATAGTTGCACCCAGGAGGAGGTTCCGGATTACATTGCTATTTGGAAGGAAGATAAAAGTTACTGGGAACAATAAATTATGATAAATTTAGACTGAAAATATTTTTTGAGCTACACATACAGAAGTAGTGTCTCTTAGTATGGCATCGGGCTGGCATGTTTGCTAATGCGACATGGAGTTGTAGAAGTTCCTACTGGTGCAAAGATAATCCATCCCATGACAACAAACTGCTCAACTTGGCGCTGACCACGGTGCCTCCACACATGGATTCATTGGTCGTCTCCACCAAGACGAAAACATGACTCATCACTGAAGATGACATTGCTGCCATTCGGAGACATTCCATAACAGTCTGGCACAACACCATTGCAGTCTTTGGCGATGTTGATGTGGTGTTAAGGATAGTCATCGTACTGGTCTGCATGCATATAGTCCTCTGTCATTCAGCCGTCTGCTAATGGTGCTGGCACTAACAGGGCATCACTGCTCGCTGAATGTCCACAATCATGACTGTTGGGTCAGTCAGGTACAGCGATAAGGCCCGAGAGATGCAAATAATTCAGGTGCATATGTGATGTAAGCATTGTATTGTATGTGACGAACATGCATTGTATTAGGAAATTCACGGATCCTTACACCCCTACTCACCAGTGCCTTCTAAAGGTGTTAAACCACCAAGTTAGAAATTAGAACCTTTGATGTTTTTGTAGATGCCTTTTCTGCTTCCTTTTATTAACATGCATTTTCCTCAACCGAAGGCAATCCACCCAATTTACATTCTGTTGTTTATGACTTAAAATAGGTTGGTGGAAAAAATCTGCATCATCTTAAATAATTGCGGTCAGGTGAAGTAGGCAATAATTATGACAGGCATAAAATAAACAAACACACTGGAAATTAACCGTAAAGCATACCTTATATTTACCAAATACACAAATCCAATGTGAGTGGAAACCTCAGTGTTAAATGCCACAGTATAAAAAATGCACACATTCTAGAAAAAAATAGAGCTTAAAAACACATCAGTCACCCCTGAAATTCATACACTCAAGCATGCACACACACAGACGCGCACACACACAGTGAATAAAGGTGAGCACCAGGCATAGAATAAAGTGTCCAGGGTAGAGAGTTAATGCAGATTTCTCCAGCCGCCTCTGTGTATGTGTTTGGTTTCTGCGTGCAGTGATTACTTTGAGCTCACACTGATTTAGACAGAGAGACAGCTGCCACTCTTTGAATATTTCATAAGCTTCCGACCGACCACCCAGTTGCCCCCGACGACCAGCCCCCAGCCCCCCTGCCCTCTCAAACAAGAGACTCTGCCCCCTCCTATCTCTCCTTCTGCCCCAGTACACAGTCCCTCCACTCATATACCCCCACCCTGTACATCTAAACCCACAGTGCTGTTACCCGAAGGGGAATTCCACAGATTTTAAAAATTTCTGCAGAACTAAATTGATAAGCTGTAAACGCTCATTCAGAGTGGTCAGTTCTAGATGAACCCACACAGTCATAGTTGTTCTTGGTGGTGGTGATGGGAACCAAACATCTGAATGGTTCAAAGCTCCCTCACAGAACATTACTACATGAAGGTGTTATAATTAGGTTGCCTGATGCCCAAGAGATTGTTTTAGCATAGTTCTGAGAGAAATTTTATTTTTAAAACCCATTCACCAGGGGTGCTGTAAGGCAATATAGTTTCCAAAGACTTACTTCTTCAGATTTACATGTATGTGTTCATGGTTCGTTTTGGATGGTAAATGTTTGGTATATATTTGCTGAAGGAAATAAATTCAAGTTAATACATTTCCCTGCATATACCGTTTTACATCAGACTGAAAGACTTTAATGTAAATAATGTCTAAAGAAGAAGTAAAAGTAGTCTAGCGAAAAACAGAACCGAAGGTAGCAGGTCAAAAATCTCATTCCCCTGTAAACCTTCAGTGAAGAAGAATCTATCAGCACAGAAACTGGAGTTTGTTGGGTGCTATTTTGTGTGTTTTTGGGTTTCTTTTGATCTAAAATAAATACTCAAGTCAAAATTATGAGACGTGGGCAGGAGCTCCTATCAACAGAACAAAAATAAACCCAAATAATTAGAGACTCAGTGTAAATGGCAACAGTGAAACAGGAAAAAGTACTTTCCTTACTTTTCATAAATATATTGTAGCGCACGTAAAGGTATATTTTTATCAGACACTCAGAAAACAACAAATACATGATACTCAAAGAATTTTTTGTGATAACCTTCTTTTTAAATACAACCTGGAAGTGGGTCTGACTTGAACCAGAAATATGTTTGAGGTGCTGAAAGTGTGTATATCCACTGACCGCAACAAGATACAGACTTGCCTAGGAACTTTAGCGTTAATAACATTCAAATGGAATGTAAGCTTACCAGACAAAAAAAATTGCCACCTACAAGCATGCACATCCACAAGCATGAATAACAGCTGGAATTCAATTTGGCATGGGCTGGACAAGTTTCTGGATGTAGGCCACATAAATTTTCAGCCACACTTCACATTTTCAGCTTCAAAGTATTGTTCAGTTCAGCCAGATTTAGTGGATGCCTTCCCTGGCACAATTCTGAGAAGACTTTCCTAGACTGGGGTTTTACCACTGCTGATACATCCGCATGATCATACATTCGCTGCACTGTACCACCTCCTCTCAATCTATGAATCCCATCACTCACACCCCGCAGGTCCTTATAGACCCATCATCCTCGTGTAGCGCCATCTGCAGGACCCTAAAGTTACCACCACCTTAAAAATGCAAGATGACTATTTTTATTTGTCTGTCAGCTTAGTTTAGACAGTCAATCAGCAGTCTGCATTTTTGAACAAGCCTGCTTGATGTGGAAGTTTTTGACAGTAGCAAAGTAATTCAGTTAATGTCATCAAACTACTAAATTTACCCTGCTGTACTAGTTACAGCAGAATTTTGGTGATGTGCGTTTGCTCACTCAGCATGTGTATGCGGTTTCTTACCCATTTATTTTATTTTTATGTTTTATAGAAAGTCCATATTAGTAATTATCTGCTTTTAAGCCCTCCTTGGCTTATTGAACAGCCCATCGCACTTTTAAAATTGTTTGACAGTTTGACCACTGGTTAAAAGTATTTAAAATTTATTTGTAGCTTTTATTAGCGCTGGCACTCACTGCAACTTCTGTCTCTGCTTGTGTATGTGTATGTGTGCGTGGGTGACGTTTTACATGCATGTGTGGAGCCGAAGTCCATAACTTTCTTTTCTCTTGTCTTAGGCTCAGCAGGAGAAGATTGACAGCATTGAGGCGAATGTTAGCGTAGCAGCAGCTAACGTGGAGGAGGGGACGCGGAGCCTGGGGAAGGTAAGAGGGAGTGCGGGGAGTCCCGCTGGGGGATCGATTCCACTCTAGCCCCCTGCTTCAGCCCGGGCCTAGCCACGCCATCGGCCCATTGATCCAAATCAGCGCGCAAGGAAACGGCAATTAAGAGCATAAGGAGAGTTAGCAAGGGGGAGAGAAAGAGGGAATGAGAGATAGACAGGGAGAGAGGGAGGGAGAGAGGGAGAAATGGAAGGAGAGAGGGAGAGAGGGAAGGAGAGAGGGAAGGGGAGAGGGAAGAAGAGAGGGAAGGAGAGAGGGAGGGAGGGAGAGAGAGTCAGTTAGCAGGGGTGGTAAAAGGCATGCAGTGGAGGGAATCGATGTGTGTTGTGTTGGCCCCTCGCGGAGAGTCGATGAGTGTGCGACTGTGTGAGTGAACAGAGGGCTTAAGGGTGTAAAAGAGAGTCTATAGTCGGCTTTTGAGCTCCAGCTGGGGGTTCAATATACACACACACGCACACGCACACACACACACACACACTCTGGAGTTCTGAGTAAAGGAAGGGTGAAGCACAGAGTCAGGGTATATGGTTTGTGTGCGTGTGTGTCTATGTGTTGTATCGATCCAGTCAGAATTGAAATGTTTCTGGGTGTAGTTGATGCAGTTCCATTGAGCACTCTGTTTCTGTGTAGAAAGTGGCCTCACCAATGTCTTTAATGAAAGGAACAGAGGGAGGGCACACACACACACACACACACACACATACACACACACACTTTTATACCTTGTCAAGGGTCATATATATATATATATATATATATATATATGTCCCATATGCAAACATATATGCAAAATCTATATACAATAATATACAATATACAGTAATATACAAAATATATACAATAATGACCCATATATACCAGATTTGTGGTATATGTAAGTACCTAAAGGTAAAAATATTGTCTCATGTATACTATTCTTTGTTGGAACAAAACCTCTCCAACATAGTAACTTTACAGGGGAAGGAAAAAATTTTTTCAACTTGTAAAAGAGTGTAATTTTACAAGACGTTTTTCCAAGTAATTTTGACCATTTCTCTTAGCCTGCCGATAATAATGCACGCCTGTCTTCAAATAATGCAAAAAAGGACAAAAAATTCAACAACAATATGCAGGTACGCATATGTAATGTGATGCGTATATGTAATAAATATATATATGTATGTGTGTTTTAAGCGTGTACATATAACAGTGTGTCACATACACAGTACTGTGCACATTTTCTAAAACCACTTATCTAAGTGGTAGGAATGTTGTGGCTTATTAAAATATGATGTAACATTCGAATAAATACAAACAAACTTAAATGCAATTTAAACAATTTAGGCTGTACCCGACTCAGCATTTTCTCAGCTGAGTTGGATTTGGCCGTTCAGTAAAGATTTGACTATTCAGAATTTTTGTTTTTCATATTATCTAGAAAAAATGTAATCCATTTGCATGAGTTTCATTGATGATTTTGACCACATTAACATGGGCAACTGCAACAGTGTCATAAGAGCATATTTTTAGCATTAAAAATCAACAAAAAGCCGCTGAGGCTGCTGCATATAACCCAAGATTTGAATCGCTACCTATTTATAATGTCAGGCTACCGTAAGGATTTGTGGAATAATGTGACGGGCAGTAAGAAGTCCAGTTTCTTTTTTAATCCACTTTAAACATTAAATACGATGTGAAAATGAATGACAAACTAATGAATCTAAAAAATAACTGATATCTCTTCTTCAGCAGGGTCAGCCCACTGCTATATTTCACTTTAAACTCGTAACTAAATCTAAATGAACACAAGAAAATTATTTAAGAATGAAATTTTATTTTAGATGAAAATAAAAACAGTAGGTTTAAAAAGTTGAAATAAATTAATGACATCACCCACTTTGACATAATGACTTGGTCAGGATGGGCTTGTTAGGCTACTGTGTTTCTCTTTGAACATAATAAATAAATCCTAAATGAATAAGTAAACGAATTACATGCTTGTGATTTATGATTTGAATGGAACAGCTGTTTGTGTGGTTCTTTGGGTTTTGGGGTTCTCTAAGCAGCGGATCTCACTAACAAACGAATGTGATCAAGCTGAGACTGCCATTTGTTCCTGTCTTACAGTCTACTTTATACATTCATCATCTGAAAAAAAAAAGTTGCACCCAGAAGGACTCAACCAACATGAATGAAACTTGTGTGAAACTTGTAGATTTGACATTGTGAGACATACGGATAATTCAGGTTTTACACTCAGCAGCGCATGTGGTGTAAGCAAGGACAGACCTTATCGCTGTACCTGACTGACTATGTAAGGTCGTCCTGTTTCGCATGTTTTCCATTCTGACTCATACTGTTTGTTGGTAGCATCCTTTACAAGTGAATTATGCCTCAGCAGAGTTTGAAAGCAGAGTTTGAAAGCAATTCAAGCAGTTGGAAGAGTTGTAGAGGGGTGCTATCGTAGGGCTATGGGAAGCAGAATCGTCTTATCGCCGCATTGCCCAGCATGCCAAACTGTCATGGAGTGACTCAGAATAACAATGGGTCATCTTCAGTGACAAGTTTCGCTTTTGTCTTGGTAGACACGACCAACAAATCCATGAGTGGAGGCACACTGTGATCAGCGGCAAAATGAATGGTTCGTTGTCACGTGTCAGATGTCCAGAAAGCCTAGTGTCACTCCTCCTCCACCCCTACCGCAAAATCTGCACTGTGTGAGAATATTTAAGATGCATGGGATGGATTATCACAGGACACAATTAGGAACCTCTACAACTCCATGCCGAGACGTTTGACATGTAGCATTAGCAAACATGGTGGCCCGACGCCATACAGAGGGCCGTTAATTCTGTATGTGTAGCTCAATAAATATTGCCCATATCTGTCAAAATTTATCATAATTTATTGTTCCTGGTAACCTTTATCTTCCTTGCCATTGGGTGCAACTATTATTTTGACAATGACGATGGGCAGAATTTATGTTAGATATAAATATACACTCATCATCAAAAAATAATTAGGCCGACATGTTTTCTAACACAACTCAGCATGGAGTTGTAGAGGTTCCTAATGGGGTCCTGCGATAATCCATCTCATTAGGTGACGCCAGGACTTTTGGACGTGTGATGTGTGAAAACAAACCATTTTACAGAATGGCTACCCCCATCGCGTTGTTAGTTCTTCAAAAGTTCAAAATGCCACCAGGCTGGTTCTAAGACCTGGTTATAGCTAGCCTAGTTTGCAAACCATTCCACCTCAGCTTCTCTCATAAGTTAACCATCAGCACCGCTAACGTTAGCATTAGCAAACCCATGCATATGGTGGTGTGTTTTAATACTCAATATTTCCTAAAATTGCATTTAAAAAATTACAGCATATCGCCTTGCTTGGAGCATCACAATATATTGAATCATAGGGTTCTTGTCAATACAGATCCCGAATCAGCAGCACACCCGATTTAACCAAAACACTGATCAGCTAATCTTGGTGGATGCTAACTACAAATAATAATGAGCTACATCGAGGAGAGGTTTGGAAATGGTTAAGTGAAAGCCCTGATATACCAGTTGTTTTTGTATTAAGATTTTTGTGTTCAGGTCTTTTTCTGAGCAAGAAATGCACATTGCCTAATTGACTGATGAATTGCTTTTGCACAGTACTTTATATGTAATAATAATGTGTTCTTTTTGCAATAATATATAATATACAGAGGGTTGGTTCTAAGCTTAATCCTAAACCTAATTCTGACTGTAACCTTGGTAAGCCAGAATAAATTATTGTACCCCTTCAGCCTACATAAAAGAAATGAATAACGAATATTTTTATGAATTTACCCTGACATTGTTTGCCTTTATTTTTATTGTCGTGAAAATGTATACAAACTCTGTTAATATGCTTGCTCAGGGCTATCAGGGCAGAATCTCAATTCTTCATGCCATACCTATTTCTTCTTCTTCTTTCTCTGTCTCTCTGTCTCTGTCTCTCTCGCTCTCTCTCTCTCTCTCTCTCTCTCTCTCTCCTGGTGGTGTGGATAATTAAGCGTCTCTGAAGATGGTAAGATGAGAGAAAGAGAGAAAGATGAGAGGAGCAGAAAGGTGTCGTTTGATGGGCGTTCCTGCCTTTAGAGTTAACTATCTTAATAAAATCTATTAAGTGTGTGTGTGTGTGTGTGTGTGTGTGTGTGTGTGTGACCTGCCTCTACTAAAAGAGTGTTTTGGCTAAATTAGCCTCACATTTCACCCGATATGCCCCAGTTTGATCTACAGACATTAATTTGGGGCCTGTTTTATTGTGATTGAAATAGTCTCTGTGCACACTGGTATCATGACAAACGGCATATGAGGTTCAAATACGGTTTCTGGCTGACTTGTATTGATGCTCCCCCACTCCAGCACACGCACATGCACCTATACATGAGAGATTACATTGTCATTTTTTGTTGTTGTGAACAGGAATGCTTGGTTTGTATCCAGTACTGTTAGAAAGTCTGCAAACGCTCTATTTCATTGACATTGCATTAATGTCATTATTCCATTGACATTAAAAGTATGTTTTTCCTTGTCCTGTAAAGTTATAAATTTGGAGATATGAGGCTTTGTTCTGACAGCAGTTATTACTTAATAGATTGAGTAAAATAATGATTCCACACTTTTCAACATTTGCGTACTGTAATTTGTGTAGCATGTAGTGTATCATGCCTCATACTAACGTTTCTTGTGTGTCTCTCTCTGCATCTCTATAGGCGGCACGCTCAAGCCTGGCAGTGTTACCTGTCGCGGGGGCAGTGGTTGGGACTGTTTTGGCCGGTCCAGTGGGGCTTCTGGCAGGGTTTAAAGTGGCTGGCTTGGCGGCCGCTGTGGGGGGTGGTCTGCTGGGGTTTGCCGGGGGCAACCTCATCCAGCGCAAGAAGAAAGAGAGAGTGGAGCTCCACCTTCAGCAGCTCGACAACACTAAAGACGAACATGAACACGAACATGTGCAATAACGCACAAACACACCTGGGGTGTGTAGAATCATATACGTACACCAACTAACTGCAGCGCATTGTAACCCCTGAAACTACACACCACCATTCTTCAGTTTCATAACTACATATTCATTTTATAGTAGTTTGCCAATAATTTGCATTCATTGCTGAATTATAAGTCTTAAGGTTTACATTTCTTTTTTTTTTTTCCTACCAAAGAGCTACTTATGCCTTTTTTTTTTTTGTGTGTGTACTAAAATACACATTTTTGCCTTTGACTGTTGATCATATGAACTGGAGAATTAATGAATTGTTCTTTTTAAAACTTCAACTGTGTTTACATACTAGATAATACTGAACAGTTTGTTTTTCCGTGACATGAGCGCTTTAAGATTGAAGTTAACTTAAGAGTAAGATAATCCTGTAGTTTAAGGGGTTAAACTGCAAAACAAGTGTTGCAAAACACTGCAACACCTTCACCTACGTTCACGCTGCATTCTTCATGTTTACTGCTAATCTCAATTATACCGCCTTAAACAGTCGACCGTTTTTGCACCAAAGCAAAACAAAAAACGCGGCTTGTTTCTTTCTGAATGATAACGGGTGTGTTTTAGTACCTCTGTATTGACGTGACTGTTGGTCAAAGTGTTTGTGTGTTTATGGTGGACAAGGGCCACGTGATTTATTGGAGCACATTTTAAACGATAGTAAACAAAGTCTGCGTCTCTTTTATTGATCCGGCGAGCTGCGGCAGTTTGCACAGACGCCAAGCTTTCACTAGGGTGTTGTGAGGTTATGAGTGATATGGATGAGATTGACCACAAGACTGGAAATGTACACTGTAATATGTGTGCCTATATGGTTAATAGAAGGCAGGGTTGTCTGCCAAAAATAAATTTTAAAAAATGTTAATAATAATGTTCCAGTTATCACTTTTTTTTTCAGGCATTGGTGAGGAGGCAGAATGGTAATCTCCTTTGTCTGATAGGACAGATTTTTCTTCTCAGCACTAAGCTACAATAAGGGGGTTGGAGTATGCTATTATTAATTTCATACTGGATTGAATGTATTGTATTTGTATTATTGCACACAAACTCACCTAGACTCTAAATCCTGTAATAGATTAAACAAATGGAAATTTTCAAAGAAAAAACAAATAGTAACAAGAATCAATAAAACATGCACACAACTATGCACATTTTCACACTGTGCTGGATTTTTTTGGTTTGTTCGAGTAATTGTTAACAGTTATTCACTAAATTTCTAAATACTGAGTTTTTACATTTGTTTACTGTTTACAACTAACTGAAAATAATTTTTTGTAACTGGGTATAAAAGCATAACACTTATATTATGTATAGTGACATATCTCATTTTATGTAAATACATTTCCGCAAAAGGATTTCTTTATTGGAGGGTATATTTCATCACAGCATAAAATCTTTCATTTTCTTTCAATTGAACTGCATTCAAACATTGCAGAAATGTACAATTTATGGGTCTGAGAACTGTAAAGTGCAAAAAAATATTAAATATTACATTTCAGAGATACGAGCTCTGCTGGAAAAACTGAACAGTAAACGCATCAGTTGTGCAAATTCATGTCAATGAAACTTAATTGTTTTAAAGTAAAATTCTTATTATTATCATTCTTAGGGGCAGATTTTCTAAATGATCTGATAACACTGTGATGGTGGAGGTTACCAAACTACAGTGTAAACATTTATGGAAATTACACAGGTGCAACTTTGTAATTAATAAGACAAGCTTTAAATAGGGCGTTAATTTTATATAGCCAGTATTAACTGGCAGTTTTAGTCAATTGGATTAAGTACTTTGCTATAATAATCTCTGTGTTTACCATATAATCCCCAACTTTACTATATTAATCTCTAATCTGCCTATTTAGGAAATCACAGTGGACTCAAAAACAGGATTTGTGGTGGTGCACAACTTTAGTAAATTCTGCTCCTTAGTGTTGAATTTATACCTAGTTAAAGAAATGAGAAGCAGCTAAACCCGATATCTAAGTTTAACTCATTGTTAGTTTACCTGATAAGGCATACTTAAAGGCATTCTAAAAACTATTTGGAATTTTGTTGTGCATGACCACAACATTTGCACATGAATGTATTGGTACATCAATTCAGTAATATCTGATGATACTGTTGAATATGTGGCCTTTGCAGACCCCCAAATGATTCTACAAGACCTCTTTTTTATTACAGTATTCAACAGTTCATGTGTCATATCTGCTGTTCACCCTACCATATTTTATGGTAGCAAAAGACTTCTGTTTTGTTTAGAAGAAGACTGGATTACTTTATCTAAAAGAGCTGTGTATAGATAATGTATGTGATCTTTGTGATACTCTTATTAATGAATTTAAGATATTAACACTGACCATAGTTCTTTCCTTGTTTATGTATTGACTTTTTCATGTATTTGAGTGACTTTCCATGTTTTTGACTTTTCAAAGGTCCAAGCAAAGCAGCCACACACTGTAAAATTGGCAGGATTTTTTTAAATATCTTATTCCCCCAAACATTTATCTTCTACTACTAACAACAGTGTCACTGAACTGTGGAACCAAAAGCTCTATACTTGTTTAAGCTTACATGTAGCTTCCTTATGACTTGGACAGCAGAGGCCACTGAGAAGGCAAACCTAATATGGAAATCAATTCACTGCAGGGTCTCCTTGTGCACAAACAAGATTTAAATGTTATTTGATCAAAGTCCTGTAGGACCGGTGGAAAAACTGAACAATAACCTATTGTGCTCTATCGATTCTCATTTTTAGCCTCAACTACAGAGAATATAATATATTATTGCTTGTTGCACAACTGGCTGGCTGAGTCCTTAATATTTCCATTTGCTAAGCTGAGCTGCTGGTTGTATAACACCTAAAGATGCAATAATAACTCCAAATGTGTTCTCCAGTAGTCAATGTTGTAGATAATCCTGTGGTTTGAATGAATAATCTAGATATACACTGTCATCATTTGTCATCATATCATTTTGGAAGATTTGTGCTTGAGTATTATTGAGTAATATTAAATACTTTTACTAAAATACACTTCGAAGAGGAAATAAAGCATACTTTTTACTGCCTACATTGTCCTTCAAATTGACCTTTAGAGTACTAATTACAAATGTCCATGGTCTGTTGAGTTTCTGGGTTGAGTTTCTGGTTATTGTATTTTTTTTTAAATAAATCTATCCAGCAAAATTCATTTATTTGTAAAATGATATTGTCCACAACTACTCTAATGTGTTTTTGTACCTAGACTGAAGCTGTCAATTAGTCACCACACTGCTGCATGACAAAACAAAGAAAAAAAAATCATTTATTTGTTTGAAACATTTAGGCTTAATGGGGATGGCACACTTGGTGGCAAGACAAAGTGTAAAGGTGGGGGCTTTTCTGTGTTTAAACTAAAAAAAAAGTAGATTCAGGTATGCCCATAAATAGTAGAATGTCAACAAAAACATTATCTTATTTTAGCTACCAAAGACGTTCAGGTTTAAAGGAGACTTATTTTACCTCTTGGACCTTTTGTGCTTCTGTGTTTTTTTTCTTTTCCTTTAGTGGGCTATGTAGCTTTTTGTGTATGTAAACAGTCTGCAACAATCATAAACCCCAAAGTCCATCTCAGAGGGAGAAACTCTTTTCTCAGCTGCCTGATTTGCCTTGTTGGTATAGTCCTTTTCTCTGTTACAAGGTGACATCATCTTGTAAACACAATCCTTACTGCATGCCTGCTGGCAAGTTTGGCACACCTTCCCATCAAGGTTTGGATCGATTCTACCAACTTGTTCTGACCGACTTTCAAGTTTGAACACTGACTCTTCGTAAGAACAGCTACAGCGGTGCGGGGAGGTGGAACTTGGAGCAGGATGCTGTTCTGGCAGTTGACCAATTAGAGCACACAGGAGCTCAAGCAGATTGATTTAGGCAAAGGGTGAAAACAGATAGACAGTACGAGAAAAATACTGTAAATCTAATGTACGTCTATTCTAGTAGACCCCAGATATATAATTATGAAACACAGAAAATGAGCGTAATGGGCCCACTTTAATTTATATCCAGATCGGCTCAACAGTGTAGGAATTAGTCGTTTTCATGCATAGCAAAGTGGTGTCATCATTAGGCTGAAAAATCGAAGCATACCCCTCGGAGAGATAGCAAAAACACTTGTGTTGCCACAATGTGTTGCCAAATCAACTATTTAGTACATGCTCAAAAAGAAGGAACCTACTGGTGAGTTCAGGGTGAAACATCAAAGTCAAGCCACAGCAAAAACTAGAGGATGATGAAAGCATTATTCTTCTGGTGAAGATAACAGCTGGCCAGATCGAGATCACCCTTTAGGAGGTAGGCGTATCTGTGTCAAGGTCAAAAATCAGGAGAAGACTTCACCAGAGTAAATACAGAGGGCTCAACCGCAAGATGTAAACTATTGGGAAATCTCAAAAACAGGAAGACCAGATTAGAGTTTGGAACAACATCTTATAAACAGATGAGACAAAGATTGAAGAGTATGAAGGAGATCAGAATAAGCTCATGATTCTCAGCATAGTACCTCATCATGCATTGCTGCCAGTGGTTCTGGTCACCTTGTGTTTATAAATGATGTAGCTGCAGACTGCAGGCAGGATGTGTATAGAGCTGTATTATCTGCAGAGGTTCAGCCAAATGCTTTGAAACTCCTTAACTGGCACTTGTATGGACAATGACTCAAAGCAAAAAGGCAATGTTCTGCGCTGGCCAAGTCAGTCAGCTGATCTCAGTCCAGCTGAGCATGCAGAACACTCACTGAAGGCTGAACTGAAGGTAAAATGCCCCGAGAACATGGATGAACTGAAGAGAGCTGCACTAAAGGCCTGGCAGAGCATCACTAGGGGATTATTAAAATGGACAATTCATTTATGAATACATTTGAGCTCCTAAAAAAAGGCAGGCTATGTATAAAAATGGTTGTAATTCCTGCAGCGTTCCCTGTATTTAAAGCTGGAAGTCTGCACTTTGAGCTCATCTTCATTATTTGATTTCAGCTCCAGTATGTGGTAGACTGTAAAACAACAGTATGTCCAAATGTTTATGGACCCGACTGTACACTTTATTAGGAACACCTCCTTGTTTCTACTTTGTAGGTCTACAATTACAGGCTGTAGTCCATCTGTTTCTCTGTACACTGGATCATTCTCGGTGACATGCTGCTGTGAGTTGATCAGACACAGCAGTGTTGGTGGGGTTTTTAACCACCTTAGTGTCACTGCTGGACCTAGCATATAGTGACCACTAATGAAGAACTAGAGGATGACAAGCACAAACTGTGCAGCAACAGATGAGTTATCAGCTTTGACTTTGCATCTACTAAGACCCACTAGCTAGGACTGTCTAATAGAGTGAACAAACACTGTTTAAACACTCCAGCAATACTGCTCTGATGGTCCTAATATATGGTATGCCTGAGGTATACAGTAAAGAGGGTTAACTGGACCAACCAAACCCACATGTTTTGATTTTCATATACTATATTAAAATATTAAAATATGTATTTTTTGTATGTTTAGCAGAGGGGAACCATCAGGCTCTTCCTTCTAGGCCATCAGAAAAGGCCTAATGATTTATGGGAACTAAAAAATACATGTCTATAAATCTGAGTTCAATTCGATTCAATAGAATCAAGCTTTATTATCAGTTCTACATTATTACAAGTATTACTGTTCATCTCTTGTTTCATTGTTTAATATAGGATAGAAACAAACCCCTGAGCATCTGTGATATCTTGGTAGATATAGCTAAGTGAGCTGTGACTGAATAATGTTTTGATTTCCAATATCGCGAGAAAAAAAAAAAACATCACAAGGAACAGCTTAATCAATGGAAAACAGCAGTGGCAGGTCTGCCTCTTTCTGTGACAGAGTCACTGTGAAAGTGCTGCTAGACAAAACATATACTAATATGTAAGTCACAAGGAAAACACAAAACGTATTAATATCTATGATAATTTAGATTGCATTGCCTGGTTCTAATTTTACCATCCCACCTTTAATGGTTCTACCTTAAACCCTACCTAAAACCCATGCCAGAATGTAACTATTGCCTCATTTAAGCTGAAATAGAAAATTCAAAGATGATGCTTCAGCCGAGTCAGAAAGCAGTCATGCGAATCACCCTTAACTTATCGGTAGCAAACGAGTAGAATCCTATTTGCAAGCTAGCAGGAGTTAACATCGTTAAGCTGGGCTTTGACAGTTTGACCTTTATGGCCCGAGCTGAAGGCCTAACTCTAGAACGGAGCAATCTCTAAGATGGCGCAGCCTGTCGCATTAAAATGGGGGCAACATATCACCAGTAACTGCACAGTCCCTCCTCCTCCCTCTTCCCACCTTACCAGTCTGAAGAAACGTTCAGCATCACACTTTATCCCTTTACTCACCAAATGTGTCTCCAGTGGTAGAAAAGCAACACCAATGTTAACGGTTGTCTTTCTTCGATTTGAGCTATATCACTTCTTTTGTTTGTCTGCCAAATGTGTATTCTCGACAAAAGCGGATGGCGGTAGGTCATTATACTGGACCCTTGCCAAGGACTTCAGCCATTGTTGTGTTTACTGTCCCTTTCATTGGCTACCTGAACTTAAATGATCTAACCGGGAGCAGCACCTTCAACATGATTTACCAGAGGTTAGATTATGGCAGCGGGGCAGTAGTACTACTTCTTCATCCTCTCTCATCCCCTCTATAGTGAGTCACCAGCATCCCTGAACATACAAACTGGTAGTACAGAGAGGACAGGCTGGGGCTAGCTGGTTAGCATGTTCACTTTAGTAGGCATCTCTGCAAAATGCTATAATAATAATAATTTAAACTAAAAGTAAAATATTTCTCCTTTTCTAGTCACAGCTGGCTACTGAAATTTAAGAATAGATATACACTATTTAAGGGGTTCAGGCCAACACACATTATAGACCATCTTCAAAAAAAATCTTTTTAATAAATGAATAAAACTGCCTATATCCAAAATTGTCTCAGATAAAAGTTTCTAGCATTCATATTTTGAAATGAAACTCTCATAATTACTTTCACTCAAGTACATTTTAGGCTCCATACTTTCACTTTTCTGTAACTTTGCTGTCTACATGAAACCTGGTCTCCCCAAAATGGAACCTCAACAGGAGGGAAAAAAACATTCTTCATTTTTAATGGAAGGTAAAAAGGTAAATACCCTTTATTCCAAATAACTGGAGACCACATCTATTGTTCCATTCATCCTGACATTTCTGTAGCTTCTTTAAAAAGAATGAAAGTTTCTAATATTCATATTTTGAAATGAAACTCTCTTAATTAC
Organism: Semaprochilodus insignis; assembly: GCA_034552555.1. Lineage (NCBI taxonomy): Eukaryota > Metazoa > Chordata > Actinopteri > Characiformes > Prochilodontidae > Semaprochilodus > Semaprochilodus insignis. The sequence goes on from CM067497.1 coordinate 16,047,261, forward strand.
TTTCAGTACATACATTACTTTCAAGTACATTTTAGGCTCCATACTTTTAACTATAATTTGGATCAGTTGCTCACTTTCACTTGACTATAGTTGCTCTGTACTTTCTCCACCCTTGCTTCTTTATTAATCAACACATTTTCTTTGTTAGTTTGCAATAACATTAAATGGAAAACTGATTTTTTTTTTGTTGTTGTTGTTGAAAACTCCAAAACCGAACAGACAGCTAACACTGCTATCTTAGGGATAGTAGCATGGCTTTCAATATGTGTGGTTATAAAATACTTGGAAAAACCTTCAAATCATTGTTTGGGTACACTTCCTTTTTTCACAACAAGGGGAAGACACTTTGATGAAGCCCAAGCTCAATATACCCAGAGTAGCAAAATATATATCATATAAAATCAAATATTTTAAGAATTTATCTTAAAAACTGCCACTGGTATATAGTGCTTACTACATGCTTACTGTATGCTTACTATTATTGCTAACACCTTTATTATTATTTACTACTATTTATAAGTAACCATTAAAAAACTGAACTTCAAAAATGTCAAAAGAAAGCAAACTTTTGACAGGCAACGTAGGTTATTGTGTCAAAACGTAAATACTTTTTATACTGAAAGCAAGAGATATTTACTTTGTTTTGTTTTTGCACAGCAGCAGATGACCCCAACCTGGGGGCATGTTGTTTTCTAGGGGGGAATTAGGGGGAGAGTCCCATAGAGACATGAGGCCTGGACTGAGCTACAAAAGCCAACCCCCACGCCTTCCTCCTAACAAACGCAGGACTTCCCCTGCGCCCCAGCGAGAGCGTGTATGTGAGAGTGCGCGAGTGCAGATGAGTGACTGCATGAGACAACACGTGTGTCTCTGACAGCCTGGAAGGGGGGAAGTCCCAGCCAAAACACTGGACCAGGTCACGTCCGTGTCCCAGACACCACACACTTTCCATGTTCACACTTACACATGCGTGCTGAACGGAAAAGGTGGCAGACCATCTCGCGCTCTGTGGCATGCGTATGATATCATCACAAGTTGTGATGTCATGGGTTTCTGATGTGGGCAGGATGATGTCAAGAAACATCCGAAAGGCTATTCATTTAAACGCCCACTTCTTGTGCTTTCCACTTTCCTCAAAGTGGTCGTCGGATATGATTCTCACCAAAAAAGAAAAAGCGAAAAAAAGAAGGGAAAAAAAAGAAAGAAAGAAAAGCAAAGTAAAGAAAAAAAAAGTCCAACTTCATAAATGTTCCTCAACGTACCTACAAGTACTGGGTAAAGCATGAGTCATTGTTTCCAAGTTGACTTCCTGCCACACTTAAGTATACTCCTTGTTCTTTAACCTTAAACATAATGTCGTTTTGGGGGGAAGCAAAAAGAAAACCATGCCAGTGTGTTCAGAATTAATGTTTTAGATATGAAACCAATATAGGTTCATATGTAACTCTGCTGTCTGAATGAAACCTGGTCACCCCGGAATGGAACCTGTAGTTCCTTTAAAAAAAAGGCAGCTTTAAAATCTAGCTACTTTACTTTAGTGCTGGAGCTACGAGGCTAACGTTGCTAACAGACAGTAAAACTCAATAGTCACCCAAATCTTATCCACAACTACATTCCCAAAACATCCGTCAACCTACTGAAACCGCAACCAAGTCTTCATTAAAGTTGTACAGGTGTGTTTCATGCAACTGGCAGCCAGTTTACACCACAGGCCTTGTAGTGAATCCTGACACCCTGCAGACAGCTTCCTGAGATTTAGGTTGTGCTGACCGTTAATCATGAATTCTGAGTTGTAAAGTGAAACAGAAACTACACAAAGGTTTAAAAGTTTGAAATCAACATTTTCAATTATTTAAAAACAATGATTGATGAACGTGTTAACCGTCCGAACGAAAGCTTGTAAGTAACAGAATAAGGAAAACAATTTTTTTTTTTTTTTTTTAATGGGAGTACAAAGCTTTTATGCCATTTTATTCCAGGTCATACGGCGTGATAGAGAGCATCTATGTTCTAAAATGCTATATGGCATTTTCACTTTCAACGAATCAGTAGGACACTTAAAAGCTATAAACGTAATATATATATACATGCATGCATCCACAAATGGACCAATTGATGTTTATTTGTTGAATTTAATATTAGGGGTAAAATAGAAAAATGTGAACAATCTAAAGTACGGCACAATATTTGTTTTACCCCAACTATGCAAGACATGTAGCATTAACATAGAAATTGTGCACTAAGATTAGTTTGTTATAATGAAAAACATGATATCCACAATAACTCATTTTAAAAATCGAATCTCAAGCTAAATAACTTATACTAATAAGCTGCTATATGCTAATAAACATGACCTAAAAAGCACAATCTGAAAGTATTTTGGTATCTAATGTATAATATTTAGATGTATACTGTCAGTTATTCTATAAAAAAAAATCTTATTGGTAATTGATACGACAAACGGTAGTGTAATAGCAGATGTAAAGAAAGACTGCATTAGGACCTTAAGCAGAAATAAGTCCTGATATAAATAGAACTGTGATATAAAACACATGACACCTTCAGATCTTGTAAAATCTTTTCTTTAATTTATCTTTTTTTTTTTTTGGTTTCCATTCCCCTTCTGAGATGACCGATTTACAAATATCCCACCCGTCTAAACCCGGCGCATGACAAAACACCACCCCCTGACCACTCATCCTTGTGGAATGGGCTGATATGAGACTACCAAGTCTGGATCATAACGAGCGAAGACTTTAACAAGTCTGGAACCCCACAGTACATAAGAATACAAACTAATAAACATAACGTACCAAGGCACGCACTCTCACGCACTCTCACGCACTCTCACGCACTCTCACGCACTCTCACGCACTCTCACGCACTCTCATCACAGACTTATACACACTACTGAGGACTGAAGTTGGGGGCCACAGGTTTACCGCAGAGTCATCTGGAAGCTAAATTTCCCATGATTCCACAGGTCCCCACAAGAGATCCAAACTGGCTTGAGCGTGTGGACCCCAACAGGGAGACCAATGTTTCTGTATTTTTCTTCCTACAAAAAAAAAGTGGATAGACAAAAACCTAGGGGTCGACAAAAAACAAAACAAAGCAAAAAAAAGAAAAAAAAAAAACAAAAAAAAAAACGTATTTAATTTAGACGAGACTGACCCACAGAGCACATACATATTTACAAGCTCCAAAAATAAAAGTAAAAACAATCTTCCTCTCTTTTTCCCCCCATATCACCAAAAAACTTCAGATATTCTCCTTCTCTCTTTTTTTATCCAAAATAAAAGTTATGAAAATAGAGGTGATGCAGCAGCCGTGCTGCCCGTGTGGGTTCTGGGCTGGGCGATGATACGGTAGCATTGCTGTCGTTGCTTGGAGGTCACAGTTCATCTCGGTCCCTGAGGATGGTATAACGTGAATCGCTGGGGGCCAACTTCTGGAAGGAACTCTCTGGAGGACTACTGGCTGCCTCTTTGTTCTCCTCCTGCTGGAAGACGACAAACACGTTCGCATAAAACATCAATTAATCGTAGGCCGTTTGTCACTTACAAGTGCTACACGGGCATTACAAGTTTTTCACAGTGTCCAGCAGGGCTACGTGATAGAGCGTATTTTTACTGCCGTGACAAAATTCCCTTGGTGAGAAGACTGCTTCAGAAGCTGCACAAGTGCTTCTCTGCGTTTCAGGTATACTCTCCCACGTGGGGAGCGAGTAACTTAACAATTTGATTGAACAACCTCAAAAAACTCTTTAAACTGCTAGCCTGTAATAATGCTTACGTGATGACGATTCACACTCACTGCTGTGTTTAAAATACAGCTGCACCACGCTAGACTACATGCAATTAGACCGCTTAATCAAGTGAAAACTTTACCTAAATAAAAACATGGACCAGTTAATAACGCTATTTAATTCTAGCACATTCTGGTGGAATTCTGTATTCAATATTTCTTTATTTTTAATTTTCCTCTACATTTTATAGCATTCCTGTATCCTCCAGTATCCCACACCCATCTGGTATCCAATAAGAATCTAAATGAATGAAAATAAGGGTTATTAATTGTTCAACTGCAGTGACAGGAACATTTTTACAACAACATTTTCCTCTAGAAGAACGTGTTAAGTCGATGTGTTAACTTGCCGGCCAGGTGGCCTTTCTGAATAAAGGTGTTCGGCGATATGGCAGTCCTTTTTATATCATATACCTAACACAGCTCTGTTTTTGCCCCAGTGCTGCCACTGAAATATGGAAAAATTCTCCTTTATTTATTTATTTATTTATTATCACAGTTCTTCTTTTAAGGTTTGTATTTAATATTTTAATTATTCAGAATTATTCATCTTATTTTCTCGTTTGTCCCCTCCCCCATTTCTCCTCACTGTGTATGTTACTTTTCAATTATTTTAAAAGTGTGTTTGTAACATTGAGAAATAAATTGTGAATATGTTTGTAAGCATATATCGATATATATTGTAAAAGTCACAATGTAAACAAGTTACTGATCTATAACTACAAAATAGGAGTCTTCAGTTAAAGTCCTTTGGGTGATATTAGGATATCTGTAGCTAGGCATTTTACAACTATGTAACTAAAGGCAAAATCAATAGCTTACAGCAGGCTGGCTGGAGCAGTTATGCAGCTTTGTTGATTATTATGGTTGTTTTTTTTAGGTTTGTCACTGTCGCTTGCTCATATCGCTTGCAGTTAGAACAGGTTGTTAGGCCGGTTTCACACATTCTACCTTCGTGTGACAAGAGTGCTGCTTGCACGTGTAGGCCTTTCACACATACAGCGTTTGCACTGCATTATAGCAGTACAGCTATTTGGCTTGTGATTGGCCAGTTGTTTCAGGCCTACTAGATCTGCAGGAAAGTGTGTATGCAGCAAAAAAAAAAAAAAAAGTGTAGCTAGTTTGATAATGGCCACAAACTGTACGACTCGCTTTTATTTTTTATGTCTTCATTTGGTTTTCTGTTTCACATCTGGTACGTTCTTTGCGTAATGGTTTACGTTCACGTTTGCGTGGACGTGTCTTAGCCTTGTCGTCAAGCATACACACATGCATGTTCAATAAAGTGTGAAAAAAAACGTATTCAAACAGTCACACACTGGCTATGTATCCAATCTAGAACCACATACAAATTTGATTTTAGCTATCTTCAAAACTTCAACTGGTCTAAAATTGGCCCAGGGCTCAATAGTTCTCAAAGCCGGTGTTTTGAGGACTCTAGATTCTAAGCGCAGGCAATTCCACAGATGTCAGTAAATTCAGCACTGGCATTTCATTTACATATTAGTCCTAATTAAATGAAGCCTGCATTCCTTCCATTAGGTCTGGGTACTTTTTCTAGAGCTTTTGGCAAAAGGATGTGCCGAGCTTCAGTCTGACGTGCAGACTTGTCAAACAGCTTTCTTTGATCGCACCAAAGCGGCACGAATAACTGCAAAATATCATCTAAAGGGATGCAGGTACTACAGAAAGCGACTAGAACCCTTTGATGAAGGTTCAAATGAAGCAGCTATCTCATACAGTCACTGAAAGGAAAACGCACCTCTGTTTATGCTTTAATGCATGAAAGGTCAGTCCATTTTGTAATTAGTAACCCTTAGAAGTTGCAGTTATCGCTGGTGATAAAAGCATGGTTTAAATTAGAATTTTTTTTTTTTTTAAAGAATATTTCTTACTCATAGCTCATAACACAGAAACCAACTATCAAACATGCAAAATCAAAAATTTCAAACTATACCACATTTGTGTTTGTGAGTAGAAGAGATATTTAGTTGGAATTTATTGGAAAATTATTGTCGGGCTTTGCTTTGATCTGTGGATATCTGTGGATTAATCTGTTGAATATTAAAACTGCAGACTGAAACATACAGAATGCAAATTTTATCACCGGAAGGACAAAAACTATTACCTTCATTTTTACACTGTGTTAACATGTCATTTTGAATGGACCAACGCAAAGCTCCAATGTTATCTGGAAAGAAACGTATATGATGTTTTGTTTTGACAGCAACACACTGGTGGAGCTGCCACTATTTCAATACCATGTTTCATCAGTTATCATGATACATGGTCCAGAACTTTCTGCCGATATTGGACTGACAACGAAGTCAGTTATCGAGGCTAAAATAAATAAATAAAAAATAAAAAATCTTTTTTTTTTTTTTTATTTGCTTGAATTAGCTTGAACTAGTCCTCACTCACACAGTGTTGTGATGTTGTTATCTGTGTATTGTTTTCCTGTGGGCTTGTGTTTGAACATACAGCTTACAACACAATAGCTTACTTTAAGATGCTTGAGTAACGCAAAGCGTTTCGATTAAAAACAGCCCATTTTAAAGCTTAAAAAAATACTGGAATATTTTTGGCATTGGTTTCCATATTGCCACCTCTACCCTTAACCTTATCCCATCCAAGTCTAGCTTATCTCTGACCTGTCCTGGGGTGCTATCCGTTGGGTCAGGACCGTGGTGGAACTCTCTATGCAACTTTCCAGAGTGGAGGTCCAACACGAACTGCCTCAGTTTTCCAGGAACCCTGAAACAAACACACACACACACACACACACACACACACACACACACACACACACAATTATGTCTTTGTCTGAAAGCCAGTTGTTTAGATGAGCAAACAGAGGAAAATAAAGTAAACTTGATGAGCGGCTTCATTGATTAGATAAGTGATCGGGTAAAAGCTGGGGAAAGCCAGGCAGTCTCCAGAACCACGCGTCTGTAACAAGATAATGACATTGTCTGTCTTGCTGCAGACGCCATGGTAACCCAAACTCCTGGCCAATCAGCAACATCAAAGACTGGAAAGAGGCGGGCTGATAACGCTGTGATTGGATAATAGAATACAGAAGACAGCGATTGGTTAATGAAACACGGCGTGTGCTGAATTACTATGCTTTCAGGAGCAGTGCTGCTTTCAGAGCATAAATACTAAATAACAATAACTAAATCTCAGCCCAAATATCTTGTTGTCAGTTTCACCTTTCGAAAACTCTAGCTACAATTCACATTTCATACAGAATGAAGCAAAGGAAATGGTGCAGTTTACTCAGACTAAAATTAGTGCTAGGCAATATGACAACATTTGTCGTTACTGTGATAATTAGACCACTGTGTCACAATATACGATTCTGAGTATATCATAGATATCGGCAAACACTTCATTACAATGAGGGCATAATTGGTCCTCTTTACTTGGATTCGGAGCAGAACAGCATGTGAAATGTTAAAATATAGATCATTAAAAACAGTCTTGATGCTATTTTTTTCCCAATTTATTACATATCAAAAAAAAAAAACATATGGCATTAACATTTTATCGATCATGAAAAGTCCCTAAAGCATCATGTAGTTCCACTTTTGCCATATTGTGCACCTTTAATGAAGATCTCATTAACTGCACATTCATTAAAGTTAAGAATGTTTCCATTACAGAGATACAAGTTTGCTTCCCCAGAGTTAATATACTTCTGCGGCGATGATACAGATTTATGGATGTGGACACCAAGACGCACTTTCAGGTACAACTAAATTAATTAAACAAACTAGCTAGAAGTTAAGACCTAGAGCACTGGGGGGCTGTGGATATGTGTGTATGTATATATGATGGTTTGAGGGTAAAGCCCATAATTAGTGTTTAATTGGTGGGTGTCTGGTACAGCAGATAACCCATGGGGAAGAGAAAGGGGGGGGGGCTGGGGGGTGCAGTCATAATTATTCTCTATATGATACTCACTCATGCATATGCATATACAAGCTTAATTAATATATGTTGGTACTTACGATAGGTCGCTGAATTCTGGGAAGACATACATGTGGCGGAAACTATCGATAGCGATGACAGGGCAGTCGGCAGGGGTCTTCTGGATGTGCAACAGAGGATGCCGGAACTTATCACAGTCAGCATGCAAGAAATTAATAGAGCCTAAGAGGGATAGAGAGAACAAGAACACACACACAGTTAAAACATACATAAAGTACTACTTCCCTCAAATAATGTTTTGGTGATGGTGTTGGAGAGCACTGTCTAACAAGTCTGTCCAAAATCTCCCACAGGTTTTCAACAGCGGAGATAACATGATTAACATCATTTTTCATACTCATCAAACCATTCAGTGACCTCCTGTGTCCTGTGGATGGGGTGCACTATCATCTTGGAAGAGACCGCTTACATCAGGATAGGAATTCTCGATCATAATTTAGGAGAAATCCATCAGAATACCTTCAAATTGGTTTGCAGTGACCCTTTCTAAAGGGTCTAGCGGACACAAACCATACTGGAAACAGCCACCAGACCCCCTTACACTGTAGGGGTCAAGCATTCACACCCGTACAATTCTTTTGGTGTACGCCACATATTAACTTGTCCACTTGTGGAGAATATGGTAAAGAATGCTTTATCTGACCATATCCTAGTAAATCAGTGCCCTGTGATATGAGGTTTAGGTGCTTCAACCTTATTACAGTATCCCTCTCTGTGTAATTGTGGACAAACTGCTCTCGCTTCTGCTCATGTCCTGCACTGAGATTTTCATATTGTTTGTGTAGCCTGTATTTCATACTCAAATAATATGTGTTTTTTTTTTCCAGTATACGCCTACAAAACCAATATATATGGAACATTACACTGAATTAGTTCAAACTGTGGTCCCAAATAAAAACATATTCACAGACCTTAGATATTTAATTACTGTGTTATACTATTTAAAGCCATAGCATTCATAGAAACAGTAATAAGGGTGAGCAGTTAGATCTCATTGTTTTGAAGTAAATGTCTGCCACTGTGAGAATCACTGTGGAACATAAAAAAGTGTCACTACCAAAACACTCGCTAGTGTTATGTTCAAAATGAGCTAAAACTGTCACTACCAAAACATTTGGAAAAGTTTTTGGTAGTGACTAAATGGAATGTTTTTGGAGTGAATTCTGTAATTCACCTTTTAGCTGAAAGGTTAAGCTACTTGAGCTCCATACAGAAAACATTGATTAAGCCCAACGCAGCACTAATTACATCTGCGTTGCACTAATTGGCACTGCATGCAAGATATTTTGATCCAAGTGGTCACCGCAACCCTTAACAATGTGTTTATCATCTAAATTCATATAGCAATAACGCTAAAAACACAATGCAGCCCTTATACCTACTCATGGTAGTTTATAGCATAAGCTGAATACAAATCTCTGAATTTTTCAGCTCCGTTAGATCACATTATTTACATATTAAATAAACCAAACAACAGCTTTCAGACATCAGGTTATTAAAAATGTTACATACAACTGCAGAATGGATTTTTTTAGCTTTTTGTGTGAGCTTTCAAGTGTTAACCTTTGTAATGATAAGAAGATTATAAACTAGCCTGTTTTTCTCCCTCCCTTCTGCCTGCTGTCTGAGCCCTGTGCGTTTGTACCCCTCTCTCCATGCCCATGGTTTGACCCTTGATCCTCTGACCCTTTTGTACGCCCTACCCTCCACGCCTGCTGTTTGACCACTCTGTGTACACACCCTTCTCACTGATCAGCTGGCGAGCTACTTCATGCTGGAACTTCTCCAGACTGTCCGTGTCACCCTTCTGATGGAAGAGAATTAGGAATGGAATGCCCTCTTCTGTCAGCTCCTGCCAACAAACACGGACACAAAACACAGTTTACTACTAAGGCTAAATACATCTTACAGAGTTTATAAAGTGATATGTGAATTGAGTTAATCTGTGGGTTGTACAGAAGTGTACCTCCCCACCCCTCTGCCCAATTGCTAAGTGATACCCGAAACCTGAGGAACTAATGGATCCAAAGAAAAGGTGCTAAATAAAAACAGTCTCAAAAAAAAAAAAAATTAAAAGAGTGCTGTGATGTAAGAATTTCAGGCCTGAACTGACCGATGACAGCATCAAGAAGCACCCATATACCGCAGCTATTGCGATGGCTATCAAGCTAGATGTAAAAGATGAAAGCATTACGTGTTAAGCAACTGAAACAGAGACAGTGGAGATTTTATGAAGTATAAAGTATTTCAATCAAGCCAAATTGTAGAGATCAGATGTGCAACCCTACAACAATTCGCTGATAGGTGCACACCTACACACACACAGAGAACACTCAGAGTGTGGGAAAAGTACACTAGAGAAAAACGGGCTTTTCTCATGCTAATGAATGAATCACTGTACAGCTGGAGAGCTAGCACATACGAAGCGTTTAACAAGAGATGTAAGCAAAGGGGAAAATTATAATATACTACAAACTAAAACTTATTAACGTGTGATCCAAAGACCGAAAGGCAGAAACAAAAAAAAATTAAAAAGCAGACTTTACCTCTCCATTCTCAAAAGTGATCTCTCGGACAAGAGGCACACATTTGTCCTGTGCCCAGGCGTAGGCGAGGTCAAAGTTTGTGAGTGAACCCAGGTACACCATATCAGGAGCACTCTCTCCTATTGGCTTATAGATAATGTTATCACCACTGAACCTCTCAGGCTTAGAGACCTCACTGAAAGATAAAAGAAGGGAAAGAAGATTATTCTACTAATATTCTAATCACATCTAGGGCTGCCACAATTATGCTACTGAATCAAATCGTCTTAGTAAGTATGCATGATGATGGAGCGCTAGGAGTAATAAATATCTGCATTATCTTACAGTACGAAGCAGAGTCCAATGGACATACAGTCATTCAAACGTCTGAACAGACCAGAAAAAAGTTTTTTTTTTTTTTTTTTTTTTTTAAGTAAAAATAAGTTCTCTATAGGAGCATCCTCTACTATAAACAAACAAAAAAAGCTCATTTTAGGGCACAATTTCTACTTAGTTGTGCTGACTTTGAACATTGAATTAAATTAAAACATAACATACAAGCCAGCAATTGTATTGGCTATGTAATAGTACTGGCTGATTTGCAGCCCAAACTTGTGATCAGCCGATATTTCAGTGATGTAAAACATATGAGCCATATTTTGGGATTGCTGCAACCCTGCACAAGGCCATTTTGGTTACAAAAAAAAAAATAATTAAAACCCTATATGGAAATATAGAACTTTTACATGCTCTGCTATACAGCGATATTATAGAATACTAGTAGGGACCGTAAAACTCTAGGTTCAAGTTCATTTTCAAATTACTCATATGGGTTGAACGGAATAATTTTTTTACATCACTAATCACACCTGACATCCATTTACAACCTCTTCACAAACTAGCTTTTTTTTTTTTCCACACGATCTGGAACAGACTAGGACAGTAATGTTAGCTAAGTCAACGTACCATTAGCATTTGTCCGTTTACCAAAAAGACATACTGGCAAATTTCAAGCCAACATGACTTAATTTAATGCAGTAATGTCAAACTACAGCATATTGCGCCATAACACGCTGAGGAATCGAACAGAGCTTGGAGCCGTACCTCCGTTTAATAATCCTGCCCTGCCCTTGATCGGCATTGGATATCAGCCAGTCGTGTATATGCCACAATTTATGTTTATTTTTTCCTCATATGTTAATTTCAGCAAATAAACAGTAAATGTGCATTAAAATGTGCAAAGTTGTTTTCCATGCTAAGGATGCATAACTTTAAAAAAAAAAAAAAAAAAAAAAATCAGTAAGACTTGCCCCGAAACCATCAGCACACCTACGGTGAGAAGCTTCATGAAAATAGGCCTCACTGCATTTTGCATTGTCCACTTGTTAAGTCTCAAATAAAAGCAAAATACGTGAAATATCAAATATGTGATAGGTGTCATGTGTTCAAATGGCTGTGCTCTCTTACCCAAATGCTGCCATGAAGGTACAGTCATCTCTCAGGATGTTGGCCACTTTTTCGTAAGTATGATAGTTGTCCGAGTTCTTCTGCTCAAAGTACCCTATGATGGTTCGTCTAGTCCTCTGAGTATGGCAAAGAAAGAAGGAAAAAGGAGGGAAAGTGAGAGGGAACCAAGGTGGTGTTGCACTCATGCAGTGAAAAACAGCCACTGGTGTTTCCTTTTAAATCCGAGTTAAGCCCTAATCAAGCTGGAATAGGTGGCTTTTGGAATCCACATGCATGTGAATGGCATAGACTCACATCTATTTTGCTGATCTCCTCCAGGTTCTGGATCTCTGAGATAGGGTCCACTTTCTGCTGGCGAATGAAGTCAGCGATGGCAGTCACTGATCTCTGACCTCTGTACTCTCTTTTCATCATCATCCCATTTCTAAAAAGCTTTAGGGTGGGGTACTTGCTAATCCTGTAGCGCTGTGCTATATCAGCTACAAAGGAAACAGAAGAACCATATTTAAACATTACACCAACACTCAAATTTACTTCTACGCCACTGGTACAGACATCGTTGTCTCAAAGCATATTTCTAGAAACCCTAATGAGCATTGCAGAAGGCGACAGCGGCCGGAATACAACCTAAGAGCATGGGGAACACTCAATGGAGTTATCCTATATCCAACTCCATACAGTGGAATCTGATGGTACAAATAGATCAGGCATGTGCCTATGAAAACATCTTATCACAATAATTACCTAACCTGCTATCATGGTTTTCGGTAATACTAATATTACGGAATACCAAAATTACTCAGTGCCAACACACGTCTAAAATATTGCACAGCCGAAGCCGAAGCCGAAGCCGAAAAAATGACATATTTCGCCGAACACTGAACACGTTTTTTGTTCTGTACAAATTATTCGGTCTTTTCATCTATTCACAAAAGTGATATTTTTTTTTTGGTTGCCATTTTTGGCCGAATAATTTCAGTTGCCGAACATTCGGTGCATGTCTATGCACAACTAAACAGTCAATTAAAACAGAGGCAAATGAATCATACGGAATATGATGTAAGTGATTGACAAATGTTTAATGGTTTGTTAAAGATCTAGTGGGAAACAAAGATCTCACTGGGAAGCAATTTAGAGAATAAAGGCTCTACTCTTCCACTACTGTTAGTACCTAGGCTAAAGTTAACTAATGTTAAACACCCTAACATGGGTTTGAAATCTGTATGTTTAAAGGACAAAGACTCAAATCTGAGCAATGTGACTCGTGGGTTTGTGGCAAAAACACAAATACATTATTTCTCTCTCACTCTCTCTCACTCACTCTCACTCACTCTCTCACTCTCTCACTCACTCTGGTAGACTCGGGTTGTAAACCTTGCCATTGTTACCACATGGTTGCTGGTGAGTTATTTGCTTGTTTCAGCTGGACCTACAGTTTATTTTCAAATTATGAAAAGGCCTCTGTGTCATTTGCCCGTTGTGCGACATCTGCCCGTTGTGCATGGGCCCAGGCTCACACGAGAACTTGTGTGCCAAACTGCCATAGTGGTGCTGCCTTTTCACAATCGAACAGCTATTAATTTATTCATATAATTGAATTCCGAATATTTGTGGGTGGCCCTAGCCAGTCTGACACCTGACAAGCCGAGTTTGCCTGCAGGGAGTGGAAGCAAAGCGCTGCTTTCTGAAAAGCCCCTTCTCTCTACTTTCACTCTGCTCGCCTTCTCTCCCTGCTATAATTCCAGAGTCTCTGCTATAATGTAGAAAACTAGATTTATTACTTCATCAGAGATCAGAACTGATGATGTATTTTAAGGAGTGTTGAGTATTTATAACATTGTTGTATGACTAACACTACCACCCAACTGCCCCTGATGTCATCACCCATTGCGATATTTCCCTGCAGACATCATCATATGCCAGTTGGGTAGATATCGCCCTGCCATAATTCCCTTATTCAATGTACCACACAGTCAAACACTTTCATGGCCTAGGGTAACCAAGCGTACAGCCTCACCCTGTCAAGGTGTACAGGGACTCTCAGACCAGTGGCTCTATAGGAGACAGCAGCAGGTCTTGTATGCATTGGAGGAAGTGGCAAATTCACCCAATGTCCTATATTGTTTGTACTGACTTGTGACAAATACAAATTGTAGTGACCTACATTGGGAATCGGTAAAGCGAAAAATAAAAAAGGGACACTGAAATGGTCTTTTAGCCATGTTTGCTTTGTGCGACTAAACAAGGACAACTGTATTTATCTTTGTTCAGCTGTTTGTATATAACAAATTTCACAGAAGGGTAGAATTGCTATTGGGTTTCTGAGGCTGAATACACAGTGAGAGTGGAAAAGAAAGGAGAAAATGAGAAATGGGGGAGGAGGTCAAGAGAGAAAAAGGGGGGAAAAAGATAAAAGTAAACCCCATACTGGGGGTTAAACACCGCAAAGCTCATCGGGTGGAATCTAGACTGCTCTCTCACTTGCTCACTTTCTCTCTCTCTCTCTCTCTCTCTCTCTCTTTCTCTTTCTCTCTCTCTCTTTCTCTCTCTCTCTTTCTCTCTCTCTCTTTCTCTCTCTCTCTTTCTCTCTCTCTCTCTCACTCACACATAAATGCAGGCATGTGCGCACACACGCGCACACACAGTAGGGTGGCTTTGAGCTGCCTTTACTTCACAGAAGATGCAGTTTTGTCATTAAACCATCAAACACTTTACAGGTCATCAATAATTCTGTTTAATTTATCTGAAAGGCTAAGCTGATAAATGTATGTGTGTACGTGTGTGTGTGTACTCACTATGTTGGTCACAGTCCACCCGGGCAAACACCACCTCTGATGCTTCTGGATACTCCTCCCTCACCACATTAGAAGCTTCTTCAAAGATAGGGTGCAGCATCTGACTGAACCGACACCTAAACACGCAAGCGCCCCCACACACACACACACACACACACTCTTACACTTTAGGCCATCAAAGCTTCAGGACAAAAGAGCACTGTGCATACCGCATGCCTAAATTGTTACCTTCACTTCAAACTGGGTTGTTCAGTAATCTTTTTTTTACTATGTGACACTTTCTGCTGCTGCTATATGTGTTAACCATGCAACATACCTTAAGTCCATTTTTAATAATGAACCAATTTTCTTTATTGGTTAAGCTGCATGCTTAGCCAAACTATTGCCATTAGGGTTGTAAGAAAATATTGATACACATGAGTATCACAATATTATCTCAAAAACTCGATTTTTATTGACAGTATAAAAAGTGTTTAAACTCGGAATGCTAGATAGCAGTGATATAATGTATCTTCAGTCATTAGACTCCACTCCAACATAAACAAGCAGCGCAACTTAGCATTAGCTGAACTAGCTGACTATTTAATGTTTTTACACTAGAGTTTTCCTGAAATTAAATTGTCGCCTTGCTTTCAGCGTCACTTTGTAACTTTCTAAATTGTAACCCCAGTATCATAATGTGTTGTATTGCCAGGTTCTTGCCAATACACAGCACCTAATAGCTAGAAACGTAACCTTTGTTTTTCTACTATTGGAATTGTTTGATATATCTGGGCTTTAGAAGTCCAGACAGGGTGGCACAGTTATACACACAAACTCAAGTAACTCAGGGATATACTCACCAGTCTGCATAGAAGTTGACTAAAGCCACTCCAGCATTATCTGTGACAGAACAAGTTTCATTTGAGTTAAACTGTTGGATACTGTGTATACATTTCTTCCTTTCTTCTTGTTATATTTACATAAAATCAGCACATTTTTAAACAACATTTTGATTCATACCAAACCGCAAATACTGATTTTTGATTTGAATCTTTGGTGATTAATCTGATTGGCTAAACCATGTTTCATGACATTGTTAGATGCCAGGCCTAAGCATGTATATGAAATACCGTCCTTGACACAGTATTAAACATGCCCCTGTTTTGTTTAAAACAAGAGTGCTATAAAATAATTATAATAGGTTTTCGATTAAATGACTTAAAAATTGATGAAGTTGATGCAATTATATTTACTACAACCTCAAATTACAACAAACACAACCCACGCAGAACTTACTAAGTATGTCATCGATGTTTCCCGCATCCAGACTGGTAATCTCTCCCCGCACTGGAGTGTACAGTCCGGTTACCTGGCAAACACAGACAAAAGCACAGGAAATGACTTCTTTCCTAGCCTTGTAATGATAATGCATGGCTGCAGCACCTCAGCTTTTGTGAAACACATGTTAGAGTGTACAAAATTAAGCATCGACCTAAGACGGATCACTGCAACACAAGCAGTAGGTTATGTTTGTTTGGCAAAGACAAAGAATTAGAATTTCTTACATGGGAGACTGTACAAATCAAAATACCAAAAGATGGAACTGGCTCGACACCACATCATATATCCTAATACAGATCACAAGTAATATTTCACATAGCACAGACATCAAACATGCACAGTTGGCTATGACTGAAGACTGCATCCCATATTGCTGGCTGGATGTGTGTTTAAGATATTTTATCATTATGTTGATAAATCATAGCACAGTATGTTTCTGTACATCACTGCCCACATTTAAAGATCTGAATGTTTTATTACAAAGGGAGCATACATAGGTCTGTTTAACTGGATATACTGCAGCAACATTTTTCTTCAGGGACATATTTTGCAGCTGAAATAAGGTAATAAAACACAATATATCAGAATACATGTTATCACAATATCCAGTATATCACAAAATCGTGATTAATATCGTATCGGGACTTCAGAATGGAGCTTTTGGTGATTCTCACCCTGATTTAAGGCGGCACCATGTGGCAATAAGAGGTTCAAAGGTTCAAACAAATGTTTTATGGCATTTTTAATGTTAATTTAATACAGACGTTTTTGAAACGGCTGGTAACTTTGGCTGACATTGAACGGTACTTAAAAGTGCGGTGAGTTTTTCACAGCACAATAATCAAGCACAATTTTAATGATAATTAAACTCTAAAACAGTGATACTAACATTCTGGAACTTTATCATGAAACCAGTAGCCTAACCATTTCAGCGCTGCTCACAGCATCACTGACAGATTGGCTAAAGGCTTATTTGTACAGTGCACATTCCTGTGATAGAGGTATTGCAAAAGCCTACGTTGCATTAACAGTGAGCCTTTTAAGGCTAACGCAAAAACCGTTTCATCAATTCTTATTGGTTAACTGCTGTTGTGTTTATTTTGATGTATAAAGTATCTAATCTAACAAAGCCAACAAGTCTGCACCACAAATAGAGCTGGGTGCTCAACAGTTGCTCAACAGTGCAGAGATATATCCACAAATGCACACAATGCTAAAAACAATACAAACACAACCACACCATACATGTCCATTTATAAAGACAATCAAAACTAAAAATACAATTCTTTGAATTTAACATTTCACACACTGTGCTGCACTAAACCCAATGCTGTCTTTGAAATAAGATATGTATTTTTTATGTACTGACTGTGTTGGCAATATAAGCATAGTGTGATTTATCACAGTAACGATAAATGTTGCCATACTGTTTGTGCACAAACTTCTACTCTGAAGAAGTCGTCACAAGTATAGGAATAATATAATTTGCAACCGTTTCTCTGATTAAACAAGTAAAATTAACCACTCTGATCTAAAGTGGGGTTGGGGGGGGTGTATGCATTAAGCAAAAAAAAAAAAAAGAGCCTTGTGTATCTTATTTACAGTGAAAGGAAACACATAGCTCTTAGCTGATAAATTTAATGTACTGTTGCATGTTTAGCACCTCACTTAAATATGTCCCTTCTTTATTTTGGGTCCCAGGCTGGACTCCCAGGTTCATGTGGTTAAGAAATGTATTTCAGCCCGTTGCCATCACCTCATTATTAACCCGCTAATGGCAGTACCACAAATAATTCAGTATGTCTATATCAGATTCAGTAACACCACATGCAAATTTGCTACCAAGACCCTGAATCCCCATGCAAATCACTGATGAATCTAAAAAAGGTAAGCCATTTCGCAGCTTATGTGTTGCCTGTTCATGTTCATTCATCTTGGTTGGCTAATATTAACTTTGTAGAATGTAGGCTATTAGACATTGGTAGTAACATCCACTGAGTTCTTCCCCACTTTTACTATCATTACAGAGTTAATAAAAAAAAAAAAACAATAAAGCAATAAGTGGTTAAATTCACAATTAGCAGCTCTCAGTTTGCTTTGGCACAGTGGTCTCATCATCCCTGAGCTGAGGTGTTTCAGGCATATTGTAGAGGATAATTATCTAAGAAGGTCAGTCCAGAGTGTGTGTGTGTGTGTGTGTGTGTGTGTGTGTGTGTGTGTGTGTGTGTGCAATCAATTCAAAATGACGCAAATTACAGCTAGGTAAGCACAAAATATAAGAACTATATATGTAATGTATATAAAACATAGTAAGTATATAAGTATTGAAATATTATATTCACCCACCTCTAGACAAACTGTACCTTTTAGTATGTTATCCGTCCTGTGTGTCTAATGGCATGCATGCCATAAAACACCTTTCCCAACCAGGGCTGAAATGTTTCCTCGAGACAACCAACATCTACTAAAATCACTGTTTAATTCATGTAGCTACAAAAAAGACCTCACTGTGTTTCACACAGATGATTATTACTGTTGCACAACACTCTTATACTTTGGATGCTTTGACAGAACAGACTGCAAAATGGAGAAAGAGAAAATAGCCAGGGACGAACAGAAAAGACAGGCCAGAGACAATGACAAACTGTCAGAAAGCTTGGGATCACTTTAAGCTGAAGAAATAAAAAAACTCAGTACAGTGTGTCTACTGTAAAGCTGAACTAGCCTTCTACAATAGCACAATGTCTATTGCTTCAGCATCTCAACAGAAAGACTCCAGTCTCCGCACTCAGTGCACAGAGAAGACCCAACCACAAAGCAACGCTGATGGCAGCATTTAGCATAAATCAGTAACTGCAAGTCAAGATGAAGACTAGTAAGTTATGTATCAATTATGGCTATATGTAATGTCTAATTAAGAACATAAACCAACATATTAGCTAGTTATGTCCTCAAGTTAGCTGAGCTTTGCATTTGTGTTATTATTAAAATGACCGTCACACACATGCCCATTTAAAACTGTACACAAGCACACAAAAATGAAATATCATGTGGTTTAATGGTTTAAGTAGTAACAGGGGCCTACAAAGCACCCACTCAATACAGCAGGTACATTCAGTTTAATTTGATTGCAGTTGGGTGGGTCAATCCCTTCAGCTTAGTCAATAAACGCACATAAACGAGGAATGCAGTAAATGGGTTTAATATTGGCAGGTAATGTTACTGTAAAATTTTCCACTTTTTTATCTTTACTATTGCTCTTTAATAAAACATTTCTTACCCGATTACTTGATTAATCGATGGAATCATTGGTAGAACGCTCGATGACTAAAATAACCCACGGCTGCAGCCCTACTTCCAACATTTTGTTCAATTATTTCTGATTTCTGGCTCATAACCCAATTAAACAAAAGCACAGACATTCTGTTGATTGTGCATATTCTAAACTTTTAATCCAGTTTTTAAGTTGAAGGAGTTTTTTTATTTTTATTTGAAATAGTAGAAAGTTATAGCTCAGCAAACCTCTGAATGCATTTTGCTGTATTTTTGCGGTTATTCCAAACACATTCAATACAAGTATAAATCCACCATGTAAATGCACAAACAATTATGTACTGTAAACTGAATGTATAGCAAATTACAATAACAGTTACACTTCTGTAAGTTAGAAGGATGCAGACCAAGTCTAGATTGGTGATTTCACTGCAATAACGGATGAAGTCTTCTTTGGAATTTCCTTCGTTCACCTACTTCCCCTTTTTTTAAATTCTCTTTACTTCTCTTGAAGTTCTCACCATCCTAGGATTTTGCCGCTGGCTGTAGCTGTGGTACAGACACACTTGTATTTCATTTGAGCGTACAAATCTAGCCAATTTCATTGAACTAAACCACTTTTCAAAGTGTTTTACTCTTTTACCCACTGAACCCACTTCCTGAACGACACCAAAAGTCCAAAAATAAATTATTTTCTAACATACCCAAAAGCAGCACCTGGATGAGTGTCTAAGTTTGCTAGGTTCTAAAAGATGACGATTCTGGTGAATGACATGAACTCTGAACAAAGTCCACTTTACAGAAAGTGACGACAGGCAATGAAAATTCTTGGAATGGAATCCCACAGGTCTCTACACTAGGTGTAGTTTTGTACTCTTTGCAGTTGAGAACTGGACTGCATTATGACGATCTAACAACATCCTCAGAAGCACAGAGAAAGGTGCACTAGGTGCAAATTCCAGAAACCTGCTAAAACATTGTTGCTATTTCTGTTGACTCTTTTTGAAGTAATAGTACCAGACTATTTTATAGTGTTGCAAGTGATTTCTATAAGGGATTTTCTTGACACGGTGCAGTTTTGCATCAGTTGGGCTCCTCATTTAAATAAAAAAATTTGGTTTGATTTACCTGGAATTCCAAAAGAAACAGAATGACTGACAATGTGTACAACGGATGATACAGGTACTTTTCTAAATAAGACAATTTGCTTAAGGATAGGTCAAAATTTGCTTAAGGACAGGCTGCATTTCAGTAATAAAACAGGTTCGCTGGCTGAGTAGCTGAATCTCTACTTACATACTAAACTAGTTAATGTAACACTACACATTTTAATCATGAAGGTAATCCAGTGAGTTAGCAGATACCAAAGACTCTTTGGCAAAGCAGTTACATTTATACAATCACAGTATAATTCAATATTCACAACAGGGCCAAAAGTATTTCTGATCTGCGTCTTTGTCTATTTTTGTGCTTTTGGGATGAACGGGAACACCAAGCGTGAGGCCTTACTGCCCAACTTCAGTGCCTAACCTCAGAAATGCTCTTGTGGTCTCCTTGTTCCAAACCCTAGTGAAAACCTTTCCCAGACAAGTGGAGGCTCTTACAGCAACAAGGAGGGGGGGGGGGCACATTAATGTCAATGATCTTGAAAAGATATGTTTGTGAGCACATATAGATGTCATGTTTGGATATTATGTATGTGTTCATGATCTGTATCAGACAAGGGCAAGTGTCGCAATGCGTTTTCAGCTGAGAGTGAACCCAATAGCCCTGTCAGAAAAGGCCTACCAAAATGGACCTAAACCATCAGAAAAAACAGATTCTAACACACACACACACACACAGTCTGCGAGCCATATGGCCAACCCAGCCATAGTGTTGGCAGCCAGTGAACAGCACTGCTTAAATTCATCAGCTAATCTCACAGTGCGCTCAACCCTCCTACTGACACCAAAACATAACACAACTACATATGAGCTGATCCCTGGCCTAATCCACAATCCACATAACACGGCACGCTGCCATAACCAGTTCCCTCAAGATATTCAGCCAGCAGGAAGGGCAACTAACCTCCATCTCAGACTGCCACTGTCCACATAAGAATAAGGTAAAAGTTTAATAAGGGTGGTTAATAAGCTGTTCCTGTAATCAGTAGTGAGTGATATACCGGTTCGTCTGGTAGGTCTGGTATGTATGAAGTCCACTGTCACTGATATACCAGTATCCTACAAACAAGCAAACATAGCCTGACATATAAGCACTGCACATGAGGCTAAACCTTTTAGCCAAGTTTTAGTGGCAGTTTCAAATGAAAATGACGACTGGTCCATTTTGTGTTAGAAGCAGCAGACATGAAGGAATTGCCAGTCCTTTGGGGTACACATTAGCATATCATCAACACTAGAGCACGTCCTCATGTACCACCAACTCGGTCGGCTGCCTCAGATGCAATTTCAGCAGTGTCTTGAGGTTAGAGGCACAAGTGTACGTATGGGACAAATGAATCGAAAAATTCACAGAAGCATAATTTGGCTTCTTATCCAAATGCAGCAGTTGCATTCAGGTGCCGGGATGTAACTGCTGCTTCACTGAAGGTGGAACGGACAATTCAAACAAAACCGTGACAAATAAGGTGCCAAATTCAGCTTTGCAGAAATTAGGACCTGCAATAACAGAAAGCAAGTTAGAAAGCAATCTTGACTTGATAGGTTTGTCTATATCTTGTTAAGTATGACGGTGGCAGCTCCGTAAAATATCCAGACGGGGAGGTTTTAACAAAAGAATTGGGGGGTGGTGGTGGTGGTGTCTCATTCCAGTGCCAAAGTTACTCCTCTGTGATCATCATCTTCCCCGAGGGCAGACATTCAGCTCTGACAAGCAGGCCCGTATTTACAGTTTCTCAACGCACGGGCGGCGATCCAGAATGAGATTGGTCTCTAATTTTCAATGGCCTTTCTAACAGAGACACATTTTAGAGCAACACTCCTCTCAAAAGCTGTACAGCCCTAGTCCTTTGGGGCATAATCACTAATCACAGTGCAATGTGTTCATTCTTCACACAGTTGGGTTATTTTTCCGCGAAGCAGCAGAAATTAAAGTGATATGGTGTACAGGACAGACAGATGGGAGCGGTTCCACAGGTGTCAGCGATTACACAAGCAAGCAAGCATGCCAGCGCGTCCAACAGGTCAGCGTTTCTGGTATTCTACCCAGCACTGTCCGTCCTTAGAGGTTAAAATGAAAATGGTATAAGGTAGAAAGTTACTGTTAATGACGGACCTACAGGCGCACTGTTCAGATCCACCATGAAAATGCCAGTATACAGCCACACAGCAGGAAAAGGAATATTTTGACCGTTCATTATTCACATATGTTCTAGAATAACCTAAATAAATATATTCTTCTTTATGCCCCAAATGAATAGAGGTCTTTAAAACTGCACTGCACTGGCAGCAAGGCTCATGCTGACTTTACTTCACGCCGCAAGAACAAGTTCCGGGTTGCCAGCCAATAGGATTCGGCCACAACAGAGAACTCCACCAATTGGCGTCTCCGTTGCGGCCACGGAATGCATCCCAAAATAACCCCATATAAAACTTGTTTATGCTGAATTTTACATTTGATAATTATACGGTTACTGTTACAGTGAATACTGAAAAACGACACAACCTAAGAGTCATAATGACTTTCTCCGCTGAATGAATCGGAACCCCCCCGGAAGAAACTTTCACAGTTGCTGTTTCTGCCAGGTAGCTAATGTTTCTCAGCTAAATGCCGACACTCGGTTTTCGTTTTAGCTGGCATTTTCGCCCTGAATGGCACACCGAGTCGGGCATTAATGAAAACATACTGTCCCACTTAGTTTACTATTAAGTATCTACTTTGTTACGCAGTCTTGCCTTGAACCGGCTTAGCTAACGTTAGTTAACGTGTTACTGATTTGCACCCCCAAAAAATGGCTTTGGATGAGCAAATTATCCAGCACTGCGAAGAAACACCAAGTCCCCATGTATTTGCTAGCTACAGACGTGCAGGAAAACCCATACGTATGGGAAATAATGCTCCCACCTCACTTTAAATCAACATGAATAGCTAAACAACGTAGCAAGCAAGCTAGCTAGCTAACCAGTGCCGCGCCTCTTCTGGGAACTTAGGTTAAGTTACTTACAGAAACAATCAGTGCTAGTTCGAGAGTAAAGTAACTTAACTAGCTAGCCAACTAGCAGGTTGGCTTTAAATGACTTGGTAGGTTATCCGCCACGGTGCACAGTGGCTAAGTTAGCCGGTTAGCAAAACCGAATAAGGCTTACTGCAGCTAATTTACTTAGCAGATGAACGAGACATGGTATGCGGCTAACAAGGTGAATGACGTTACTTTACAGCTAAGATATAGCTATATACAACGTCAGCTTACATTACAACAATCCAACATCGCACCCAAGCCTTGGCATCCATCTAACTCTTGGCTAGCGTTCAATGCTAGCTCGCTAGCATGACTTTCTACAGCTGAAAAGAAGTCACTGCACTCGACAAAGTGCACACTCTATGGCTTCAACTTACCAGGAGTAAGGTAAAGTAGTGGAGTTCGTGGGCGGGCATAAATGAAGTTAATTTCATTGTATAGTGGAGCTGATTGAGGTTATGATGTTTTTGAATGTTCCCAGTCTCTCGACACCACCTCCTCTCCTCTGCTGCAAGGAAACGGCGGACGGTTTACACAGCCGACTTCGGCACCGAGAGTGAACTCCGGCTGCGCGAACGGTGTTATGGGAAGTGAAGTCATTCAAACAAGCTTTCTCAGCAGACAAGGAATGCTTAGAACTACAAGTCCCAGACAAACCTCGCAGCACGGATGTTGTAGTTCTACGGTACTTGTAGTTTTTTAATCATGCGAGTCTCCAGATGTGTTTGCGGGGAGAAGAAAAGTTAGACTAGTCTGTGTTTGACTGTATCGCTTTTCCAGAACTTCTAGAAAACTGTTCAATCGGCGCAAAGCTTGCGATTCTTCTACAGTGCGCCTTGTGATGCGTGATGTCCGATGGCGATGTGTAACGGGCTGTATTGCATCTTGAATGAGGTAAGTTGCATCACCGTCCTGGGAGTTATACTCTTTTCAAGACGAACTTCTAGTTTACTTTTTTATTGACAATTGTAACAGTTTTCAGCTTTAAAAAGTGCTGTAAGCTTGCATACTAGTGTTTATAGAGCTTGTCGAGAACGAGTTTTTGTGCCAGGCTGCAAATTTACCAAACTTATGCTGAGATTCTTTGTGGACTTAACAACAACAACATAACAACAACATCTGTGATGACGAAGCCCAGGGTAGTAAATATTAGTACATACACTTAATCAATACTCAAGTAAAAGTATTGATACTTGGGTAAATAATAACACAAGTAAAGGTGCCTTCATGTAAAGCCACTTGAGTAAAAGTACAAACGTATCAGGTAAAATATTTAATACTTAAGTACTGAGTAACTCATAGAACTGCAGTAGGACTTCTTAGTAAGTCCAGCATCTATCAGCACAGAGACTGAAGTTTGTTTGGCTCAATGTTTCTATTTTCAGATGTTTTCAACAACAAACCAGAGTGATAATAAACACAGAAGGGAATTAGTAACTGAACATGAATGACTAAAAGTAAAAAGTGTAAAAGTAGGTTCCTAATATACTTAAGTAGAAGTGGAAGTATTCCGATTAGAAACTACTCTGCAGAGTACCTATCCATTAATATTCACTGCAGTACATGTGCTTGAGTACATGTAACTGGTTACCACCCATATCTGTCACATTTATATAGATTGTAGATTTTAATCACAAATATTATGATATCTGATTAATGATTTCGGTGTTTTTGGGATATCAGCTGATATGGGACACATCATATTCCCTGACTGCTAAAGGCATTCTTCCATTCAGTTTCCCACTAAAACTTACTTTTTCAGATTTGTTGAGCCTGTTTACATCGTTACGTCATTACGCTTATTTAGAAATAAGTAGGTAGCAATTATGGCTCAGAATACCTAAATCCACCGTAATGAAACTTCAGCAAATTTAAAATGGATTGCTATTTTATTTTTGAAAACACTTTCGTTTCTAACGGTTTATCTTTTGCAGTAAGGTACTGTCATATTTATATACTGTTATTTACTTGGAGTGTGGTGCAGTGTACAGCGGTGCTTGAAAAATGCTGAACCCTCTAGAATGTTCTATGAAACGTAATGGCATAATCTGATTTTCAGTCCTAAAAGTAGATAACAAGAAACCCATTTTAACTAATGAGACAAAAATATTGTACTTGATCATTTTTTATTGAGGAAAAGGATCCAGTATTACATATTTTTTGGTGGAACAGGATGTAAAATTCTGTTTTTAATATCTGTTTTCGGTAACTGTGGATGAGCACTGAACATCAGCTTTGAGGAATTTTAGCCCATTCCATGACACGGAAGTGCTTCAGCTCTGTTATGTTGGTGGATTTCCTCACATGAGCTGCCCAATTCAAGTCTTTCCACAACATTTCTATTGAATTAGGGTCAGGACTTTGACTGGACCATCCCAAAGCATTACCTTTACTCTTCTTTAATCATTCTTTGGTAGAACAACTTGTGTGTTTGCGGTTGTTGTCTTACAGCAAGACACACTCTTGGGATTCAGTTCACAGACAGATATTGTGACATTTTCTCCTGTCCTGGTTCAGATGCGGCAAAACAGGCCCAAACCAAGGACCTGCTTTCGGGCCCACATATCAATCCCTTACGTTCATGACAGCATGGTTATTTTCATAGTAGTCACTAATAATACGTCATAACAGTTACAAGTCTTGAGGTTAATAATGGAGTAATAAGTTCAAGTCATTAACAGGTACTCACTGCACACTGAAGAAAAGTGGAATCACTAATTATGAGGGCCTCCAGTATAATTTTGCCCCTAAATGCCCCATTAATGGTCAAGCAGAGCACTGTAATTTGTGACCATTCATTTGTGAAAAGCACAATGCAGTCAGTCTGGTCTGGCATGCGGCTTTGGCAGCCTAGTTCGGAGCAGGTGGTTGGTGCTCGGTGTGTGAGTGATCCGCTCTCTCTCCTGCAGGACAGTGCAACAGAGCTGCCAGGGGCACCTGCAGCGATTCTTGGCCCAGCGAGGGTGCATTGAGTTGGGCAACATCTGCTGAGGCCTCCCCTTTTTTTCTGGACAGCACCATGGTAAGAGCCAAACACCATCAAGCTCAGTTGGAGCTTTTGAAGAAATGGTCTGTAACTGATGTTTTTTTTCCCCGCTAGAGTCAAACTAAATTATTATGATATTCTAAACCAGCAATTCAACCTAAATATGTTGCTGTTAGCTGTGAATAAGTTGAGTCATTCGTTACAATGATGCAAAAGAAGAATGTAAAGTGCAGATCAGCATTGCAAAGTTGTGGCCTAAATATAGGTTTCAGGCTTGAATCAGTGGCAATCTCAGTGTTTACACAGCCAAACATCTGTTAAATAGCTGTTGCTGATTTACGTAGCTTATGCAGTGATGCGTTGCAGGCTATGTAACAGCAGCATCTGTGACTGACACTACTAGCATTGTAGTATCATAGAAGTTGTTGATTCACAGGATGGTTCAGGATGGTTTAACAGTATGCTAGTAGCATATATGACAGGTTCAGCCTTGATCCCTTCACAATTGCATGTCATTCTTGGCTCCCATGGACACAGTTGGACACATCGGTATAGAAAGTGGGTGGCGTGGTTATGTGATCGAGAATAGAACTGTCATGATTACTCAATTAAACTCCATATAGAAAGAAACAGATTAAAATGCACATTCTTCATGACCTGTTAATGACTAGTCAGCAATTTGCATGATGCTCATGTATTTTGAAGTCTCCTAGTGGTGTTTCGTACAGCAAATCCATTTATATGCCGTT
Source organism: Semaprochilodus insignis (assembly GCA_034552555.1). Taxonomy (NCBI): domain Eukaryota; kingdom Metazoa; phylum Chordata; class Actinopteri; order Characiformes; family Prochilodontidae; genus Semaprochilodus; species Semaprochilodus insignis. Next base: position 16,074,362 of record CM067497.1, read on the forward strand.
TTTTTAAAGGATTTCTTGCTAATCAACTTTCCAACAAAGTGTTTTGCAATCTTTGAAAGGCTATGCATGGTTTCTTATTGTTTTTTCATTGTTTGGCCTTTTATTTACAACTCAGATTAGCAGATTCATTGTTAAATACTGATATCATCTGTACTGACAGTTCTATTCAGGAATGTAATGTTTTCACAAGCTGGTTGTGACTAATAATGAATAATGCACACTTCATATTTATCAGAGAAGAAATATCTACGGCACTAGTGTGACTAAATTTAGGGATGCACATGTGTAATTGAGGACTCTGTTAATTCATCCAGGTGCGAGTACTGGAATATTAGCGTGGAACATTAGGGAGAAAATATACAGACGGACAATTCAGTGAAAGTTTTAACAGGACTGGACACAATTCATATTTTCCCATAATCTTTAACTGAAACATAATGACTTTTGTCCGCTTTCAAAAAAACAGTAGGCACCTGGTTTAGTATTTTTAACCTGCTGTAGAAACAGATTGAAGTATCATAATAATGGCAACTGACAATTGAATTGTCTTTTCAGTCATTTGATGCTTTAGCATCGAACAACTGTCTTGCTTACCAGTTGCCTGTACTTAAATTTAGTTTTGCTGGTATGAAATAATATTGTGAACTCTTTGCAAAGGTGTAATTCTAAGAATAGAAACTGGACACGTCAACATACCTTACGTTCTAGTTTACATCCTGGAGCAATCTGGTCATGTGTTAGTGCTAGATGCTTTCATCTCACCCTGGAGGAGTAAAGAATTTGCCAAGTTTGCCAAGTTATTGTTAGCATTAGCTGCAAGCTTGACTAAGGACAGAAGAAGGAGCCCTTGAAGATCTTAAGCTCTTGGTGGTACCAATCTTGAAGGGGTATCAAAAACCCTAAAACTGGAACCTTTGGTACTGGACCGATGGCCAATGAAACAGCACAGTTTCGATTTGCTTTAATCAAAGCTTTCGGTAAAGTGGCTTTTGATGTGCCAGAAAAGCCGAATATAGTGTAGTATCAAAAAGCAAGTTCAAGATGGCACCACCTTTGCCACCATAGTAGGAGCTTCAGAATGTTGAGGACTATAGAGTTTTCTGCATTGCCATGTACTGGGATTCCACGCTATTACCCTGACATTAATATTGGATGAAGTATGGGCTAAGTGAGTGTTTCTGTGGGAAGCTTAGCTGTCTCCAGGGTTAAACAGGCTGTTAATAATTGATGAGCTGATGATTTTTCTATGGCTGTGTGAGCGGGTTAATAGAATAATGCAATAACACACTTACTGACTGTGTAGATAGAATAATGTGTGAGCATCTCTTTGGAATATAATATGATTAATATGTGTGGAATGGGTCCTGAATAACGTGCCCAAACACACATACACCCCGCCCAGTCGGTATCTTCAGGTGTAGCTGGTGCATATCCGTCTAGATTAGCCCTCTGACCATCTCTCTTCTCTCCGTCATTGATTTTCTGTTTGTTTTTCAATCACATTATTTCCCGTGTGCGGTGCTGCAGCCGGCGGCTAAATGGCCCCTCTCTTTCTAATTGGACGTTTAATTAGATCACGGATTTGGCCCAATTAGGTGCTGTTGGGGGGTAAGGGGTTAGCCTGGGGGTTGTGTGCGTTAGCGCGTGTGTCCGTCCATGTGTGTGGACAGAGAAGCGGAAACAAAAAAGAGAAATGTCTCACTCTAGGCTGGCTCGTTATAGATGTTAGATGGGGGTTTGCCATATTGTCCCCCTTTTCCCCTCTGACCGAAGCCCCTAGCGGCCTATTCAGGCAGCCGCCTCATCATTGGCCATGGGGGATGGTCTAAGTGCAGCCACAGTTAAAATCAATGCAGCGCTACCTGCTTCCTATCATACCTCCTTCATTATAGATCAGTCATTGATCGTGTTCCATCATTGAAATTTGAGGCACTGTCAATCACAGTGGTTAGACAAATGTAATAACACACGCAGCTGTCATGTAAGTGGATTGGCTTTCAGGCAGGCTTAGGCTTTGTTCATACTGCAGGGCAAATCAGATTTCTGGCTTTTTGAACTGACTGTTCAGTTTTCAAGTTACAAGCACCTAAATCTGATTTGTATGGTTAAACTGTAGTTGTATTTGCTTGCATGTAACATTAGTGTGAGTTGACCTGGTCAACAAACTATAGGCTGTATCAGTAACATTTAGAGACAGACTTTAAGTTCAAATATTTTTATTAAGCAGTCACTGTGCGCTACAACATACAAAGCAATGTGTCCAGATATTAGGCTTGAGTCAGACTGGAAACCACCCACAAATATGGTTTGAGTTCAGCTTGGATTTCATGTGGCTGTTTGCTGTCCAGACTGCAGAAAATCTGTCATGTGGCATGAACATTAAATTAAAGTAGTTTCACAGATCTCCAAGGCCTTGTTCAACGAAATCAGATTTGAGCTACCTGTTTGAACAGACCCCTAGTGACATGTGAAATTAGACTTTTTCCAATCGGATTCGAGTTACATTTGTAAGTGGTTTAAAATGTGAATTTGGATTTCTGAAGATGTCATTCAGTGAAGATGTCACTGGTCAGATTGGATTTCATGTTTTTGTTTGGTCATTTGGGGTCTAGCAGTTCATAAAGTCAGCAGTGCATATTTACTTATCGCAGCTTAATCATGGAGACACATGGGTATGGAAAGTGGGTGGTGTGGTTATATGATCGAGAATAGAACTGTCATGATTACTCAATTAAACTCCATATAGAAAGTAGCGGATTAAAATGCACATCTTCGTTAAAATGCACATTCTTCATGACTCGCTAATGACTAGTCAGTCATGATGTGGAGTTTTTTTGAAGGCTTTCTTGTTTATCTAATTTCCAACAAAGTGTTTTGCAATCTTTGAAAGGCTATTCATGGTTTCTTATTGTTTCTACAGTGTTTGGCCTTTTCTTTACAACTCAGATTAGCCGACTAATTCTTATATTGTAAGAATTTAACTACTTAAATACTTCACTGTAAAGATGGTGTTCTTTGGAGCTGAATTATTGAGAAAATGTTCTATTTTTGTTTCATCTGATCAGAAAACATTGTTCCAAAAGATATCTGATTTGTGTAAGCGCTTGTGTGCAAATCTTAGACAAGCATCCGTTGCAAGGAAGTTTTATGTGAGGGTTAAGACCGGAGATGATTACAGTGCCGTTTATTGCTCATTGATCTCTGTGTAACCTGTACTTTCTGCTGTTTTGGGGTCATCCTGCAACTCTTTTCAAATGACTGCTGGTTTCTTTCTTACCTTCTTTATCATTGGTATGAGATGGTGCACCATTTTGGCACGATTAGTTGTGATTCCATGAACTTTGCAAGTTGCGTATCATTGAACCACTTGTGCTGACTTTGATGCTTAAGGACTTTGCTGTGGCTTGCTAGCTTTTTCCTTTCAAGTGTTATTGAAGAGTGCTGTTTCTGAAAATTCCACCTGCTCAGTTACTTCACTTTTACCGTATTTGCTACTTGTTGTCATCATGTATAAATTTGAAGTAGATATATGCACTGGAAGTATATTAAAAACACAAGCAAAAGTGTGTAAATGCAATTTTTCCCTCATTGTGATACATTTATGAATCATTAATGTGACATGGTTTAGGACTGACCTACATTGTTTTGACCCAAATAATTATATTGGATTATGTTTATGAAGGGCAAAATGGGACTCAAAACGCCTGCAGGAACACTCACCTGGAGTTGCGATTGATTGAGATTCTCATGGCACAAATCAAACAAACACTGATTATAGGGCCCATTTCATGTAGTTGTCTTTCGATATTAAATATTGCAATATCCTGATAATGTTTAGCAGGGAACATATATTGCAGCTCCACACAAAGCACTCACAGGTTGGAGAAGAATAATCACTGAGCCATACTGCTTAGAATGAAAGTATATGGTTCTCTATGTCCTATATTCAAGCCAGCGATCCACATCACTGCCAGTATATCACCTATCATCTTTGAGATGCATCACTCAGCCTTATGTGCAGCTGTTTTCACTTCCTTTTGCTGTTTTCAAGGGTTTCTGATTTCAGTCTCATTTTCAACCTGTACAGTAGACGCTGTTTAAAAACATAAATTGAAAACTAACCTCAGAAGCCCAAAACCTTTCACTTCCTTTGGTACTCTTCATATTCACTGTTGCACTTTGCTGTACTGACAGTATATGGCATGCTAGTGTCTGAAAGCAGTGGTGAACAATGACAGTCCATCCATAAATGTCAACATTCAGTCAAAAAACAAGAAGAAACCCACCTATAACCCACTAAGGCAAATTTCCTTAATAGTTAGCAGTAAGCGAACTAGATTAAGCACAGACACCTGATGTTTGTAAAATATGTGTCCCATATGTTGAAGCTTAATAATGACTCTTTCGGGAAAGATCCCTAGAGCTATCTCAACTGTTTTCCGTTTCTAACAACTGAATGAGACCTGGGTTAGGCTAGCGCTGGTGTTCACAGTCCACACATATCTAGGACTTCCAGAAGGCCTAGAATGATGCTTTTCTCATGAAATTGGACCCACCTTGTAAATGAAAAGAGAATAGGTTGGTCCCTTTGTCACTTCTTAATAATGCTGGTAGTTAATCTAATGTGAAGCCTTAAGGATGGGAGAGCTCCATGATTCAAAGAGGTCTTGGGGGCGGGGGAAGGAGGTCCTAAAATAAAGAGTGACTGTGAGGTGACCAATATATTGTATATTTATGTAATATGTTTTTACGGTAATGTTTTGTGATTTTTACATCTGTAGTGTTTTCATGGGTTATTTCATAAATGTATCAGTAAAAATATTACATCATTACATTAATGATACCGCAAATATGTGTAGTATAACTCATTGTTAACAAAAGACTTATTTATTTTCACTATGTTCGTGGCTCCTGCTCACCAAAAAGTCAAAAGTATTTGAAGTTTCAAGCTTTAAGATTCTGTAGTTTCAGTGCAATGATGCGCCTCAGTGCATTATGTTGTGTGTTCCTATTCGGGCTGGCTGAGTTTACTGTTTATACAGGGATGGAATCTAATGCTGAACGCATAGTAATGAAGACTGTCACACAAAATGCACATTTCTTTTTGAAATAGCAACCAAGTTCCATCTTATCTGCTTGGTTGCTTGGCTCTGTCTACTTAGCAGGCCTAGAAGACCTGAAGCTTCTACTGTCTAAAAGCAAATGCTGTTTTTAATTATGCAATGTACTTTTGACAGACAACAATAAGTCGTGTGGTCTCAGAAACCTCAGAAATAAGTCAATTTGGGATTACTTAATAACTTGGACAAGGTTTGGCCAAGTGTGTGATGATTTAGTTCACGTGGTGTGTGATTTAAGCTTAATATTAATATTGTTAAGGGTTGCATAATAGACTAATAATAGAAGTTCCCCCTCAATGTTTTAACATACGTTACATACATTTGTCCCAGTAGGTGTAAAATTGTAGCTTAACAAACACTATACTGTTACAGGTTGCCTATAACGTCCTGACTAATTTCACATGATGTTGTCGAGCTGTATCATTATAGAGACCAGCCTTAACATACTCCACTGTAGGAAGTAAGAATAAGAGCTTGTCTCAGGGGTTATATGCACTGAGGAGCAGGGCCTCTGGGCCATTGGAGAGCCCCTGACGTACCCCTGGAAACACAAGGGACACACAATCACATGCACAAACATATGTTGCACAGAGACAGCATTAGAGTATATCACACCCCTGGTTTCACCTGGCTTCCTAACTGCAATGCTAAAGTCTCACCTGAGACAGCACACAGCTCAGATCTACCTCTACCCATCTCAGCACTTTCAACAGTTTTATGTGTAGCCAATGGAGAGCAACCCTAAACCTACACTAATGCCTAATCACACATTACACACGTTAATAATCACACATTAGAGCTCTGTGCATTTTAATGCAGACAAGAAATATCTAAATGTTAAGAAGTCAAACTTATTACCAGCAAAAGTGAAAACGTAGAAAATTTGTACTAGTAATTTCTCACATAGCTTATTGAAGCATGCAGAGAACTTTTGAAACTCATTTGAACATTTGAAACTCAAACCTTAATTATTACCACAAATTGTGAAGGTATCGAGATATATTTTTCTGTGAAGTGAAATGTTTGTTATGCATGTCATGTGGTTTTCCCCATGTTGTCAGATTTTAACATCAAAACAAACCAAAAAATAGGGCAGCATCGTTATGGCAGTGTGCGCATGGGCAGCACTCGCATTGGAGGACGTGCAGTGTTAAGTGAGATAAATTAAATAAAACAGGTCATGCTACAACAGTTTTTACTGCTTAATGCAAAAGAAAAACTTGCATGGTTCCTGGACTCAGATTTAAGGCATCTTGGATACACAGAAGAGCACAGTGCTCACCTGCTTTGCTGTGTTTGGTGCCCTGAAACCAATTTGAGAGCATTACATTTCAAGAAAAGTAAGGTTCACACTCACAAGAGTGTTAAAAATTCATTTCTTAGTTTATTTATCATTATTTTTCACCCCAGTCATTTTACATTGAAGAATGTTTTCTAAATAATGATGTTCAAGTCATCTGGTCAAAATTCCTGAATATTTCTTCATAACACAACATATATTGCAGCAAAAGCGAAATTGCAATGTCAGGTTTTTTTTCGATATCGTGCAGACCTACCAAAAATAGTGGAAGTGCAGCTTTTAACCTGTCAAACAGGATTTTGATTGAAGTGTAAATCTGTATGTAAGTATTGTGTAGTTAGCTTCCAAATACATTTAAATAGAATAGCAGCCAAAAGAGCAATAGTAACTTGTGGGTTAATTGTGCCTTGTTTAACTAGCCCGTTTTGTCTGATTGACAGCTTTGGAGTGGTCTAATTGCATTACTCAACCCAGCAGAGGCCACACCTCTTTTACCTGTGGGGCTTGTTTGTCACAAAGCATTATGGGTAGCCTTGGCTAATGAGGCGCATGGCGAATGTGTTGCTCAGAATAGATTTCCCGGCAGATCAGATCCTCAAGGGAGGGAGTGCTAATGATTGGTCCTTTGAGATCGGGGTGGATGCTCATTGGTCAGATTCTAGTTCTCATGCGACTAGGCGTCTGTGTAGGTTTTGGGTTGTTCTCCATTGGCTACACACAAAACTGCTAAACGTGCTCAAACGAGGAGCGGTAGATTTGAGCTGCGTGCTGTCAAGAGTTCATTGTGACACTGCAGTGACACTGATGTGAGGGTGTGTGTGCTGCGTTGGTACGAGTGGATAGTTTATTTACAGTGTATCATTGGTATAATAATTTTTCAGAAGAAGGCAAAAGGGGTCTTAAATTTCAGTAGAAGTGAATGTATATATATATTTTTTATTCCAACCAGTTTTGGAGCATTTCTTTTTGTCTTATCTTAATGCAAAACTGATGCTTTCAGATTATTTAAAAAAAATGGAAAACTACGTTACGGATATTCAGGTTTTTGTTCAGTCAGCAGCGATTTGAATGTGTCTAATAATATTAAAACTGTATTGTGAATAGCAGAGGCCACTATTTATTTGTCAGTCAAAATGACCACGAAATACAAGTTTTATATTGCCATGAAATTCAAGTATTGAAGTGAATTATCTTATATCAGGATCTTGGAATTACTTATTGTAACTTGAAATTAATAGCCATTAATGCATAATATATTGCTGCAGCCAGAACAAAACCTTGAATAGTCATTTTTTTGTTTTTGACATTATTTGAAAATGCTTGTACCTGTTTACATTGTATGCAAATTGCATGAGGAACGGTCTAAAAGGAAATGGCCCACAGTTACTTGGGAATAGGTCTGGTTCCTTTTGACTTATATAAACCCTATTTGACATATATAAAGCCCAATTAAACTCAGTAAACATGAAAAGTTTTCATTTTAAAAATTGAAGTTTTACAGTAACAAAAAGGGTTCCCTTTTTGTTGGTTGTTGGTCCCCATTGTAGTCTAGTTTTTGTATACAGGAAGGGATTTTTTTTTCTCACAATGTCCAAACATGCGCACACACACACACACACACACACACACACACACACACACTCTTCTCTACTCAACTTCTGACCCTTTGGTGGTTCTTCATTATTCTCTCTTTCTCTCTCTCTAAATCCTGACTCAGCTGGTTGATCCTTAAGATGCTGGTGGGGAGTCACTTGGCAGAGCCAGACAGCCTGGATGGTTGCCATACACACACACACACACACACACACACACACACGCACACACACCACATAAACTGTGCCTCCTTCTTTTGTCTGCAGATCATGTGAATCTGTAATGTGAAGTTTTGCCTCCGTGCAGACAGTGTTCCTTCTAAAACATGTAAAAAGTTATCTATTGGTACAGAAATGTGAACTACAAAGTTGTGGGTATTTTTAAGCCGGCCGTCATTTACACTGATTACAGGTCATTTTCATTAGAGGAGACAGCAGTATTGTTACAGAATTATTGGTCTATTAAATGCAATAGGCTAAATGGTGAAAATTGCTTGATTATTTACAGGAAGTCTTAGTGTTTATGTCCATAGCATGTTAAAAGTGTGTATTGCAGTTATATGTGTGTGTGTGTGTGTGTGTGTGTGTGTGTGTGTGTGTGTGTGTGTGTGTGTGTGTGTGTGTGTGTGTGTGTGTGAGTGTGCGCGTGTGTGTATGGTGCAGCCTGAAGGAAATTGGGAAAAGCTTGTGGTCGATATGAACGAGGCCTCCATAAAAAGCTTCTGTCACGGAAAATCACTTCCCACGCGATGGCAGGCGCACACACCAACGCACGCTCACACACATACACACGCAGCTCATGCTTCACACACTCACCTCTCTCTCAGAGGTATCCCCCCGCTGTCTTTTTTCCACGCCATGATTCCAAAAGCCCAGAGCATGTGTTTGTGCATGCGTCTGTGATGTCTTACTTCTTCAGCGAAAGAATTCAAAGTCACATAAAGCTGAATTACAGTGTATCGGATATCATTTAAAGGCTTTCTTTGGAAAACACACGCTGAGACATACGTGCACGCTACTGAAGTAGCTGTAGCTCTGAAGAGTTTTATGAGTCGGCATTAACTGCAGTAACTAACCCCAATTACCCCCTCTTGGGAAGCGTGAGAACGGTTTGGCTAATTACTTTAGTGTGTGTCAGAGAAAACGAGGGAGACAGAAAGTGAGAGAGTGTGAAAGGAAGATCAAATGAATGAAAATGTTCAAATTTTTATCTACTCTTCATAACAAGATGTTGACAGCTGCTGGCCTAGTTAAAGGCAAATATGTTTATATGTAGTTGTGTTTCTTCTAAATTCAGTTTGGTTCAGTATTTCTGTCATTGAGATCATTTCATTTGGGTTCAGTACTTATCATAATTTAATATGAGATTACTTTTTGCTAACAAAGCCAATTCAAGATGACTTGCGTTGGACACGTTACTGATTAATAATCCAGTTCCAGATCACTTACATTAGGTACAGTTCCAATTAATTTATTTCAAGATAATTTAAGTTTGGTACTTTTGCATTTAATAAATCAAATAAATAAAATTACTTTTGTATTTAATAAACCAAATAAATAAAATGTATAATAGTTTATAAAAAACTATTTAGGTTCAATTCAGTATTTTCATAACTAATCGAATTCAGGACCATTTACATTTGGTTTGGTACTTTGCAAATTAACGCAGTTCAAAATAATGTAAATTTGGTCCAGGAGTTTTGTAGTTTCAATTAAGATCATTTAATTTGGTATCACAACTTTCCTAATTAATCCGTTTTAATATAATTTAAGTTAGGTTCAGTACTTTGTTAGTTAATAATCCAAATTATTTGCGGTTGGATTGAGTATTTTCCCAATTAATGCAATTCAGTTAAGTTCCATACGTACCTAAATAATCAAGTTCAAAATCATTTAGTGTTGGGTTTAGTGCTTTCTTATTAATCCAATTCAGTGTCATTCAAGTTACTTTAAATTGTTACTTTCATAATTAACTCAGTGCTAGATTGTTTAAGTTCAGCAACATTTTGGGTGCAGTACTTTTCTAATGCATTTGACTGAAAATATTTTTGTTGTGAATCAATAAATTTAGATATTGTAAGTTGCTTGAAGTTTAGTGCTTTTCTTCATTAACCCAGTTCAGTTTAAGTTGGGTTGACTATGTGTCTATCTAGCCTACATGTTTTTTTTTTGTTTTTTTTTTTCAAAAAATGGATTTTGTGCAAGTATAATATGCCATGACAAGATTATAGGCCATGTTTAAGGCAGTGGTCAGAACATTAGAACCTTCAGTTTTCTGCTACTGACTCAGTATGCATCAGTGCCCAAGTGTGGATTCAAACCATAAGCAGCAGCAGATTTCCTCTCGCCCACTGAGTCACTAACTGCAAAGTTACCGGACCTGCGCCAGTCTACATATACACACTCTCAGTACTTCATTGGGATCATTCAGTGTGTGTGTGTGTGTGTGTGTGTGTGTGTGTGTGTGTGTGTGTAGGCAAGTGCCAACTGAAATAGATTTTTTAAAATGTTCTTGCATTATTAATAAGCATGAATAGTAAATGGGTCAGGTGGGCCCCTTGTGGGGATCCGCCCCCTACCTGCTACTTCCTGTCTGAGGATTACCGTGCTCTTCCTGTCTGAGGATACTAGCCTGTCTCAGCTGCGTTAATGTGTGTGTGCGTGTGTGCGTGTGTGCGTGTGTGCGTGTGTGCGTGCGTGTGTGCGTGTGTGCGTGTGTGTGTGTGTGCGTGTGTGTGTGTGTGCGTGTGTGTGTGTCGATTTATGAATGTTCTCTCTCAGAGTCTGTTTCCAAAAACAGAACCATTATCAAAGTCATTAAACTTGGACTATAATATTTGGCTTTAGAGAGGAAAGTGTGAAATCGGATGCTAATTTTGTGTATGTGTGTGTGTTGGTTCCTGAGTGTTCTCAATCAGTCCAAAAACAGAACCATTATTAAAGGGCCCGTGTACACCTTGCATGTTGTTGGACAGATCATATACAGATTCACTTGACTGCATGAAAAGCCAGGTGTAAACAGCCCAGGGATACACTGTGAGCTGATTTAGCTTGGGTTGCTTAAACCACATTTGGACGTGGTGAGAGACGGATCTTGACCGCATTTAACTCAAGTGTAAACGGAATGTGTTTTCGTTATTGGTATACAATTACGTGAGCGGAAACGCGTTTGCCGAACGCTGATTAGCAAGCGAGAGAATAAACAGTGAAACAAAAGACGCAAAGCTGAAATTACACCCAAACAAAGATCCTTCATGCACTCTAGGCCGATGTAAGCGTCCAAGTCGAACTTGTCTACTTACATCACAACGGGGAAGGGAGTAAACAAAAGTACAACTGAAACAACACATGTGCAGAGGTGTTTTTAATGCGGGGAAAGTAAAATCGGATCTCATTTGGTCACACTGGGGATGCTTTTCAGTGCAAAGTGTAAATGGATTTCAGCCAAAGTTTATCCAGATATGGTCTGGACACCACCATATTGTTAATGCTTGGTGTAAACAGACTTAAGGTCTTAAAATGTGCACTGTAGTATTTGGCCTTAGAGTGGAAAGTGTGAGATCTGTTGCTAATGGCTTGTGCATGTGTCGGTTCCTGAGTTTTCTCTGTCTGAACCCATTTCCAGAACTAGAACCATTAACAAAGTAATAAAATTTGCACGCCAGTATTTTGCTTTAGAGTGAAAAGTGTGAATCTGATGTTAATTGCTTGTGCGTGTACATGTGTGAGTGTGAAACACTTACTACTGGGGCTGTAATAAGAATGTAGCCTGTTGCAGTATGTTGCAGTGACTCAACATTCAAATACAGCCTTTAAACATCTTTTTAAGTAATACTTTTAGCACCTTCAGGAAAATATGAGTTGAAGTCTGCATTTCCGTGGGGCCCGTAGGTCCCACCACATCATCCTTTGGAGTGGGACAAAATTTCCATGTCATGCACAGGAGCGGTTATATAACCAATTCAGTACATGCAGGAGCAGGACAACATAGTAGAACAAGTAGAACAATCGTGCAAATGAATAAATGGTAAAATGTAAAATGATTAGAATCATGCAATATTATTGCTTAATTATTGCATTTACTCTATTACGGGAGTGCCCGTGTGGTAGGGTGCTGAAACGTCTGCACTTGGGGGCAAAGCAGACAAATATTGCTGATTTTTGACGGGAGCTGGATTAAAAAATCAGTCCCGTGCAGACCTCTACTGGACAGTGCTTTTAGAAGACCTATGGATAAATCAGCAAGCAGCAAACTATGAGAACTGTACCCATAAGCAATTGCAATGTGGTGCAGAATCCACAAGCTGTATGAATGAGAACAATAGGCTGCATATGTTGGAACCATTGACCGTATTGACATGTACTGTATATATGTGATGTACAGTGCATGGCATATACATTTGTTGGAAGCTGCATTCACTGTATGAAATCATGGAGGAAAACATGATATTCAGGTTCAAGTTGACTCTGAATTTACACAAGGAATATGATGTTACTGATCTACTAAATGTACTAAATACATTCTGATGAAGCTTATTCTGTCCACTCACTAAATGCTCTGCTTTGAAAACAGATAAATCTATTTTTATGTTCACGTTTAATATATAATCACAATTAAATATGCAAAATAATGACATCATGATTCATTATTTTAATCAGTACTTCCATATAAATTATACCCCGTGTCCGTACACTATATAAAACCAAGTGTGTTTATGTGTGTCATCAAGGCAACCCAGCAGTCCCTGAAGTCGTCCGGATCCACCACTTTAAGCTCTCAGGTGCACGCGGCAGCTGTGAACGGAGACAGGAGCTCACTACAGAGACTGATTACAGGTACTCTCATATACAGCTGTGTGCAAAAGTTTGGGCGCCCATGGTCAAGTTACATTTTGTTGATTTTCCAACTGAAATAAGGTAATACATCCTCCGCAGGGAACACGTTTAACTGCACTTAAACATCTACTCCATTTAAGGTGTTTATTTGCTGAATTTAGAATAATAGGAAAAAATAAAACCGAATAAAACCTAAATTGTGGCCAGTGCAAAAGTTATGGCACATTTTATATTTCATGTTTTTCAGTATGTTAAACTACACTAAATGTTCAGGACATGTGTCATATTGTTCATTTAATAAGTTTGTTCATTCAGTGAATAGACACTAATGGTATAATAGAATGTACAGGAGCTTGCTCTCTGTAGAGGAAGTATTGACTTAGTTTTACCAAGAAAATCAGCTAAACATGTAATTTGATCTGGGAAACATGTAGATGTAGATCATCCTGAAATGGCTGAAAAAGCCTTGAGAAGGTCAAATAAAATTAATATTTAGATCTTATCATTTTCCAGTAGTGTAGATCAAATGAAAAAGTAGTTCACAACAAATAGGTAGTTTTGTTGAGTTTCACAGAAATCCTTGAAAAATTGACCCATCTACCATTTGGTAAATAGTTTTGCTATATAAATCCACATTGTATAAGCTGTTATATTATATAAAAGAGCATAACTTAATACAGCAAGTGGTTCCAGTGGTAGTGTATGTGCTTATTTTGGGGTAAGTCCAACGGTTAGGCCACTTTCAAGCATAAACATACTTCAGAAAAAAGCTTAAGCATTCCACTAAGGTGTAAATAGTAATGTTTGCATATTCAGTATACTTACAAAAATCAGAATGAATAATCAAATGAAATCAGATTTGGAGTTGAAATTTGAGTTGATGCATTGCATGTCTGCAGCAGAACCATGCCTGAGAGACAGCGAAGATCAGTTCGGGAGGACCCCTCTGATGTACTGCGTTCTGGCCGACCGCTTGGACTGTGCTGAGACATTGCTGAAGGCGGGTGCTTCCGTCAACAAAGCCGACCACAGCAAGAGGACCGCACTGCACCTTGCTGCACAGAAGGTGACATACATGAACAAGCACAGACACATTCTGTCTCTTTTCACACATGCAAGTTTCCTTCCCACCAGACTTTTGATTATTAGGGGTCCAAGCATTTTAGGGGTCCAAACATGTACTTGTTAGGATTTTCGTTTCTGTGCAGTTGAAACTTGTTGACACAGCCCTCGGAACACTGGCCTAGTGTATGATAGCGCTGAGGCACTCTTTGAATGAGGGCCTACTGCCCCCTAGTGTTTACATTCTTCTGCCTCTCTTCCATGTCTCTAAAAGTTGCTATGAGTGTCACCACCTTGTAATAGCCAGTTTTGACGTTTCCAGATGTCAGCAGCGTTACAGATCAGGCGATAATGAAGATCATAAATAAAACTTATAATGTGACATCTAGAAGTGAGGGGAGGTTATTGAGGAGGGGAGGCGGGGAGGGGAGAGAGAGAGAGAGAGAGAAAGAGAGACATGCTGAAGGGGAGGGGTTGATGGGTACCACTCTGACACCTAGATCAATAAGTGCTGTAGCTCAGGGATTAACACACTAATTGGGCTGAGAATAGAGACCAAGATCCCTGACACACACACACACACACACACACACACACACGCACACACACACACACACACACACACACACACACACACACACACACACTTCTCTCCTCAGAATGTTTTACATAGCGCTAAGCAGGCCAGGGAGGATACCTGGTCAGAAGGGAGGTGCATTACACACCCTTACGCGCACAAACATACACAAACACTGCTTACAGTACTGGGGAAAAACCAGAGACCACCTTTTGTTTATTCAATTTGCAGTCAAAACAGCCATTAAGTTATTCATTTTTTCAGTGTATGTATATTTAACAAAACCTCAACAGCTAAATATAAATATAAAATAATATTTTTTGTGTTTTGTGATCCATCCCAATTCCAGATTTAGACTAATCAGTCTATACAACCTATCCCATATTTCAGATGTCCAGTTTTGGTATTCTCCTGCAAATTGTCAGCTTTCTTGTCTATTTCCTTTAGACCCATAGTGTTGAGTTCTCAAGGTGGAAGTAAGAGCAGAAACACCTGTGAATTTCTTTAGATCTGGACCGAGAGTGGAGCATGATTTTCTCCTGCCTCTCAAATATTTTAGGTACTGTTTATTTGTTGTTTATGTGTGCATGTGAGACAAATTATAAAGGTTTCCACATACACAAGCATTCCTCTTTCTATGAATCAATTAGCTTAATTAAAAGCATATGTTCCATTATAAAGCGGATACAAACAAAATACCTGCTTATGTTAAACACTTAAGGAGCTAGAAGTAAACTCTCTTAATATTCCCATAATGTATTTAAGGGCTGTCTTCTATTCCATAACTGATAAATAATTGTCTGGATTTAACAAACTGAATATGATATGATGAGAGAAATCAGGATGAATTGTAGTTCCAGCTTTGATATTCCAGTAGGTTTAACATTTTTTGGGGAAAAAAATTGTTGTTCAAGATCGACAACTTTGAAATTATATTTAGAGATTTTAGAGTTTTAGTACTGTGCAAAAGTCACAGGCCACCTTTCATTCAATTGCCTAATGAAATGTATTCATAGAGTGGACAGCCCATTGTTCTGAGAACACCAGCTGATTCTTTATTTGATTCTTTGCAAATTTTCTTCTTTTTTGCTTATTTCCTTTTCGCTGTGTGGGCTTTGGACAGCTTTTTGACATCCTTTCAGACCCATAGTTTTAAGTTCTCACAGTGGATGGAGATGAAGACACCAGCAGATGTTTTCAGATTTGAAACGAGTGGAGCTAGATTTTCTCCTCTGTCTCAAAAGATGAATGCTTTAAGCGCTGTTTATCTGATGGGGGCAGTTCTGAAGATTTACCTGATCTGGAGTCCAATTTTCTCTTTTAATAAATTATTAAATTATAATATATTATTAAATTGTCTTTCATTAACTATTTCTTCTAAATTCTAGAAACTCCTGTTTTTGAGGGTTATCTAATATCTAATCTCCTAAGAACTAGTGGTAAGAACAGAATTGTAGATGCTTTTGTAGAAGGTTTGAGCAATGTGACAGCTTTTAACAACCGATCACTTGGGTGAAAAAAAAAAATATCTTGAAAAATGATTGATTTCTATATTTTTGCTATGTCACCCACCTCAGCTTTTGTAGATGCTTGTGTTGCATTGAATTTATATTCTACAAAATATCTGTTGAGTTCACCCTAATTTTCTCTAACCCTGACCTCAAGCTCAAACCTAAATCTAAGCTGACCCTAACCCTATCACTAACACTGTTGAGAATCAACAGATAGTTTGTTAATAATTTGAATAAAAGA
This sequence comes from Semaprochilodus insignis, assembly GCA_034552555.1. Lineage (NCBI taxonomy): Eukaryota > Metazoa > Chordata > Actinopteri > Characiformes > Prochilodontidae > Semaprochilodus > Semaprochilodus insignis. The sequence continues at coordinate 16,090,601 of CM067497.1, forward strand.
GTAAGTTTTGCATGTAGAATTTTATGTAGTCTAATATATATATAAAGTGTAAAGTGTATAAATGTCAGTGATCGCAGTGTGGCTGGGTATCATGCTTGGTAATGTAAGGATGGGTATCAAGTTCAGTAATGATGATATGTCAATACTGATATATATGATCATCATTCATTTCAGTGAAATGAATAACATGCCTACAGAATACACTGACATGTCTTTATGTCTGCACTGTCCACTGTGGGTGGTAATGCTTTCTTTGACATATTCCCGGTACACACACCTGGCACTGTGGTTCAAGGAATGGTAAATGCCCACACAACTTAAAAAATGCAATTGTCCCTTTCCATTATCATGCCTTGTTCGAACTCCCATGCTCTGAACTCCCCTGAGGTAACGCCACTTCGTAATCAATTTACATATTGCTACACCATGACTTTTGGTATGTTAGTGTATTATTTCGACAGCCAATAAGTAGTTTTGATGTTGGAACAGGCATGCTTTAGCACTCACTGGTGTTGATTAGACCAACTACTTAAGTATTTAGATTTTAATGTCATTTGGTTGATACCAAAACAGTGCTACATTGTTTACATTCCCAGCTCTACTTTTCAGTGAAAGTTAGATATATTGTATATATTTAGTAAAGATGTCTAAACCTCTGTCTGCATTACCTGATCTATGATAAAATGGTTTAAATTTGCAGAAACTTGTTTGGCAGATACAGATAAAAGTACTATTCATCTTGATCTAAACCATGTAACGCAGAAAACAATAATCTGCCATAAATAATTGTGCTCAGAACAGAGGGAATGTGTTAAACATCCTATAATAATTTGACATGTTTCATTTAACTTGACACGTTTAGGCTATTGTTTGGGCTATTGTTATTTGTCTTAATGGTTATCCAGAATGTTTTTTTTTTGTCTAAAAACCTCCAGATTGTGAGCTAATTGTATTAAATGTACTACACCTTAGGTCTTTTTTGAGAGGTACAAGGTGCTACCAAGAATGCAATAAGTTGTTTCTGGCAGTGGGTTTCTTAAACAGTGATGCCCACATTTATTTACTGAAAATGTCTCATCAAAACAAAAACACAGATACACACATCAGTGTACCATCTTCAAAATGTAATGTACCATAGGTTTTGACTGTAAACATGTTTGTAAACATGTAAATGTATCAACAAAACCCAGTACCAGATGTAGCTACTACGCACTCTTAAAAAATAAAGGTGCCAGAAAAGATTCTTTGGAGCGTTACCATAAAATAAACACCTTTGGTTCCCCAGAGAACCTTTTAATTGATGGGTTTCAGTTGAGTTTTATTGCACAAGATAGGCAGAAGGACAGTGAGAAAGAGTCAGACAGTGGTCAGTACAGCTACTGTTTATAAATGCCTAAAAGTTTGAAGTTACTTGGATTGTGAGAGTCAGAAAATTCAACCAATGTCTAAGACTGAAGTTTGGAGCAGTGGAAAAATATTGCTCCCAAAAAGAATGGAAGATTGACACACAGCATACTGAGCTTTAAAGTAATTGTTAAATATAAGATTAACATCACCATTAACACTTCAGTTTACATTTGATTCACTGTTAACACAATTAACTTTAGTTTAGTCCAAGACTAAGCTTAATCCAACTCTGGGAAACCAGACCATAAAATCTGATATGATCTTTGAGATATAAATGCAACTCACCCAGAACAGGCCTAATGTCATATTCAAGCATAATTAGATAAAAGCTCACTTAGTGAGCAGTACTCGCTATGACGGTCATGAGGGTTGACATGCCAAACTCAGTGCTGTGTGTGTGTGTGTGTGTGTGTGTGTGTGTCTGTGTGTGTGTGTGTGTGTCTGTGTGTGTGTATTTTCAGGGAAACGTTCGTTTCATGAAGCTGCTGCTGTCACGACATGCTGATTGGCTGTTGAAGGATCTGGAGGAAATGACACCTCTGCACTTGGCCACACGACACTCCAGCTCCAAACCTCTCTCGCTTCTTCTTAAGCACATGGCACCTGGAGAAGTGGACACTCAGGACAGGAACAAAGTAAAACAAGCTTGCACACCGGACACTGACTACACTTAATTAGGGGTTGACCATTAATCAGCACAGCCCAATATTTGGCATTTTGCCAATTAGCAAAGTTCTTTTTATCTTTTATGTGATTTGTGCACATCTGTAATGCAACTATGGCTGGCAAACGCCCTTGGCTAAAAGTCCCACCCACAGCCTTACTTGATTGTTGTCATGTTTGTGTTTCATTAAACATTTTGTTCTGGGTCTGGCGCAAATAATTCAAACAGTTTATTGCGTTTATATTTGGGTCTTTTTTTCTTTTGTTTTTAGCATTAGGAAGCTACATGTTTGTTTCATGCTTTCATGGCCTAAGTAGTCATGGGAGCACTTTAAATTACTGGAAGATCCGAAAAATGCTAAGTGCAAATGTGCAACAAGAGGCTGGTATACCATAGAGGCAGGGCATTTTGATGAATATGCAAGTACAAGCAGTACTACTCCAAGTGCTATTAGATTCTGGTGGTGCCAACACTAAAACCGGGGAACTCAGAGCCCAAGGCCTGTTTGCTGTGCCGAGTTCTAGTGGTGTAGAAAGGAGGGGAACACTGGCGCTGTTGTAGGCAGATGAGTCAGATGCGGGGGTGAAGTTTACTTTGGCCACTCCAGCAAGCAACACTTTAGGCCTTGGGCTACGGCTGACTGGGCTCAACTTTGCCTGTGTTTCGCCTTCAGTGCTCTTTCCATGTTAAGGTATTATCCATCTATTCAAATAAAATAACTAAATATCATAAATGAAGACGGCCAAAACAAAATTTAAACAGCCATTTTAATATGTTACATGCTTTACATCTAGATACGTGCCTCCTAAAATGCTGCAAGTGGTAGAAGTGACTCATAAAACCTGTATTTTAACTAGAGGGCTAAAATCGTGGATATCAAAGCACAGTCTGTAAACAGGTAGCTTTGGCCTGGGCTTTAGACTGTTAATACGCCATTGCCAACTGCTACACATATTTTGGACTACAGTAACAAACGTACGTCAAATTATGGTTAATTACGAATTGTAAATATTATTGTTTTTAAGGGTGATTTTAAGAGCATGCTTTCAAGTATTCAAAGCCTATGAACTGCTTTAACCCACAAGGAGAAGGACGATTGAAGAAAAAAAAAAAAGAGTTTCCAGTGATAAAGTTTAAAAAGGTTAAAAGAGAATGGAACTCGTAACAGTCATGCAAGACGTAGTAAAGCACCAAAACTGTCACCATCAGATTACCAGTACTTTAAGCCTTAATCTGTAAAATGAAGGAGAAAATCAAGATCCACTTTTTCTTAGGATCTGACAAAATCCACAGGTGTTTCTGTCCACTGTGAGAAGACAACCCTATGGGTCTAAAAGAATATGTAGCTGTCAAGAAGCCCTAAGTTTGGAAAAGGAGAAGAAGTTTGCAAATCCAAAAAAAGAAGCAGCTGGTCTCAGAACAATGGACTGACCACCCCAGAGTCCACAACTCACCATCATTGAAGGTGGTTTGGATAATTCGGATCATGAGAAGCAGAAAATGCAGACAATTTATGAATTCTGGAGACAGAAAATATAAACCTACACCATCTAGAAGAATATTTAAATCATTAATTTCATCAAACATGTAGTTGGTTTCAGTATTGGTCCAGAAGTGTTTTATTGCCCTCTCGCGGTTGCTGTATTAAACGCTGCTTGCTTGTATCCAGCACAGCAGCCTGTTTTTGCATATATGGAGACTGAGAAAACTGAAAGAAATCAGAGTAAGGGTATACATGCACCAAGAAATCCAGCTGGACCTTAATCCAATTTTGTTTACACAACCAATTGAATAATATGATAACTACAGAGTCCAAATATGATCATATTGTGTATGCAAACACGCTTATTGATTGTATTTTTTTTTATTTAGTTGTTCAGGGTTCTGTGTAATGTTCTGTTCCTGAAATGCAAGATATTCTAATGGTGATTCTTAAAGCGAGCATTCAAGCACACATGCAGAAATACTAAATGAAAGACCATCCTTATAACATTCACTTATTGTTCACATTTTGTAGTAATTGTGTTCCTATCATTTTTCACATTATAAACTTCAAATTTATGCCGTGACTATCAGAACCATATGTTGGACTACTGATAATTGATACTGTTATCGGTCCAAGAAAATGCATATTGGTCACACCTTACTGCTAGCATCTCCGTGTACAAACGTTGTTGGCAGGAGCCAGAGGTGAATATGAGGTCAGCTCGCGTGTGTGTTTGTGTGTCTGGCTAAATGGGTGTGTATGCAGTAAAACAGCAGGAGTCAGCCATACTCTCTGATGTTGCTCTGGAGGATATGAGGCCCATTTAAATAGTCTAATAAAATATATTTTCTCAGAGCCGCTGCCTAACAGAGAGCTCGCCAGGCGCCTGCTAGGCTTAGGATCTCCAACTTAACCTTGTGCGTGCGTGCGTGCGTGTGTGTGAGTTCACCCTTTGGTATGGGTGTTGCAATGATGAACTACTCACATCAGTTGAGCATGTTGGTGCTCACCAAACAGTTTTTTCCATGCAAAAGACAAAATAAATGGGTATTATGTTAACCGTAGATGTTGTTTCATCGTCCGCAGTAATAGCGCTGTTGAAAGTTTGCAGCCGTAGTAATTAGCTGTAATAGTGGTAGCAGTATTAGTAATTCGGAGAGCACGTCCCGGTGGGGGAAAACAAACCTGTGTTTAAACAAACCGTTTACAGTAATGCAATCCAGACTGATTCCACTCAAAGGCTTGTTATGCGGAAAACAGGAAGATGGGAAGGTTTCTATGTTAGCGATTTTGGCAAGCTAAATCTGCGCTTTTATCACATACCACAGAGAAATTGGTGCCTAAATTTCTGAAAAGCCTTGTACAGCTTATTTAAAAAAAAGCTTTATACAGTGCTGTACAAAAGCCAGAGACCATTTTTCATTTATTGCATTTCCAGTAAAAAAACAGCAATTATGTACATGTTATACATTTGTAAGCTATATTTCCTTACTCGTGTCAGATAGTTGAAAGTCAAAGGAAGATAAGTGGAAAAAACTTTGAAAAGAAAAGTGAAAAGTTTCCAAAAATATTAAAGGATATACAGGAAGTGGAACTCCTAACAGCAGTGCAAGACCTAGTAGACCACCAGATAAACAGCACTTAAAGCTTTCATCTTTGAGAAAGAGGAGAAAAACAAGCTTCAGTCTTACTTTAGATCTAAAACATCTGTCCATCCTTCCACTGAGTCTGAAAGGATGTGTAGCTGTTCAAGAAGCTGTTACTGTGGAAAAAGAGAAGATGAAAATTTCAATCTACCCATCTTCTTAGACTGCTTAATCCAGTCTAGGGTCACAGTTGCAGTAGGGAAGCATCCTCATGACCAAGTTCTACACCTTGACATCCTGCCCATGAATTTCACAAACAGGAGTGGAAACAGGACACACCCTTGGCGAAGTCCAATGCCCACACTGAACAAGCTTTACTTAATACAGAGTATATGGACACACCTCATGCAGATATTACCATAGCATGCTGTTGGTGGCGGTGGATAGAAGAAGGTATGCACCAGCAACATGAATGATCTAGAAGACCTACATGAACCATGGAGCGGGAGAACCGACAGATTGTCTGACAGCACCAGACAGCTGCATGACACAGGCTTACATGCACGCAAACTGTTATGGCAACTGCCCTTAATACCATGTCAACATCGCCAAAGACTGCAAAGGTGTCATGCCAGACTGTCATGGAGTGACTCAGAATGGCAGCGGGTCATCTTCAGTGACGAGTCCCGCTTTTGTCTTGGTGGAGACGACCAACGAATCCACGTGTGGAAGCACCAAGATGAACAGTTTGTTCAAACTTCCAGAAGGCCTGGTGTCATGCTACCTCTGCCCCTACTGCAAAATCTGCAGGAACTGTGTGAGAATATTGAAGCTGCATGGGATGGATTATCGTAGGACACCATTAGGAACCTCTACAACTCTACAACAATGCTGAAACATCTGGCATGTTGCGTTAGCAAACATGGTGGCCCGACACCATAATGAGAGACACTACTTATGTATGTGTAGCTCAATAAATATTGACCATATCAGTTTAAATTTATCATCATTTATTGTTCCTGGTAACCTTTATCTTCCTTCCCAATAGCTTTGCATTCTGACACTTCCTTCTGGGAACTATTCTCTTGATGATGAGTGTATATAGAGCCAAAAAGGGTTCCTTTATTATTGACATTGAAACGGAACTCTTTTTGGCGCTATAAACAGAACTCATGCATTTTTTAATTGGAAGTTAGTGTGACGTGATTTTAAACCTAGTCATTTTGGACTATCACTAATTGTCTGTTCATCTTGAAAATTTGAGAAAACAACACATATGGAGATGCCAGATTTTGTTTTTTAATCTTATTGGCCTCAAGACGGTGGTGATTATCAGTTATCGCTATTGACCTGGGAAATTCCATTTCGCTGCGTCCCCAGTACTAATAGTATAGATAATAAAACTGTTTATAACACTTTCTGTACCTTTTTGGAGGTAATTGCAGCTTTTCTCAGAGTCTCATGCTTTCCTGGGAAACACTGGTATCAAGCCGTCCAGATTAACAGACCACATGCAGCTTTATTCACTTTGGCTCCAATTACTGTAAACATTCGCCCCAGTCTACTTTCCGATGAGCCACGCATATACAGCGGCTCCTCATACCCGCCATCGTTTACCATCTCATTCCACAGACAGAACAGCTTAAAGTGGGCACTGTTATTAAGGCTTTCAAGTCACTGCTCTTCCAATGCATGTGCACAGACTTGAGTGTGTGCGTGTGCATTGCGGTTACATGAGCATTCTCCTTTTGGCCGCATGAAGGAGTTCTGTTGTTCTTAAGCTCTCATCCGTCTGGATCTGTTGGTTTTGTAATGATTTGATAAGCAGAATAGCGAGTTCTCGTGATGAAGCTGCTTTCCCAACCAATTGCAGAGAATAGTTCTACTTTGTCAGGCCTTATGCAATGCATTGTGCCTATGCTGGTTGTTTGTTGACAAATTTTCCATTTGTGAGATCTAAGGTCAGCTTTTTCGGCTCATTTGGTCAGTTAAGATGATGTGACGGGACAAGGACAGTCTTGCACTTCAACATCATTCTGCTGTTCACTAGCAGTGCCACTGTACACTCTAAAAATATTCTTAGAACATTAAAAACATTTTGTTAAGTGCCAGCTCATATTTTTCTAATGTAACTGAGAGAGAGAAGAGCTTAGTAAAGTTAAAAGCTTTGAAACTGAAGCTAATGTGAAGATATGTTTGTGTGTCTCCACAGCAGACGGCATTGCACTGGAGTGCATTCTACAACCACCCTGAGCATGTGAAGCTGCTGATCAAACATGACTCAAACATCGGAATCCCCGACAGTGAAGGCAAAATCCCTCTGCACTGGGCTGCTCACAACAAACACCCTAACGCCACACATACTGTGCGCTGCATTCTGGTAAGAACACACACACAAAGGCAGAAAGAGCGTACTTACATGCTGTTTTAGACATACAGACAGCCCATATATTCATAGTGCAGTGGTGTGCCTGGTGCCTGCAGCATATGCTCACCAAACCCACAGAACACTATCAGAAGACGGTTTATTTCGTTTGTTTTAAATTGTGTTTTTATAGAAATTGTCTACGGATTTTCTTACAGATTACAGAAATCGCACAGTGTATGTCTGGCTTTAGCAGACATTCAGCTACAGCTCCCCCAGCCGAACAAAAGACTTCAACAAGATGGCAGCAGGATTCCTGCTGTCTCTGTGTTACAGAGGCTATTGTTGAAACAGGCCAGTGAGGAGCAAGGATCAAAACTATAAATCTTGATGTGGAACATAACCCAAAACTAATATATCCTAGCTAGCTATTGCACATCGATAGATAGATAGATAGATACAGAGCAGCTCAGGTATTCTACTGTAAATGGCAAAAAATGGAGATAGATCTATGTATAAATGGAGATATTTGAATCAGATTGTCTGCCTGCAGTTACAAAGTATATTTTTAGACACCCTGTACTGATGATGATAAATAAATGCTATATGCCATTTGGCCAAACACAATGGGTTTTGTGCCATAACTTTGTTTTCTTTGTCCCAACCATTTAGGCTTATGATTATTAACTGTGTAGAGTCATGCTTTAAACATGCTATGTTTAACGATAGTGTCTTAAGACAATTGGCAATACTCATGGCATTCACTATTAGCATTCAAAATGACAGATATAAAAAAAAAAGTTTAATAAAAATGGATTTCTTTAATAGCCTTTGACTAACTACAGGGTAGTCTTTTGACAACAATAATTCTGTGCCCTACAGACTTTAGGAAAAGTTTGGAAGTACCATTCAAAGATTTGTGATATAAAATCAAGGTGCCTGCAGATAAATGTGTGAAATGATGCTAGTATGCTAACAGATTTTAAATAATTAGTAGGGAAAAAAACTAGAAATTGTAAATGAACTGAGTTGTAGATGATAAGAAAGCTCTAAAACATTGGAAATGAAGTAAATATTGAAGTGATAATGAAATCTTAAGGCAATTAAATTCTATTGTACTATTCTGTATATAAATTACAAAATGTAAGTGTTGAACTCGTCACTTGTCGTCACATTAATAAGCAATGCCAAACTTTGTTGTCACTTCTGTGGGATTTAGTCTGTAGCTGGAGAGCACAAACTAACAGTATATTGTGGTCACATGACTTTGCCTTTGGGATAAAGAAATAAATTCCAAAAAAGCAACTCCCTTTTTATTCAAGTAGCACTAGTTTCTTTTTTATGCTTTTTGGCAGCTACAGAGTGCCTGCCTAAAACACAGACTGTTGCCTAAATTCCTCCAAGCTGTTATGAGTTGTTCAACAGCTCCCTCTCTGCTTACTGCATGTCCATGTTGTAGGAAGCCGCTCCCACTGAGTCTCTGTTGAACTGGCAAGACTACGAGGGCCGGACACCTCTTCACTTTGCAGTGGCCGATGGGAATGAGGCGGTGGTCGAGGTTCTGACGTCATATGACGGTTGCAACGTTACAGCTTACGACAATCTGTTCAGAACGCCCCTGCACTGGGCAGCACTTCTTGGTATGTAGCCTTTGAAATGAATTGTTTAAATGGACCACTTTCATAAGAGTTTATGATGTCAACGTTTCAAATCATCCTGTTCACCTCCCAGTCCATACAACCCAAATATGGAAGCTATTCTTTAAAAAGAAAAGACCTTTTTGACATTACAACTCTGACCATATGTAATCATGACCACCCATTTAGCACATAGTACTTTAGTCCCACCCATTCACATAGAATTGTAGGGAGTGTTTCTACGGCAGCTGGTCCGTGGTAGAGATTCAATGTTAGTGATTAAATATGGTGCTGTTCCTGGCTGTCAGAAAGCAAATGCATTATTGCAACCTTCTAAAGAATCCAAACATCCAAACGGCGAGGCTGAAGTTTGTTTTTTTTTTTTTCCCAGCACTCCTTAAAAATTTCAATCTTGTTCGTTTTATACATTTCAGCACCAGAAACCATTAGCCCAAACATTATGACCACTCACAAATGAGGAATGATGTCGATTATCTTGGAACAGCACCGCTTATCAAGGGCAGGTGGTCATAATGGTTTGCCTCATTGGTGTAGTCAGCCAGTCAGAACACTACATGTAGTTTCAGTCTTGAAAGCACAGTCACAAAAACAAGCTGGTTATGTCTTACTGAAAGGCTGGAAAATGAAAATGAGTCATGAATTATGGTACGTAAACCATACAAATATTATAAGTGTACTAAATGACCGTACATAGAGTAGGAAAATATAGAACATTGGCACTTTAAACTGTCCGTGTGGTCACTTTTCACAATCGCTAGCACTTTCATTGTCATATACACGGTCTGAACTCCATCTGTCACGAGTTACGCAATGACATCTGGATCCAGTAGGATTTTGCTGTGGAATTAAATGCAGCCATCTCAGATTCGTTGCACCCATCCATGCGTGATGGAAGAAGGTTTGACTCACAGCAGTAAATTCCCTCTTTATATGTTGCAGGTCCTATTTAATTTCCCAGCAGAAGAAACAGATGATCTGTAACTATATATTTGAAATAGACTTCTCTTTATTCAGACTACAAAGAGTGATTTTAGTTTAGTGGTACAGATATTACTTTCACCTGGAAACCGAGGCCATCTTTATGCACAACACTGATGGAGCTGACTTGCATGTGTGTAAACCTGAATTGTTGTGTTTTTAAGGCCATGCGCGGATCGTTCACGTGCTGCTTGAGAGGAACAAGTCAGGCATGATTCCATCAGATAGCCAAGGAGCGACACCGCTGCACTATGGAGCTCAGAGCAACTATGCTGTAAGTCACACTCCTTCTATGTATACGAGATACACATTTCACATGTACAAACTTAAACATAAACAGACCACTTATTACATACTGTTCCATGCAAAAGTTCACTTGATGAGTTCACAAAATGACTAGTAAGCGCAGTATGCTCCTTTCTGGTTACATATATTTAACAGAAAATTACCCAGAAGCCTCAGCGAGTAAATTCAATTAATTTTCTTTGATGAATCTTTATTACACCTTTTTATTCTTTCCAGGAAACCTGCTTTCAGTTTGCCTGGGACGTTCAGTCTTAGAAGTTGCATTTCCTACTTTTCAGCTATCCAAGTAATTCAAAACACATTCAGTGATGTTGATGTCTGGGCTTTGGGCTCGTCAGTCCATTGTTCTGAGAACACCAGCAGCTTCGCAGTGGGGGGCTTTTTGACAGCTACACATAATTTCAAGATGTTTTCTCCTAGTGAAAGGATGGACATAACACCTTGAGAGAGTGTCATATCTGAAGCAAGAGTGGTGTCTATCAAAGCAGTGTTTATCTGATGGTGGCAGATTTTGTGGTCTGAAAGGTCTTGCAAAGTAATACGTAATGGCAGTTTTGACTGGAAATTAAGTTTTAAAAAAGGTGGTCTCTGACGTTAGAACAGTACTATAATCACAGATTTACTTTTCTTTTCAACCCTTCACCCTAATAGGACACGGTAGCAGTGTTTTTGAAGCACCCCTCAGTGCGGGATGAGCCTGATCTGGAGGGCAGGACAGCTTTCATGTGGGCTGCTGGAAAGGGCAGCGATGATGTCATTAAAACCATGCTGGAGCTCAAGGAAGACCTGGACATCAACATGGCTGATAAGTATGGAGGAACAGGTGAGAACACGCAAACTTTAAGGTTGAGTGGTATTACACATTATGTTAGGCTTTTGCTAAAAAATTATCGCAGTATTTGAAAAGGGCTTAAAAACGTCTTCCCCTAAATTTTACAACGCAGTATGAGATGAGCATTTAAAGGAGGAATTAATTTCTGTATTTTCCGTATGAAGTTACCAGGGTTGACCAGTCGTATCTGCTTAGGGCTGACAGTTTTCAATGTGACAAAGCTTAAACACATGATCAACTGCTTGTGTTGTACTGTTCTGCTGTATCGGTATACTGACACACATTTATACAGATTAATATGAGAGATCTGCTCATTTTGTCTACACATTGTGCTTAATTTGTTCCCTTTTTCATTCACTTAATATTAATACAAAGTTGGTGACATTTCCAGCTTAATCATGCAAGTTAACGTCTCATTAAATGCGGGTGATATGACCGTAAGCTTCTCAGATATGGGGAGTAAACAACAGTCATGCTAATTTTCTTGGGCGATAGGTTTATAGGTTTGGTCATATTGCATGCCTTGTTGATTTCCTAAGTGATAATAAGTTAATACATTTGTGCACAATTACTGTTTATTTTGTGAATGTAACATACTGGGGGAAAATTTGAACATGAAATTTGGTTCCTTGTAGAGGATGTGCTATCTAATTTCCACAACACAACATTTGATTTAAGCAGGAGTTTTCAAACTGTGCTTACGACTGTATACCGATTCTCTTTGTATATGTTTGTGTAGCACTTCATGCGGCGGCACTCTCAGGCCATGTGTCCACAGTGCGCTTGTTGCTGGAAAAGGGGGCCATGGTGGACCCTCTGGATGTCATGAAACACACTCCGCTGTTCCGTGCCTGTGAGATGGGCCACCGCGATGTCATTCTTACACTCATTAAAGGTGTGTATGTGTACTAAGACATGAATTGATCATTTTGGCAGGCATAGAGGTTGCAGTTAAATGCACACCTTGGGTCTCTAGCAACTCACGACCTCATTTCCTCATTTCTACTTCTTCGTTTGCTTCAGTTTTGTGGATATACTAGCGTTTAAAAGTTTGGAATCAAATAATAATGTTTAATTATCTGAAGTATGGATATTAATAATCTGAAGTATTTGGTGAAACACCTATGGATTTAAGGGCTAATGCATGCGGCTGAATCTTGTGTTTCAGGTGGGGCACGTGTGGACTTGGTGGACATAGATGGCCATTCTGCACTGCACTGGGCAGCGCTGGGCGGCAATGCGGAGGTGTGTGAGGTACTGATGGAGAATGGGATCAGTCCAAACTTGCAGGATCAGGCCGGTAGGACGCCACTGCAGTGTGCTGCCTATGCTGGCTACATCAACTGCATGGCCCTACTCATCCAACACGATGCTGACCCCAACATCCAGGACAAGGAGGTAGAACTCTGAGACATGCTCAGAAACTCTGTCTGTAGTAGTAGTCTGCTTTTCTTATTTGGATGATAGAGCAATAACTGCACGAGAATCAGAATCAGAATTACGTTTCATTGGCCAAGTATGTTCACACACACAAGGAATGTTTTTGTTTTTACTTGTCTTTATTTTGATCATCCACTGTAGATGCTTTATAGATGCTGTTTAACTTGTATTCAACTGTCTAGCTAATAAATGAAACGTTAATTTAAATGTAAAATTTATTTTAGGGGATTTTAAGTAATACTTAAGTAAAACACACATAATGCAAAGTAGTTCTTACAATAAAGTATAGTTACCAAGTATTTTTCACCCCTGACAGCAGCACTCGCTCTAACCCTTAGTTTAATCATAACCCAGAAGCTAACCCTAACCCTGAGGCTAATCCTAAATCTAGTCTGAACACTGTTGATAAATTATATACAAAATAAAGTGTGATCCACTTTGTGGCGACTGTGAGGTACTTTGTAGTAGGACATAGTAAAGAGATGATTTGTGTGTTTGCGTGTTAAGGGAAGGACTGCACTGCACTGGTCTTGCAACAATGGCTATCTGGATGCTGTGAAGCTTCTTCTGGGGTGTGGAGCTTTCCCCAACCATATGGAGCACACAGAAGAGAGGTAATGCACAGCACTATATTTGCACATGCACACAGATATTATGTATTGCTCAGTGGTGAATCGTGACTATTCAAACTAGGCCCTAGTTTGGGCCATACAAAACACCTGTATTGATAACCTTAGCTTCTGCTAGAGCCCAATTGTGATAGTATTTCTAGTAGTATGGTAGTGCTAAGCTAATAGCTAAGCTGGTGATTTAAATGTGGACATTTAAAGCTTGACAGAGACATACCATACTGTACATAGACATTTACGTATATTTACCATACATGTGACAATTTTGCAGTGACTCTTTCAGTCTTCTTGTACTCCAAGGGCTGTTATAGGGCTGTCACTCTTTTCCATTTCTAACAAATAACTGAAATGGAAAGTGATATTTTTATCTTATAAAATAAGCACCCATTTTAAATCCAAACCTGGCTGGTTATAATCTTAACCGATAGATTATATAGGTCTAATATATGGGAGAGCTACCTTGACTATACCTACCTGGATCGCATTTGGGGGTGGGAGATACTGATTTTCCATAGTGTATATGTATTTGAGGCAAGTATGTGAGGATTTAGCATTTAGCACAATGCTAACTAGTGGCAAACGCATCTTTACTTGTTTTATTACTTGCATGTGGGATCAGAGGACAATTGTGGAAATTTTGGCCAAACTTTTCCGTTAAGGTATTGTATTACATTGCATGTAATGGCTATGTGTGTCTAAAGGTATACTCCTCTGGACTACGCTTTGCTGGGAGAGCATCAAGAGGTCACTCAGTTCCTGCTGGAGCATGGTGCCATGTCTATAGCTGCCATCCAGGACATCGCAGCATCCACCATCCAGGCCCTCTACAAAGGCTACAAGGTCCGCCGAGCCTTCAGGGAGCGCAAGAACCTCCTCATGAGACATGAGCAGCTCCGCAAAGACGCAGCCAAGTGAGAGCCAGACAAATACATACGTTTCTACAGACCTGGCAAGCTTTAAAGTGATGGTTCAGCCAGAAATCAAATTTAAATTTCCAAACTAAAGACATGTTCTTGTCGAACATTTTGCACTGGAGCTACAACAAAAACAAGTAATGGAATACAAATTTGTTCTGACAATGGAGGAGGGGAGTAACTCAAACACAAAATTTAACTTAATTTAATTTGATACACAATATACATCAGACTATTTAGAATTTCTGTCTGTTCTTGATCTGTTTGTTTTAATAGGTTTGAACAGACAAAATAGAACCTGTAGTGACACATTAAAATAATAACAATAAAAACAATGATTTTTTTATTCACCATTTCACAAACTGTGCCTCATTAAATCTAATTATCCATACTTTGTAATGAAACCTGTAGTCACTTTATGTACTAACAATATCCACTCAAAAGAAGATAAAAATTTTGTCATGTTACTTAAGTCTATATGTGTGTCACAGCAATTCTCCCCTGATAAAACATCAGCAGCTAATCACTGATATTCATGACATGTGAAACTCAAATTCCTGAGAGTAAACAGCCAGGAAAAGTACCTTTCAAAATGCAGTATATGTCAACAGTAAATAAATCTATGTACCTTTTGTGACAGTCCCATGAAATTTAGCATGATTTAAAAAAGTCACCCCCACCTCCCTTTGCATCAGTGCTCAGGGCCATCCAATATGAGATGATTTAACAATAGAAATGTGCAACAGTACAATACATAGCTGAACGGTAGAAGCAGCCATCTTCTGTACTTGCAATTTTTTTTCAAACAGATAATTTGGCCGAGCCATCACTTTAAGAGGACATGACAAAGGTTTTAGCTACATTTCAATTTGTGAAGGAGCGGAATGAATAATCTGTTAAATGCTGGAACAGATAGTAGACTGCTTAACATGATGAATGGTTTGTATATATGAATATTGGATCGGATTTAATATGCGAATATTTGCTCGGCACATGCTCATTAATCTGCCTGTCTGATGTGCAGTATGATCAAGCATCACCATCAATTTCTTACTGCCAATAGAGAGAGCGAGAGAAAGAGAGAGTGATAGAGAGAGGGAGGGAGATTCTCTCCTATTAATTGGGCAGCGTTCAGCTGCTCCATGTGACATTTAGAATCTGTCAGCCTACAGGATGAATGAATACACACACACACACACACACACACACACACACACTTAAAAATGTTCTCTTTCCACACACATACACACACACACACACACACACACACACACACACACAGAAAAATTTTAAGTGTGTGTGTGTAGAAAGAGAACATTTTTAAGTGTGTGTGTAGAAAGAGAACATTTTTAAGTGTGTGTGTGGGTGTGTGCGTGTGTGTGTGTAGAAAGAGAACATTTTTAAGTCTTTCTACACACACACACACACACACACACACACACACACACACATATACTACTGAGCACAACCTCTCCAGCCTCTCCACCAAAGGAATTTTCTGTCATTCCGTCAATTAAAGCATCTTTTACTTTCTTTTTAGCAGCACTAAAACTTTCCAAGTGTCATTAAAGATAATCAAAGGGGTCATATCATGGAAAAACAAATTCTCCTTGCTTTGATGTTCTGTGTAAAATTTCAAAATGTAGCTCTCCAGAACAGGCCATGCATGGAAGCTAAGCTGCAAAGGCAGTCTGTTTTGGATTCGTGGTTATAATGTCACAACCATGAACACATTTACGAATATCCACCAGTTCAGTGATAAGGCTTGCAGACAGTCCCTAAGAGAGCTTTTGGATTAGCTGTTGGGAAGCAAATGGATCGTGGAACCTTCTTAAAGTATTGCACTCAAGTAATGTGTTTTTCCAGTGTACCTGAGTATTTAACTGTTTATCAGTTCGACTGCTTTTCAAATGAGACACAATACAGGGCAGTCAGTTTGCGTACGTCAGTCTTACAAGCACACTAACAAAGACAGCCTGGTACATTCTTACTGCTGAGGAGAGACTGGAAACATGTAATACATTATTATCGCTAACGGTATGTTGACATCCTTAGTACTTATTGAGTCCAGATGTTCCATGTCAGTTGTTAACGTGTGTAAAATTAAGCACACAGCCATGCAGTTTTCATAGACACTCTTGCTGTGACAAGATGGCGGTACCGTGTCTCCAACACAGCAGCTCCTTTGGGTATAAGAGTATGGTTCTTTTATTTTTTATAGTCAGTTTGTAGAAACACTGGTGAGCGTGTTGATCACCATCAGACCCTGCTTGATATCAGAAAACAAATTTCAGCTGTAGTAAGTGATGGAGTGTTGGTGGTGCTCTGCAACCTCGGGCTGCTTCACAAAACAGGCCTCAGGGGACCGTCAACAGACTGTTGAGTCAACCTACAACCATCATCCCATTTACTGTGTCTTACCTCGATGACTACTGACCTATAGCACTCGCTCCACACATTATAAAGACAATTATGTGAGAATGCTGTTCATAGGCTTAAGTTCTGCATTCAACACAATCATACCTCAGCAACTTACTGGAAAGTTGAGCTTGCTGCAGAGCCTGAACACCCTCTGCAGCTGGATCTGAGACTCCCTGACTGGGAGACCAGAGTCAGTCAGGATCAGCAAGAACACCTTGAGCACCGCCATACTGAACACAGGTCCTTCCCAAGGGCTGTGTGCTCAGTCCCCTTCTATTCACGCTTCTGACTCATGACTTCATGCTGCAAAGCAGAACTCAAATCAGATCCTCAAGTGTGCTGATGATACTACAGTGGTGGGTCTTGTCCGCAACAATGCAGATAAGGCATACAGGGAGGAGACAATAATCTGCCTCTCACTGTTGATAAGACAAAAGAGATGTTTGTTGACTTCAGCCAGACTCGAGGTGGAGATCACTCTCCACTGTACATCAGTGGTTTGTTGGAACTGTGGAAAGACTCAAAAGCTCCAAGTTCCTTGGTGTGCCCATCACCGACAGTCTCATACTGGAGCCTTAATACTGCCTGCCTAGCCGAGAAAGCCCAGCAGCAACTTGACTTCCTGTGTAGGATGAAAAAAGCAATACTTCCCAGCTTCATCGTCACCACAATAAGTCACAGTAGAGAGCGTCGTAATGAGTTGTCTCACTGTCTCGTATGTGAACTGCACTGTCTCAGACTGCAGGCCCTTACAGTGGATTGTAAGGAGAGCTGAGAAGATCATTGCGGTGTCTTTACCCACAGTCGACACCTCCTACCACGAGTGATGCATCCCCAAGGCTGCCAGCATCGTGGCCGAATCCTCCCACCCCTGTCACGGACCCTTTACCCTCCTGCTGTCTGTGTGTTCCAAAGCATCTGCTCCACCTCCACAACAGCTTCTACCCGGAGGCAATCAGATTGCTGAACACACCTTAATGGCTACCTGCTATTAAAAGCCACTGTCTTGTGTATTAATGTTGTGTATATTTATTGTCTGGTGTGTATTGTATGTTCAGCACTGTTCTACATTGTCATGTGTCTGCATTCTCTGTAGTCCTGTACATTGTGCTTGAGGCCTGAGGTACGACATTTTGTTCCAATGAAGTTATATTGAGGAATGACAATAAAATATACTTGACTTAACCTGACTAGACAAACACTGGCGGTAGAATGGGTTCTAAGAAGTTCATTCACACTGTCACCCTTGTTTGACCTCTGTCCTGGTAGACCTGCTGTTATTGTAAAATGGAAGCATCTAGGAGCAACAGCTCAACTACAAAGTAAACCACACAAACTCATAGAGCGGGACCACAAAGTGTTGAAGTGCATAGCACATTAAAATCTCCTATACCTGTTGTATTACTTGATATGGTTTTAAACTACCTCCAGAAGTAACATCAGCAAAGGAAATGTGTGTCAGGAGCTTTGTGAATTGGGTTTCTATGACTTAGCACCTGCACACAAGCCTAAGATCACATAATGCCAAGCATCAGCTGGAGTGGTGTAAAGCTTGCTGCCAGTCTGGCAGTCTGAGGAAAAAATCTGGTTTTGCAGATGTCAGGATAATGCTACCTACAGAAAGCATAGTGTCAACGGTAAAGTTTGGTGGAGGAGGGATAATAGTCTGAGGCTGTTTTTCAGGCCCCTTAGTTCCAGTGAAGAGTGAAGTTAATGCTATAGCGTACAAAGGGAGTTTACACAATCATATGCCTCCAACCTTCGGGCAGCAGTTTGGGGAAGGTCATCCTATAACCATTTCTTGTTTTAGCATGACTGTGCTCTGTGCCCAGAGACATTATTAAATGAGTTTGGTGTTGAGAAACTTCAATGGAACTCCAGTGTCCTGCATAGAGCCCGACCTCAACACCACTTAACACCGTTGGGATTCATTTGAATGTTTATTGCGAGTCAGGCGTTCAGTGCCCAAACTCTGTCGACTGATCGTGCACATATTCTCATAGTCACACTCCAAAATCTTGAGGAAAACTTTCTCAGACTTCTGGAGACTGTTCAACCTCAAAGGTTGTAGGGGCCGACTCCATATTAATATGTATATTTTTGGATTGGGATCTGTAATATATAATGTAGATGTGATCATCGGGTGTCCACATACTTTTGGCCATGTAGTGTAAATACCATTTTGATAACCACACAAACATTATAAGCAAAGATACAAAATAAATATAGAATAAGGTTGAGGTTGGCTTTAATGTTGTGCTTTAAGTTTATAAGACTGTTTAACTTTTTAGAACCCACTATTAAGAAAGAAGAAAGGTAGATAAGGGTTAGATACAAAAGACAGGCTTAAGTAGAAGGTGAAGGTTATGTTTGGAGTAGTAAAATCGTTTGGAATACTAACATTACTAACATTTATTTATCTGTGTGTGTGTATTTGTTTGTGTGAATATATGTGTTTTCTGTTTAAGCTGTTGTTGATCTGACGTTTCTGTGTGTTTGTAGGAAGAGGGAAGAGGAGCGTCGACGTGAGGCAGAACAGCAGCTTTCGTTGGTGGAAGCAGAACTGCAAGAACAGATGTCACTGGTGCAAGTGGGAGGCAAAAGACCATCACTGAGAGAGACAGAGCACAACAAAGAGGTTAAAGCACCGGTGACACCAAAAGGTCTCAAACCTAGAAAACCATCAAAAGTTCAACATATCCAGATCAGGACGGACAAAAAGCAGAAACATCAAGGTTTGTAGTTTACACATATGATGCTCATAGTAGTGGAACTGTTGGTACATATTCATACACTCTTGAATAAACCAACTTGGTAGCAGATAAATGTATAGTCATTCTAATGTGCTAGCCCTGTGTGGTTTCACAGGTTTCCAGTAATACATAAGAAGCTACGATACAAAAAATCAACATATTAGAATGCACAAGGCCCTGATCGCAGTGCCGTCTGAAGCAGCTGAAGAAGTCTGGCTGTTTCTCAGGTGGTATGAGAGGAAACGCAGGCATGGCTGTCGCTCATGTGTCAATGTTGGGCTAAGCCTAGCCTCAAAAGACTGGCCACACCTGTATTTTACCAGTGAACGTCAGATGCTACGACCTAGACAATGAGAGAGGATTAACGGGCTTCAGTGTAATCTGAAACATCCCTGATTCAGACATTCAGCTGGTCAAAGTGGTCTAATGTTAGCATGGTTTGCACTGTTTGTATGTTATCTGTGCTTTTTTGTGACATACTGGGAGAAGCGTTTTGACAAAACACATACATGAGGATGATCTGTAGACATCTTGATAAAACAGTAGTGGATGGCAGTCAAAGATTAATCCATAGGCTTCTCTTCTCCTCTAAAACCCTACATTTCTCCAGCTTTTACCCTGTTAGCATTCAGTAGACAATGAATAACAAAAGCAAAGGTACTTCTTACTACCTGTCTAGTGATGTTCTCTAAAGATACTCCAGTTTAACTGAACATTTTCCTTTTTTCCAGTTTTTGTAACGTGTTCTTCAAATAAGCACCCGCATTTTCCTGGAATGTAATTGAAATTGATCCTCATATATAATTTATATATATATATATATATATATATATATATATATATATATATATATATATATATATATAATAATGTTACATTACTTCTTCACTGGTTCAGCAGAAATTGCCCAAACATCATATTATCCCATCTGTATTGAGATTTGTTTGATTCTGTTTATTTTATTTATATTTTGTAACACTTCTTTGATTCACATGTATGCATGTTTTAATGTAATGAGCTTTTTCTGAGATATATAATTACTGATTATTGCCCCTGTCCAAAGATATACTGCATCTTGGACTTGGACGCAAAAATCGC
>CM067497.1:16111251-16135696 GCA_034552555.1 Semaprochilodus insignis
ATATATATATATATAAACCATACATTCCAACAGAAAGAAAACCTAATTTTTACAATTTACATTTTTATTTATAACTTAGTACTAGTAATATAAGTTTATAACTAAGTACTAGTTTGTTATAAGTACTACTTATAAACCTCAAAGACCACTATTCTCTTTTTTCATCAGTGAATTCATGTGCATATATTTTAAAGTCCAATTATATTCATATTAGTATAAAATGAATCCACCCACAACTATGCTAATTGTCTTTGTGCAAGGAACGGCACTGCTTACTCCAAAGCGGAGTAAAGTGAAGAACAACAGTGAGGATTGTTACACGATACAGGGGTTATAATATTGCATTATGTATGCATGCACTTTTAATTAGAGTTTTAGAAACATTTTGTAGAAAACTTTGTTGAAAAGCGTTTAAAGAAGCCAGACTTGCTAATCTGGGCAAACAGAGCTTTTACAGGTTTCAGAGTAGTTAAATGGTGTATGACATCCATGCTAAGATCATGCACATACGAATTAAGACCACTCTCTTTCAGAGCACAGGCGGGACACTGAAACACCGGACACCCCTCACCTCTCGGTGCGCTTAACCCCACCAGTGACTTCTCTGGATGTAAAGCACAGGTCAACTGCAATGACAGAGGTTTTTGAATCTGAGGAATGTATAACCACGCCCGAGCGACGTTCTCCCGCTGGCTCCAGCAGACCAGGCAGCGCAAGGCCAGCACACCCAGGAACCCAGTCAGCACCTGGACCTACAGAGACCACCACAGCTCCCAAAAATGCTGCCCACACCAGGCCCAGGACAGCAGGGAGCCACTCTAGGGCTTCTTCAGCAGGCCGTTCAAAAGCAACTCATGCTGCGTCCACTGAGAACTCCAGAGAAACCGGTTCTAAACCAGTGTCCAAAAGGAGCTGTCCAGCTGCAGCTGTCCAGCAACTCAGCAGTTCGAGTTTCACAGAGAAGCCATACAGGCCCAAGAGAGAGAAAGAGAGGAGGACTGATAAAGAGAAGGAGAAAGGCACTGGCACAGAGAGAGAAGGAGAAAGAGTTGTGGAAAGAGATAAAAACAGAGGTGCAGGGCCTGAAGCAGAGAAAGGGAGACGGAAGGAGAGTGAGAGAGAAAAACAAGTACAAAAGGAGAGGGAACACAGGAGGAAAAGTCTCCACAGGAAGAATCAAGCAGCAAGGATAATACAGACAGCGTGGAGGAGGTATGTATTTCATAGATTACTGTATATGTATCTAAGCATTTAAAACAATGTTCCTGATTTACATAATTATATCCATGTTTTATGTACACACACTTACCCCAGTGCTTTTATAATGAATTCTCTATCTCTATCATCTATATTTAATATCTTAGATCATCCTGAATCTGATACATCCTTACAGCCATCAGTCTACATTGCAAATGTAGTAAACGTTGTACAAATGTAGTTACAAATGTAGACTTGTATGGTTTCTGACATTGCATACAATTGTATACCAAAGTTCAAACATCCATAGTAAAATTACAGGTTATTTTTTGAAAAAGAAACTTAAATATGGAATTTTCCCAGACGTGTTTGTGCACATTTTTTTTTATTTGCTAAATTTTTCAAATATAGACCAATTTGGAGTGGACATCACTTTTACATCACTGGCAGTTGCAGGCCCTTTGTGGTGGCAGAAAAACAGCAGAAACAATGGAAGCCAAACATGTGGGATTCACTTCTTGTGCTGTTGGATGCCAAAAATTAGAATGAAAAACAAATGATCTTCATGTATATAGAATACCACTGTCGTCCTTTGAGGTAAAACTTAGATGTCTATGGTTGCCTTAAAACTTTGGTCGGGGTGAAAAATGCCCAGATGCCGTTTTACACTCCCATGTACACCCAGATGATTTGGCCCTAGAGTGAAACAAGCTGTTTTGCTTTTTATGGTGTGCTCATTAATATTTTGATAAGCTCTGTTATGTTTGATTGGCTGGTGTAGAAGCAACATGTTGAAACCCACACATAAATGAACCTCGACCACAACACAAATTAACGTTGCTGCTCACTGTGAAACTTACAGTTTAAGAAGATCTGCTAAAATCACACAGCATGGCTGCTACTTACAGGTCACAGTTGGGGTTGTGGCGATAGTTAAAGAAGAATTGTGGATTTTTTCCTCGGCATGAAGACTTGATATTGTCCAAGGTTTGAGAAACTGTCCAGAGTACTGTCCATGCTGAGCAAACTGCAATTCAGTGCACTGAAGACCTTTGCATGACATATCCACATGCTGTAGTCATCTCTTATGTGTGCTCCGACTTGCCTATACTTGACATTGATTGTTTAGTGGAGTGGCGTCTCACGTCAGCCTGTTGGGTATTTTGGCGGTGCACTGCTTTTTCTGATGGCATCGGGCACCAGTGTAACCCAACACTCTGTTCACAGATGACCCACAAGCCTGAAGCGCTTCCGTCGTAGCAGTGTTCTCTGTGAAATATGATAGATCTCTCATATACACACTGTAGTGGCAAACCTGCTCAGCAAGATCCATTCACATTCATTCAAGAATAAATGTCAGGAGTAAACCTAGCTTCATATTCTGCATTGCTGTGCCTCCCTGTCGTATCCTGTCTCTCTTTCTGCCTCCATTATCCTCTCAGAAAAGGAGCTATTAGATTTAGCATTTTTATGCATTCTTTGCATTTTTGACTTTTTCTGTCAGACTAAATGACAGTGAAATGTTTTGCCGTCTCTCCTCTTCTCCAGTGGCTCGTTTTTACTCCTTTACTCCTTACTTTTTTTTCTTCTGCTGTTTAATGGGTGATGATAGCCTGGCTCAACTTCCTGTAATTGTTCAGAAAGTTTGAACTATCCATAAAGTGTTTTCTCACCGCAAACACAAACTGAACAATGGTCCTTTTTGATCCAGACTGAGATCACTTCTTTTGGTCAGACCCAATTTTGTGGTCCAAGGTATTCTCTCACATCTGCTATTTTGTTTTTTGTTTTTTTAGGTGTGAAAGCACCCTTATACAATCAAACAAAGCATGTAGTTTCAACAGTAATTTCTGTTTTCTGTAAAATGGACTGCAGGATGTACAAATGTGCGATGATTTGTGCTGATTGGTGGCTATAAGCTTTCATTACTTGTTATCTAGCCCCTTAGCTAACTTTAGAGAATAAAACATGACTTGACTGACTACATTTGGGAAAGGGGAAAAGGGGGAAAATGTGTGCATTAGAATTTCACGAATATAGTAATTTAACCAAAGTTAGACGGTGGGATCTGATCCATTAAGAAACCTTCCCTGAGAGCAGAACAGAGACGGTACACCTCAGACAATGTATGGGTGTGGTTATGGTGCTGTGGGTATCCACTTAAAATGTGAGTGCCCATATGTTGCCCACATGTGCCCTCGCTAACTGTGGTCTGGCGCCATGCCCACCTCCACAACAACACCTTGGTGGGGGTTTTAGCTGAAGAGGGGACTGATTGTGTATGCGTGTGTATATATAGGTGTGTGTATATATATGTAGTATGGTTAAGAGTGGCTAAAAGTTCATGCTGTGTTCACATTCACATTTAAAATTACAACACATAATTCATCACAAAATACCCAGTAAATCATAAAACGAACAACAAGTGCTGGACAGTGCTGGGTAGAACAAAGAGGATATGATATTACTCTAGTGCAAACTTCAACACCAAACTCCAACACCAGCCACCCATTCAACATCACTTGCTCATATTTGAGTCTTTATCCTATGCAGATACTGAATTGTCTAATGTAAATGGAGATGGCAGGACTTTGCTGTTTGGCATTGAAGAAAAGCATATGCAAATCAAATCGGACCACGTGAGCTGTAAACCAATCATGTTCAGCCTTGATGTTAGTGACTCTTCCAAGTGTTACGACAGTTCGCTTTACCAGGTCATTAGCATAACCCTGAACCATTAACATTAGTACTTTACAAAGGTTAGTTTTGACAAAATTTTTAGTTATTAATGTTTTTATATATTTTTAATATACACTGAATTACTGATTCAGAATTACATATACAGACATTTAGTCCTAAATATATTTGCACTACAAAGGACAGTTACTGCTATAGCTAATAGCATTTAGTCACTGTGTTTCCTTTTGTGGATTACTGTCTCCTGCTGTCTTTTATTATCCTACGATCAATTGTGGAATAGGTTTAAATAAACCCTGTCTGGCACTGACTGTCATGTCCTGGTCAAAATCACTGAGACCAATGAGCAGGTGTACAGATGTTCCTAAGAAAGTGCTCAGTGAGTGCAGGACTGTGTCTGAAACATAACTTATATAGTGTTCTGAGGTCCTGAATGTCCGAATCTTAAGTTAGTATAAAGCGCTGCCTGCTGAAGCTGCTCGGTTTCCTCTGTTCTGACAACCTTATAAAACATCACAAAATTTCTGTCCAGAGTTGCATACATTTTTGGGATCTTGCATTGACAATGGGAGAGTCAAACTGCTCTGTAAACAACAAAAAACTCAGATATGTTGGGGTCAGGACTCCTGGGGGGTGTCAGTTCACATGTGAAGATGATTCCTCATGCTTTCTAAACCACTCTTTCACAATCTGGGGCTGATGAATTATGGCCATCCTAAAATATGTCCATGTCTTCAGGGAAGAAAAAAAATCCATTGGTGGGACAAACTTGGTCATTCAGTAAATTCAGGTGGTCAGTTAACTTCTGTTATGATCACATAACATTGCTGAGCCTTTACCTGACCAGCTGAAGCACCTCCAGATCATAACGCTGCCTCCAGAGTCTTGTACTGTGGGCACTATGTGTGATGGGTGCATCACTTCATGTGCTTGCCTTCTTAGCCTGATGTTCCTATCGATCTGGAATAGAGCCAATCTGGACTCAGCAGACCACATTATCTCTTTCATTGTTCAGTCCAATCTTTGGCTGTTTTATGTTATCAAACGTTTTTATGTTATCACATTAGCAAAAAAGACTAGATAAGAAGTAGGCAACAGACACTGAAAACAAATAGAAGTATCATATGCACATTAAGCGTGTGTTGGCTGTAAAAAAAATAATAAAAAATAAATAAATAAATACAGTTAATGGTAAATCAAAATTGGCATTTGCAGTTTAGTCCAAAACTAGGCTTATGTCAAAACGAGCACACAGCCCAGATTCAATCCACTGAGCTACTTGCTTTTCAGCAGGCTTACATATTATTATTATATGTTAAATATATAAACATATAATAAACATATATTGTATTATTTTCATTGTTTTCATTTAATTTTATTTTATTTTTATTTTTTTCAGGTCTTGTGTTCAGAGGCGGCTGAGGGAAGTACTACGTGGAGGTGTAAAAAGGGCGGAGCCTGCAGAGGTCATTGCAATCCTGATTCAGGTTTTATGGGACCAGCCTGTCCATATTGATCTCACTGACCAAAAAAACATTTCGGCAGTGCAGTCGCCACCTATTAAGGCACCGGGGAAGAAAAGCTCAGTGCTACAAAATATCTATGGTGAGTCACTATGTATGTATGTATGTAAGTAGTAATTTTGGTGAATCAAGAAGTGAATCCTTATCTCAGAATATCTATGACTGAGTGAGTATTTATTTGTTTTTGTTTGTTTGTTTGGAGATGCTATCAGTGGATGGAATACATCGATCAAAACAATACTAACAGAGAAGAAGCACTTTTCTTGCTCTGATAACTGTTCAGAAATTGATGATCAATAATTGAACGTCCTAACTCTTGCCTCAGAATTTCTAGAGCTTCACATACTCTTTTCAAGCCGAAGGAAAGCTTCTATATAGAAGGAGTATTTCATGCAGAATCTATCATTCAATAGCCAGTTCCTTACTGTGAGGTCAGGTTGGAATAATGTAGCTAATATTCTTTTAGGAACTAGCAGTGAATTGGTGGTCACTTGATTCTGATGAATTTATGAAAAGAAGACTAATTTATGCTCTATACAGTTAAAACCATTTATTAAAATTTGGATGTTTCTCTGAAAAAAATATTGCAAATTTAACAGAATACAGTCAAAAGATACTGAGAAGCAATGTAGCATAGTGCTGTCAGTCACTGAGCCGCTGAGAATCAGCCCATGCTGGTTCCCCCTCTAGGATTTTTCTTTTCCTTACAATAATTGTCACACCTGTCACTGAGGCTATCTGACCTTTTTCCTAGAGTGCTCATTGTCCTGGTGTGACCCGCTCATCTCCCCTTTGCCGTCTACAAGTGCCTGGAGTTTCTGTGATCTGAACCGTTTCAAATAATATATGTGCATGGGCATGTGAATGAAGAAACTGATTTTACAGACAGTGGTCTTTATGTAATATGATATTTTGTACCTTGGCAGAACATACTGGGCAACAATTAGCCATAATAATAGACTGTTCATTGGTATAGTTCAGATTATCAAGCTCTGCTAGTGCACTAAGGTCCACTGACTGAGTAAAAAGGATGGAATGTATACGAAGTTGAGGGGAAATGCCCTCTTACGAACAATCTCCATCTATTGTACAGCTGTGCATTAGCTTAGCAGTGCAGAATGATGATACATAAAGCTAAAAAGATAAGTACAATTAACTGCAACCCCAGTCTGTTTTGTTTCTCTAGCCACATTTGCCGGGAGAAAGAAGCCTCCCTGGTAATTCTTGCATCAGTTTGTCAGAATGTGTAATTTATTGAATGTGTAAAATTATGTCTAGTCTCTAATAACATCATTGAATGTGTCTGGAATTACCTGAATTATAAAAAAAAAAAAGCAGAAAATGAAACCAACTTCTAAGACTGAACTTTTGCAATATGGGAAAATATACCCACAGGTGTCTATAAAAAACTGAAGGCAGGTTCCTGAAAAGAACAGAAGCTAAACTATATATTGATCAGTTTGATAGGTGATTGATTAATTGTACTAAACAAATGAAAGGGTGCTACCTGACTTGCACAGTACTGTGTCTACCAAATAGTTGCTCATAAGACTGGACGCTGTTCATGTTTCCAAGGAGGAGGTGTAGGATGCTTCATAAAATATCTCTGGCCAGAGTGCTTTCCTAAAGAGCATGTTTAGGTCCATTTCTGAGACTAATCATGAGGCGCTACATAAATACACTGCAGGTGTTGCATTTTGATGCAACATTCCTCCATCTCATAATCTCACACACTTTCATATCAGTAGATAAGGTGGAGTTTCGACCCAGTTAACGCAACTGACCTTCACAGACATGAACAGGTGATGATGGCTGAGCAAGGTAGAGACACACACACGCGCTCTCTCTCCCCCTCTTCCCTGACAGTCGCTCTGCTTTGAAAAGTTCAGCGCTGTCAGATGGAATGTCGAGCTGTCTTCTTGTGCACACACACCTTCCCTAGTCTTGCACAACGCTCAGTCAAATTGGACACACACATATACAAACATGGACCTTCTTCTGAGTTTGCGTTAACAGCTCACAAGCGTGCAGATGGAAGTGCTTTTGCGTAAGAGCCTTTTTTTTTTTTTTTTTGGTTGTTGGTTTTCTTTTTGACCTAGACTTTAACCCCCACAGGTGGAGCCCATGCCAAGAAGGGGCGCTCTCTCAGAACTGTATCTGCCCTCAACACACACAGCCAGAGTCAACTACTGCTGGACCTGTCGCTCAAGACCAACAAACAACGTGAGTGGAAACTTAGTACACAAGTACACAACAACATGATAGTCTCTGTTTCCAAGCACTCGTGAGGGGTCAGTTTTTTCTCTAGTGTAGCCTTTGACTGTTCCACCCGCTAAGTAGCTAGGCCTCCCCCAATCACGTAATGCTACCAAACTGGGGGGTCGAAGGCTAGCACATGATATATCAGAGATATGTGCTACCACATCTTTCCAAACTGCCAGTAGCTCAATATTATTGGACAGCACATTGCGCTTGAAAGAGAATGCTGACTGCCAGTGCTGGCATGTCAGCTCACTGATGCCCACATCGATAGAGAATGATGAGGAGAGGGCAGGCTCTCTTGTGCTGCCTTCCGACTGCCAGCCCAAATCCAATTTTTGTCTCCTGTGTCCACATATGATGTCCGTGTCACCAGCGTAGTTACGTAGTTACTGATACCTACATTATCACACAGCACTTATCACGGATAGACTGATGAGTTCTGGACACACAAATCCGATCTGATCACTTACAAATAACAGCACAGGCTGTCGTCCCAAAAGATCTGATTTAAGAAACAGATCTGATTTGTCTACAGTCTGAACACATGACATGGATGCCTGTATCATTGCCAGGGATCAAACTTGCAAATTTCGTGATTGTAGGGCCAATGCTGGTTGCTTACAACCAGTCAGATTCCACTCTAACCTATAGTAAAGTGTTCAGTAGGGATTTGGATATATATGTGTAAAATCATTTTTGTTTACTTAGTCTGGTATTTAAATAATGCCTGTGTAGTTTGGAATACAAAGATGAAGCAAATTCTGGCATGGTTTTCTGTTCTTTTACAAGGAAGTTATTGCCCATACTGGTCATCTCTATGCTACAGATCAGGTTCAAAGCCAAATGGCCAGTCTAAACTGAGCAGTATATGGAAATATTTTACAGAACAAGCTGGAAGATTTGTACCCTACAAGTTGTTTATGTTACCATTTTTGTTTACTGGTCAGTTTATGTGACTGGTATCCGTATTGTATCCTGCTAAGACTTTAGCCACATGCACATTTCAGTTGGGCTGAAATCTAATTGCATGGGATGGACTATGTAAATGCGCTCATTCAAATATTGCACCTATATATGCATGTGGTTCTTGTAAGTTGTCTGTGGTGTGTTTTGCACAGTAGTGTCTGTCCATTTTGCTGTTAAGCATTTTGTTTTATCCAGTTCCCAATCATGTGCAACCCCCATGATTATGGTCCTCGCAGACACAAATCACGTGCCCAGTTTCAGCTGAACTGGGAGGGGGTTTGTTGTCGAGTGTGACTTGGAGAGACGGATGCCTTTACACTGCTATAGCATGTGGATCAAATGCATCTCAGGCCACCTCCAGAGGTGATTTGAGTGATTGGATCTGAATCCATTTTAAGTGCAGTTTCGGTGCTTTTACACTTGCATTTTAACGTGGTCTGGCCTTATTGAGATATAATCCTGAAACTCGAGATGCACGAAGTGATCAGGTGTAAATGGGGTCCAAGTCACATGTTAAATTACAAAGTCAGTATCAAGACAGAGTATCAAGTTACATATATCTAAAACAAAGTAAATGAGCAAATAAACTAAACAATCAGGTACAGATCTTCTCACAGACTACAGTTCCCCACGGTGAGGGATTTCACATCGCTAACATCTAAAGCGACACATTTCTTGTGCAAAACTTCACATTGAGTTTAACATCTGTGAACTCAATCATGTAAATTCACATCTAACCGGTTGTGCCTCTGCTCTGATCTCTAAAAGGGCGGGACTTCATATAGCAGCACTTAAGGTCCAGAATAGAAAAATGCCATGCTTTTAACATTTCTTTCTTTCTATGTGCGAAACATATTAAAAAGGGACATGCTGATATGCAGTCAGATGGAAAGCTGTATTAGCTATAGGGATTGACTAGTTGATCTCTAGTCAACTAGTCGACTTGTCAACTTTACTGTTCAGCTTGGCGTTGACTAGTCACAGATCGCGTGATTATGACACCAACAACATGCATGCCTCAGAAAAGACAACAGGTTAGGAGTCAGTTCCCTGAAGGCTAGGAATGCGATCCAGGGCATGTGATGCTGTACTGACCAGTGTAAGTTGTGTTGTTGGAGAGGGGGCACAACACTCTATGTTATCAGTTATGGAACTCAAAATTTCTCTTTAGGAGGATCTTGTTTATCGCCAGTGTTCGGGTCCAGTCATTAGTTAAATAATAAACATCTAAACATCATAAGCATCATTATTAAGTAGTTATAATACATAAATATAAAGGATAATAGTGACCTGTTATGTGTGCTGAATATGATGCCGACTGATGCAGCAAGATCTGAGGTTTAACAGTATAGATGAATGTGGACTCTTTTATTTGAGCTATATGCCCTGCTATTGATTGGCGGCCTGTCCGGGGTGTTACCTGCCTCCTGCCCACTGAATGCTGGGATGGGCTCCATGCCCCCCGTGACCTAGAAGGATAAAGTGGTTTAGAAGATATGTGTGTGTGTGTGAGTGTGTATTTGAGTTATACCTGCATATTAATGATTTTTGTAAGATGGGTATGACTGAATTAATAACCATTAGTTAATACTTTAAACCATTCATAAACCTTTGTATAGGTAGTCTTGTTGTAAAGTGGTACTGGATATCAGAATAGCCAAAATGGTTTAAAAAATGCCCATCTCTGCTGTCCAGATGACACTGCGCCTGATAACGAGGCTTCTTCTTCACTCACTAGCCATATTGTTTTAAGGAAAATCTTCATTTTGTGTTATGACTTACAGACTGTCTGTGTATGTGTGTTCTCCCCTCAGTCAGCGGTATGGAGTGTGTGCACTTACTGGACTCTTTGAGCCAAGCCAAGCAGTATTCCTATCACTTACGGCCTCAAAGCGCCAGCAACCAGAGCAGTCGCAACAGGACCAAGGACTGAAAGACTCTCACAAAACCGTACACGCATCACAGTGTACCTATTAAATGGACCACCTACACTAAACATATACACAAAAACGACTGAGCAGCCCATCACCACATCCCGCTTCCACAAACTGAAACCAAAGACTGACATACATGCAAACACTAAACCCACGAAATGATGCTGAAACTCACACATACCTGCTAATTTATATATCTGGGTCAGGAAACAAGTTCTTGGGCCGGATGTTGAAGGACGGACCTCAGTGTTACATCGTGTTACCTGAAACCCTTCAGAAATGCAAAAGCAGACATTTGAACATGCATTGTGATGCACTTTTATTTAAAGTTGTAATGGAAAACAGCACTCTGTTTTTTCCAGCTATTGTTATCGAGTATATCAACTGTTAATCACTAATATCCAGTTTTGACCCTTTGCATTATTGTTATCACAGAAGGCTGCTATATGCAAATGAGCCCTCTAACCAATCAGTATTTTTGTTGTTGTTGTTGTTGTTGTTGTTGTTGAACTGTGTGCTTTGAGCATCCTGACCAATTCCAGTTCCACATTTCCACAAGGTATGCAGCAAATCATTCCATTAATAATGCAGGCCAGAATAATGCAGGTCAGTCTGTAGCAATGCCACAGTATTGATTCACGAGTGCATCTGTAATGTACAATACGGTGCAGAAGTCCAGGGGACCACCTTTCATTTACTTCATTTAATGTAAAGTCAGAACAGCCATTATTCATTCATTTCCTATTCATTTCCAGGAGATATTTCTGACATAGTTCAGACTTAAGATAAGCCACTTGCATAAGACAAGAAGGTAGGAAAATTGGGAGTTCAAAGAAATACTCATGGATGGAAACAGCAGGATTTCTAAGAACAAAGTGACACCTGGGGTATGTTCAATCTGTCGTAATATTGTTTTGCTACGGTTTTCAGATTGAATGACATGTTTAGTTGAACTAGTGTGCAGTGGGCTTTGATGTACATTTCTCTCATTTGATGGGTGTGTTAGAACTGTTGCCCAGCAATGTGCATATTAACACGCCCTTATAAAAAGGACATGCACACAATGTACTCTGATAAAGTCCTCTACAAATGTGACTGCTACAGCTTGGTGTACACTAAAGACATCAGAAGATGGAAGAATGATACCAAGAATGGCCTTCTTAGCTACCATAGTTGCTTGCCTAACAGCACAGTGCACCACAGTTGCCATTT
The DNA here is from genome assembly GCA_034552555.1 of Semaprochilodus insignis. NCBI lineage: Eukaryota > Metazoa > Chordata > Actinopteri > Characiformes > Prochilodontidae > Semaprochilodus > Semaprochilodus insignis. The sequence continues at coordinate 16,123,043 of CM067497.1, forward strand.
AAATAAACATTCTACTACATTTTGCCGATGCTGAAGTTAACACTGGTGAAGTGCCAAAATGTTACCAATGACTAGTACTCTGTGGCCATTTTAACTGGACCTTAAATAAGTGAAGGGTGGTCTCTGCACAACGCTATATTGGAGGGTGGATCGTAATCGCATGTAAGGAGCAATGAATAAGTGATCAGATCGGTCTTTTACTCATTCTCAAACTCCTTGTGCAAACCACATTCGTTTGCTGATCACATTGTCAGTGTTACTCTTACCCGACTGTGACAGATATGAAACATGGCCAGCATCCAGATGTCTATGCCAAACCTCTATTGCCACTGACGACCACATAGGTTGAAGGTTAAGCCCACAAACACAGCATATGCATGAGATAACCTTTCGCTCTGTCATCGTCAGGTTATACGCCTGTCATAGAGGTGACATACAGCTGATATAACAAGACCACCTGCTCAGGCGTGCTCACGGCACACCAAGACACTAAAACACGACCTGCAGACTGGCTACGCACACAATTGCAAACAGGCGGAATATAATAACCAGCAGTGGAAGTCGTGCCAGTTTCGTGCTCTACAAAGGACGCCACGCTAAACTTTTTTAAGTTAATATTCGAAAATTGATGCAGCCTTGCCTCCATGTCCAGAAAACAGAATAAATGTCTTTATTTATAGCTTTTAATACTATCTACACATATTGTTCAGATTTTCCTTCCAGGCCCTTATTTATTCTACATATGCTTTTTTTAAATCCTCTTTTTATTATTGAAGGACAGGTACTGCATTTTAAGAGCTTTTCATATAATATAATGTTGTTTTTTCACATGTGCCATAATGGTGAAAGATGAGACAAGGCTAGGTACTGCTTTTTAAAGAAATACTCCAGGGGGATTCAACCAAATCTCCATATGCTGCATCTGTATCATATGATCAATTACCACAATCATTTTGACATGTTTCCCTGTACATAATAAATAGATGATTCAAAACATACTTACAGTAGAAGTTAATGGGCAGGTTGAAGCATCTGCACATTCATTTCAATTATTTAAAAAAAAAACTGACACAGATGGAGACCTAAATACCCAGGACATCCTGGAAAAAAAAACCAATCCATGTGGTTGCCAGGATTTGGATTTGACGGCACTTATGATATTATAATAATAAAGCTATTTACATGGAAAATGTGACATGTATACAGTATACAATAGAATTCTTCAGCACCTGGCCATTGGCTTAAACTGTAAAGGTGTTTGAGTGAGTATAAACTATGGTCTATGGTAATCAAACACTAAGAGCTTCTCTTATCATGTTGGTTTTCCAGTTATGTGTGATGATGGTAAAAGATATTGCTGCTGTCTACAGAGTCATAATTTTGAAATTGATACACAATATAAAGGGCAACAAGCCTTTGGAAATTATATCAAAAACTGAAAAAACAAAAGAAGTTTTTTTTCTGACAGAAGTGATATACAAGAATCGGTACTGCCTGTTAAAGGAATACCCCAGTGGGATCCAACCTAATCTCCATATGCTGCATCTGCATCATATGGTCAGCAGTTACCACAGACAATAACTTTTTGTCTGCACATAGTAAATGGACTCAAAAAGGTGCTCAAGTATCTCCCTGGTCACTTCTGCTTTATTATTCATATCAATGCAGATTTTGCGTTAGAGGTGGAGTGTTAGCATGTCAAATAGCATCCCACACATTTTCAAACGGGGATAGGTCTGGTGACCACGGTGCGTCCTTACACAAATATATTGGTCATCTCCACCAAGACAAAAGCAGGATCACTGAAGATAACCCGCTGCCAGTCTGAGTTACTCCATGACAGTCTGGCTTGACACCACTGCAGTATTTGGTGACGCTGACGTGGTGTTGAGGGCAGTTACCGTAACAGTATGTAGTCCTGCGATGTGCAACCCCTCTCAAACTGTTCTCCAAGGCATACATATATGCATTACATGACTGCATATGAGTGCGTGTGTGTGTGTGTGTGTGTGTATATATACACACATATACATATACACACACATACATACATACACACACACACACACACACACACACACACACACACACACACATTCCACAGACCTGCACTGTCTGATGTGATGAAGCACCATCCTATTCCTTTGACATAACCCGTTACCAAACATCAGTACTTGCCCTCAGTAATGCTCTTTTGGCTGATTACAATCACATCCTCACAGCAATGTTCCAACATGTAACGTAAGGCAGTCCAATCAGAATAGACTCTGTTACTGCAGCTATTCCTATAAATACCCTTGACCCAAGAAGAAAGCCGAATGAGCAGGTGTCTACAAAAGTAAATTACTGTCTGTGGTAATTAAACACCGGGGCATTTCTTTAAGAGCTTTTATCAGGTTGATTTTCCAGATATGTGTCATGAGGTGTACAACACGAACCACCTTTTAAGGTATTTTTCTAGTGTTGGTTGACTGACATTATGTGCCATAGTGAAACAGTAAAAGATACCTCATTTTGGATGTGTAGGAAAGCACGTGTGTTGGCTGTGTCTCAGCTGAAAGCTTGCAGGCCTTCAGCAAGGCAGCCACCGTGGATGAAGTCAAAGGCTCAGTCCCTCACAACACTTCCAGCAGACCAAAGACACGCTGCTTGATCAACTTTGTAGTTCAAGGTTTTTAATCTGGTTATAAACATTTCTAGTCTGTTTTCAGCAGTGTCCTCGAAGCAGTTAGCTTCTTTTTTTTTTTCCTCTCCTTGAATACTCTGAGGAGTCTGATGAACATTAACAGGAAGCTGCTGGAAAGGTTTGGTTGTTGGGCGGTTGCTAAGTGAATCATTAGCACATTGCTTGTGTATTACTATTTTAACCCATGCGAGTAAACACTGTTTTATTTTTTTGCTAATAAAGAAAAAAGAAAGAAAGTAAACAGGAAGGCTGTGTTGAAGTAATTATCACAACAGGTTTATTTTTTTCCTCGTATTAAAAAAGCGAAAATCAGAGGAGAAGAATAAAGAGACCGAAAGGAAAAATACTGAATCCCAGTGCTGTTTAGTAGATGTCCCTGGTGGCCATGTTGGCTCGGTGAGTGGATACGGTTACACTGTAGCAGTAGAGCAGGTCGGTCAGCCACTGCTCTCGAGTCTCACCGCCAGAGAAACGCTGTGGAAAACACAAAAACACAATTTCAAACACCCAAACTCCAAACTCGGTACACTTACTACTCGGATCTTTATTTAAATGTGCTGCTTGATAATAAGTGGGACATTTTAGGTGTTTTAACTCAAGGCTCAAGGCTGAACTGAGAGAAGGGCTTTATAAGTAACTGCAGCAAACAAGAACCACAGCACCTTAAATCTCACCTACAGGTTATGCGAGTTCAAGTCTACAGTGCTGTGTGCATGAGATGCTAACTGGTTGAGCAATGAATTGACTTCATGGTTGCCTCCTGAATGGAAAACCAGTAAAGGCTCAATGTTAAAGCTGGTAAAGAATGAAGCCTTCTGTCCATACTCTGCATATACTTTATGTATATTTGTGCATGTTCTCTGAAAGCTTATGTATACAGACGAAGAAGTGTCATACCACTGGGGGCCAATAAGAAACACGATGCAGGTTCCTCTCATTGGTAAATGAGTGAAAAGAATTCCCTCTCCATACGTCGTGAAGCATTTAATGGCCTCACAGCCCACCGCGGTCTACAATGCTGTATCCTTCGTCTCTGCACAGCACTATGTTTGTTGTTGTCAGAAACTTTTGATTCTGGAGGAATCTAGTGGATTTACTGCATTAACACTGACGCCACTGTGAGGGACACATGGAGATATGTGGACATATGACTGTTACAGTGTTTTAAACGGACGGCTCTATTTTTCTAAGGGAGCAGAAAGGAGCCTTAATCAGAGATGGAAGGATTGATCGGCTACGCACTGGTGTCAGCCAGTTCTCCGGCTAAATCTGTGATCGGACGATATCGCTCTAACTTGGCGGATTCTGAGCTGATCAGTGACGTTAAACATCTGAGCCATGTTTCGGGACGAAAACTCCGGGCCTTGCATGCTGCTAGAATAGGACGTCAGTCAGTTTTTTTTTTTTATTGCTCCTGTGATTTAACACCACTAACCTAATACGACGCTTGAGAATACAGCACTCACCCCTATACAGTGAGTATCAGGCAACATGACTGCGGTATATGGATGACGGCAAACTGGATATGCTATCCTTTTAAAAGGAGCCGCGATACACAATTGTATAATATCTATAACTATACTGCATAAGAAGAGTCAGAATTTCATGATAAATAGACCACCAGGAATGTTTTTTTCCTTCTCCTGTAAAGTTGCTTTTGGAGAATTTGCTCAGACAGTGACGATACATAACAACAAACAGTAATAATAATCTGTCTGTATCACTGTGTGATACATGCGATACGTTCTGATGCAGGATTAGAAAAGAATCTTCTGTATTTACATATTTATTTATTTGTCTGATTACGCTTTTGGCAATTCCCAGTGTTATCCCAAAAACTAAGGGACAACTATGATGATAACATTTTGTTTAAATAATAATATAACCAGTGCGAGGGCAAGATCTGTATTTTGTTTCTTATGTTATGTTTTTTTTTATGTTAGTGTTTTTATGGCTTACAGTAATAAAAGCAAGCCAAAAAAAATATAGTAGACTATCTCTCAAAATCCAATGAGCAGAGCTTTACAAGTTCAGTAACTTGCATTTCTGAGTGCAGGAGAAGGAACCTCCCAACATGGCTCTATTACTCCTAGCAAACTGTGGATTCCAAGACGGAAGCTAGAAGCATCCCTACGAGCGAGTCACGTCTTCTGCTTTTTGTTCAGACGCGGCTGCTTGACTCGCAGTGAGGAGAAGTGCAGTGATTTGTGTACGTTCCTGGCAAAACATTAAGCCTTTAATAGTCTTAACGACAGATCATAAAACAAACAGATATAGTGACTCAGTATGGGAAGCTGTTCCCTTTCATTTCTTCCAATAGTGAAGTGTCGTGGGTAAACTTGCAGACCATCTTTTACAGAAACAAGAGTCAATATTGTTGCACTCAGCACTGACGGCTTCAAACAGCTGAAAAACAAGTGAGTATGCGTTTAATGCGAGACAAAAGATTTGCTATAGGGTGTAAATCTGGACTCTGACCAGCCAAAACAATCAGTAAAAACAGTGAGCTTTGGGCTTGGCTTATTCTTCTGCCCAGGAGTGAACTCTTCCTGAGGCTAAAGCTGGCTTCCTGTTTGCCAACTTCGTATTCAGATTTTCTGTTTCACCTTAAATGGGCCACCAACAACATGTAACTGCCGTGATATTTAAGGTGGAACGGAAAATTCAAATAAGAAGCTGGTAAATAATAAGCTTGGTCACCTTTTTTTCGGGCATCTCATGGTGACTGTACTTAACTGGGAAACCAAAGTTTTCCCAAGCGGGATAAATGTGAGGATGATTTTGCTTGCTCAGATTTGCTCATTATACTTGCCATTTTAAGCAATTTGGCTAGTCAACCATCCAAGGTAGACTAATCAAACCAAAAGTATAGTGTATTTTTTTTTTCCAGACCCAAGCGGGCTGCATGGAACGTTATGGTTATGGAATATTTCGGGAATACCATGAAATGTGGGGTAAAAAACTGTGGTATACAAGCCATTCCAATTCATGTTAGTGTCCACTATCACACATTTTATATCATTCAATCTTGCAATCAAATCACACTGCATATCATCTCATGATAGCCCTACTAAAACGGCAAGTTTAGAAGTAGAAAGAAAAATCATTTGATGATGATTTTGAAGTTTAATGTAAGTTAATGGAGTATTGGTAGCACTCTATTTACAGTACAGTAAGAACCCAATATTTAATAGGTAAATATTTATCAATATCAAAAATAGCAATCGCAGTATTATGTTTTGTAATACAGAATCAATTCACATGACCACAGATAATTTATATGCAAAGATTTGTTGACAATTTTGGTTCATTTTGTATTGTGTTTCAAGAGGAACCCAGAGGAATGAAACTTGGTATGTAGGTTCGACATTGTGAGACATACAAATGATTCACGTTTCAGGACGGGCCTTATCGCTGTATCTGACTGACAATAAAAGGTCATTCTGTTGTGCGTGACATGAAAACATGTAATTAGGGATGAGCAAATGCTGATGAGCGACTATGGGGTGAGCGAATATTGAATAAATATCAGAGCAAACATACTAACTCTGAACTATGTATGGATGCGTTTGTATTTGTTTGTAGTATATACCACTGTTTTTAATTTATATATACACCTGACCTTTCTCATATTAGTTACTGATATTTACACATCAACCTTGCGAAGTATGTACCAGGTATTATTTATAACTATGACCCTGTAACCTTTAACTACTACTACTTAAAAAAACACCTACTTACTGGAAAATAAAAAGTGCTACAATGGTTTTATTAAGCATTTTTGGACCACTTTCTTTTTTTTGGCCATTCTACATGACATTTTCATACAATATAAAGGGCAGATGATGTTTATATATAATAATGTAAACAAAAAACAAACAAACAAAAAAAACCTCAGCAAATACAGGTGGTGAAAAGGATACTAGTTATGTTTAAAGGAGTGGTGTGTAACCTCTAGTGTAACCTCTTAACTACTGAAACCCCCAAATCCCTGGAGTGTAGGTCACAGAATCAGCCGTTTACACTTCACACCTCCTAACATTCAAGGCTCCGAGCATTCTGAGAAACAAAAAAAAAAAAAAACACCCTGATGCTGTTCATCATACAGCAAAAACAGTGGTTTGTGTCTCATGTACAAAATAATTATTTTATTCTTGCCCTCTGCACTTTTCAAAACATTACACCAATGTGGACGGCTACGGCAACTTCAGTCTCTCAAGCAACTTGTGTAGGTTTATGAATACTGATGCAGAGTGATGATAAGAAAGTGTCTATTCATGGGGGGGCACTTTGGTCCAAATGAAGGTTTGCCCAACAGTGCAGAGATTAGGTTCCGCAGTTGAACTGACAGCTACCATGAGCACAGCTACCCATCTACTAGAATAGAGCCACTGTTGGAATGTCCAGGAATTTTACAGGGCTGAGCCGGCAACCACATTCTCTAAAACGAATCTAAACATAATAGTAGGTGACATCTTCCACTATGATATTGAATCCATTCTCTCTGTACCGAAGTTCAACACAAGACTTTTCCAGGGAAGGAAACAACACACTGTTTCTAGGTTTCCTCTTTATTTGTTTCCACTGTGGTTTGGTAAACTGTTCTAATTCCACCCTCCCCAATCACACAATGCTACCAATGCTTGGAGAGTGCCACCACATCTTTCAAACTGGCACTTGGATGGCTCAACATACTTGGGAGAGAATGCCAATTCTGAGTTTTGTTATGTCAGCTAACAGTGACCCATGTTGGCTAACACTGCTCTAAGTGATGGGATAGAAGGAGGGCCAAACTACCCACTCTTGACGATGGGGCCAATGCTTCCTATTGTATATGTAAAGTTACATGCAAGTACACTGGAGAACATCTGCAATTTCATAGTAAATCAGCCTGTAAGTGTGCAGCTGTACCAACCGTCAGATCCTGTATGATGTTCTGCAGCAGGGAGCTGTTGGCGGCCATGTGGTTACGAAGCTGCGTGTGTTGCAGGAGCAGCGAGAGGATCTGAGCCAGCAGGGGTAGCTCTGACTCAGACAGCTCACACACACGGAGGGACTGCAGCACCAGCCGCAGCAGCCGAGGTACTGTGCTCAGCGCGGCGAAACATGCTTCCCAAACTGCATCCCTGTGGACCAAGAACATCCAGAAAAACAGGTTAAAACAACAGCTAGTTTTCAGGGTGAGCATGGACCAATAGAAGTGACCTCGTGGAGGGAAAAAAAAAAAAAGTTTTACTTTGTTGCGGCTCTGTCCCTTTATTCAACATGTAGTCAGGCCAAGACGTTTTGTGTTTAAAGTTTGTCTCTTCAGTTTTTTGCACTGGATACTAATGTAAAGAGATGCTCACACCATGAATTAAGACAAGATTTAGGAAGGCAGTACAAACTGGCCAATGTCTAAAAATATTTAGCATGGTATGTTCTAGTTAAAAGAACCGTTATTATCGATCTGCTGCAGTTTTGACTTTTATTCTCTTCTACTTATAGTGCATTTGGTTTTGGTGAACGTCACTTGTTTTGTTGAAAACCTTTAAGTAATAACCACATTAAGTAATAAGCTCACCGGAAAAAAAAAAAAAAAAAAGAGAGAGTCACTTTGAGTGTTTAGGGTGGTAGTAACTTCAGACTCCTGCAGATGGCGATACACAAGGATGATGGGATTGAGAAGAGGCGGTGCAGTGCAGTGAATGTCTCCTACCATGTGTGGCAAATGGGTCCAAAGCAGATGTTAATGATTGGCTAAAAGGAGTGATTGTATTTGGGTGTGTCAAAGGCCATAGTGTGAAGGAAGTAGCTGAATCTGCAGGTGTATGGAAGCGTACGGTCATACGGGTCTACCAGCAGTGGCTAAATCCAAGTCTACAGGAAAGATGTCCTCTGAATCGTGCCAGGGAAGGCATCCACCAAATCTGGCCCTACTACACCATCCGTGACTGAACACTGATGTGGACTACATCCAGAAACTTTTCCAGTCCATGCCAAATCCAATCACAGCTGTTATTCATGCTTGTTTAGGTATTACACACCATTAGGTACGTCAGTCACAGGTGACTCATTTTTGTCCAGTGAGCTTATAAGCTCACTGAGTAACCCAATATCTTGTGTAAACTACTTCAGCTGTGATTTTAACAGAGGCTACTGCATACGTGCATTCATGAGCTGTTTCAGGTGCACAATCATAGAGAAACTTCAGACTACAAGTAATTTCCAAACCCATGTTTACATTAAATAAGTGTTTTCCATTGCAATACTCATTCTGATCGCTCCATATTTCAACTAAACACCCGGACCCTGTACCGAAAAAAACTGCAAAAATACATGCACCACAGGCGTTTGGGAATTTACTCATATCACAACCTGACAGCTTAAGAGCCCTATAATAATCCAAAGTCCAATGTCTACATATTATTACAATATTATTTGGTACCTTGTTTTGATCCTGTTTTCCGGCTTTAGACAGGGATCAGAAGAATTTTCTCTACTTCTAAAAGTACCAGGGCCAGAGCTTACTGCTCCAAAGTAAATCCCAGTGACTTTGGCATGGTCATTTTACAGCATTAAGTCGAGCTGAAGTTTCAAAGCACATCAGTATTTTTTTTTTTTTTTTGTTCCGTTCACTCAAGCTAAGCTTAATGTGAAGAGCCGTGGAGCATGTACAGGTAACATTAATAGTGTAGTGCGAAGTGCCAGGCAGATTCTTAATAACCATCTTTCTCTCTCATCCAAACAGAAAACAACTGACTATTGCCGCACACACCCACACACTGCTTAAAAGAATACGAACACCAATTTCCCAACACCAGTGTGCTTTATCATAAGGTTACTTGTCAATCATTGACGATATCCAACATTACTTCATGCTATTGCCAGGCCTAGTATAAACCTCCATGCCTGGTTCGCTACATTAGCCGTTTGGCTCCAGTACAAAACTAAAAAAGCCAACTTTGGACACTGAAAACAGCTGGTTGACTACATTTGCTGTAAAGAATACCTTGTAGACTGAATTATCTGCTAGAGTTAGTTAGTCATAGTATCTGCTAAAAGTCTGGGGGACAAATTACATGTTCTGGAGATTTTGAAAACTAGTTAATATATCCTCTACAAAGAACGCATTTTTGCACATCTTAATGCTCAATTACTGTTTAATCGCTTAATTTAACATGAAATGTGGCCCATGCAAAAGTTCTGGCATAATTTTAGGGTTTATCTTTCCAATATGTTGAATGTATTTAAAAAAAAAAAAATCCCGTATCCTTTTCTTTTTTGCATTACTTGCCATCCCAGTTTCCCTTTGCACTGTGAAAGTTTCATGTAGAAGTGTCATGATGAAAGGACAGTTAGAAACAGCCCAAATGTAACTGTCCAATTAAATTCTATTACAAGCTAACAGTGTTTGATCTTTCTCCTATAGGTCTAGTACTTTGGAAACATAAGGTTTTGTTATGACAGGGAAAATATTGTTTGTTTTCTGTAGAAGACGCGTTATTTATTTTAACTATTAAATAACTTTTATCTACACTCACTGTCCCTTTTATCAGCTCTACTTACCATATAGCACTTTGCAGTTCTACAAATAAAGACTGCAGTCCATGTAGTTCTCTGTATACTTTGTATACAGTGACACTGATGTGGTGATGGTGTTAGTGTGTGTTGTGCTGGTGTGAGTGGATCAGACACAGCAATACTGCTGGAGTCATCTCAGTGTCACTGCTGGTCTTGGAACAGTCCACCAGCCAACCACGGGCAGTGTCCAGTGACCACTGATGAAAGACTAAAGGATGAGCAACACAAACTGTGCAGCACCAGATCAATTACAGTTTCTGATTTTACATCTACAAGGTGGACCAACCAGGAAGGAGTGTCTAATAGAGTGGACAGTGAGTGGACACAGTGTTTAAACACTCCAGCAGCACTGTTGTGTCTAATCCACTCGCACCAGCATGTCAGTGTCACTGCAGAGAAACAGATGGACTATAGTCTATAATTGTGGTACTTCAGAGTACACCAATATGGTAAGTGGAGCTGACAGAATGGGCAGAAAGTGTATGAGGTGATTTTAACGTTATAGCTGATGAGGAAATATAGACATGTGATTCTAACACAGAAACTGATTTTCATAGCGTGTGGTGCATGGGTCTTATTCTTCCATACAAGTTCATCAGTACATGAAAGCTCCATCATTAATATGTGCACAAATGGACGTGGGTGCAGACGAACCTCTTGCGGGCGCTTTGCTCAAGCTGCAGAAGTAGACTGAGCATGCTCAGGCAGCAGTCGGACAGGAAGCGGAGGAGCGTGTCACTGGGCAGGAAGTTGAGGTCCAGCAGTCGCGGAATACACCTCAGCACTGCGGCACACACACAGTCTGGCACCACCACCAGCCCACACTGCAGATGAGCAGACAGAGTCAGTTAAAGAGTCAAAACAGAAACTGTGTGGAACATTTTAGACATCATTTGATGTCATTATCGACCAGTCATTCACATTTTCACTCACTAGGTTCTTGGCGATGGCGTTCTGTAGTATTTCAAAGCACTGTGCCCGTGAGCCCAAAGTTTCCAAGCTGTGACATACCTCCTGCAAAAATACGCAGTGAAGACAGGGTTACCATGAACCATGAACTGTAAACATTTTAGCTTGAATATAGATGAATACAATAAGTTTAGCTTCAATATGGATGTATACAATAAGTACAAAAAACATTATTATTTAGTGTTTAGACATGCTGTTTTGTGCATTGCTAATTGGTGTACATAAGTGTCCATTATTTGGCAGCGTCTATTATTCTCACAGTTCTAGAACATTTGGAGCAAATGCGTAATTGTGATTCACCTGACCAATACTGCGATTTAAAAAACTGCTTAAACATTGTTTTTGGTTATACATACAAAAATACCTGGATGAATAAATGTAAATGATCTCCATAATTGATTTAGATACATTTTTATTCATAACTTAAGTTACCAAGTTTACTTTACTGCAACACAGTAAGATTTGAAGATAAATCTGCAAATAATGTTTCTTGATGTTCTTTTTGTCTTTTTTTTGCAGGGGGTGGGGCAAGACTACATTTTCAATAAAATATAGTATTTTGCAATTACATGTCATTACTGTAACACATTGACAGCCACTGAAGTTTAGTCTTTTTACTTGTGCCATATTAAAGACATTAAATTATTAAATCATCAAGTATCACAAATTCATATTTTCTAATAAAAAAAAACCTAAACAAATAGATAATGAAAGACAGATATGCAGATGCATTGCAGCAAGAAAAACTAAAGTAAAAAAAGGCCAAGTTTTTTAATATTATATGATTCTCTGATGTATCCAATTCTATATTTTTAGCATTAGTATTGTATTATTTTATTAGTTTTAGTGTGCTTAATGACACTCAAATACTTATGGACATTTTATTTATTCAGAATTGAAGCTTGAATGCTGAATGTAGTGTGCTAGACTGACACGTCACAAGCTTGTATTATTACGCATTATTAGGTTAAATTTCATAAAACTTATTAAGATAAAGAATAATGTAGGATATGTAAGGGTATATAAACATTTAAGTTCTCCTGATTGAATGACAGGTTCTGCTGATTTTCTGAGTGAAAATAAGTTACCACTCAGAAACAAACTTTTAATTTAACGTTTTAATTACAAAAAAAAAATATTTATTTGCTGAGTTTAAGATATTAGTGGTGATTTAATACATGAAATGCTACTTAACTTTTGCCCAGGTCACATTTTTAAAGTGTAATAAATGCGAATCTCAGAATAAATGTTACAGCTCTTGCCATAAAAAAAAGGCACTCATTCAAATTGCAATGTTGATACAAAAATTGATTAATGGTTCAGCTTTATTCCAGCACAACACAAAACAGTGTGATGGAAACAGAATTAGGGCTGAAAGATTGATTGCTTTTGTATACAGTTTGTAATATAAAAGACTAGATTTTTTGTAAAACGAT
>CM067497.1:16170515-16200660 GCA_034552555.1 Semaprochilodus insignis
GAAATAAAATACACAGAAAAAGACCTTTATAATTAAACTCTCAATTTAACTTTCTATAAGAATTACATCTTCACATGCTTCTTTAGTATTCAAAGTCAACTGGACACAACAAACAACTACCACTGAATGCTCTACTGTTGTTGACAGATGGTCAGTCATAATCATTTAAAACATGAAAAACACGATTATATTTTCCTTTTGAAAGATTTGGAAGTGATTCAGAAAACGCAAAATGTCAAAATCAGATTTATAAAGACTGCATTACACTTATGAGATAAAAATAAACACTATGGGCTCCGATACTGAAGTCCACTGAGCAATGGGCAGCCATCGAACTGTACTGAGGAAAACATCCATAAAGAACTGCTTTGAACTGCTTTACTCTTTATTATAATATATTACAAGATACTGCTAACAGTGGTGGTGATAGGATTTAGTCATGGAATGTCTCTAATAGTGCCATCACAGAGTGTTATTGCATGAAATGGTTACTTACTACTTCACTATTACCAACACTGCATATAAAAACTCAAACTTAATTGACAGTAAATAACAAATTAACAGCAAACAGTATATTGTACATGGGGAATATATAACCTGCATCTCTTATCTCTACCTCAGACTCCTCTAATTGCATATATATATGAATGTGTATATCTGTATATCTGTGTATACACATCTGCCATAACTTTAAAACCACCTCTGTCTCTGATCCACTCACACCAGCACAACACACACTAACACACCACCAACACGTCAGTGTCACTGCAGTGCTGAGAATGATCCACCACCCACATAATACCTGCTCTGTGGCAGTCCTGTGGGGGTCCTGACCATTGAAAAAAAAAGGTGATGGGCGGATAACAAAGCATAGAGAAATGCAGGGACATGTAGATACATTGTCATGCTTTTAACGTTATGACTGATTAGTGTATATCACAGCGTCTATTCAATAAACAAGATCTCAGTGAAATAAAACTTAATACATGTAGCCTGGAGACTCTGCGACCCCTGGTTCTAATCATCACCACTAAACAGAAATCTGATTTGTTGAGTTTGTCTTCAACACAGCATCAAAGCACTCTACATGATATGTTTACATTTCAACAAATGAATTACACAGAATTCCCCTATAGGCCAGTGACTTAACAGTGACCTGTCAGAAATTCAATCAGGTGGACTACTGATCGTTTTGGACATATTTAGGGTGTTAGACATAAAAACAGGGTAGGTAGCTAAAGTGTTCCGTAAGGCTCGGTCACAACTTCAACAACAAGTTAGGTGCTCATACAGAGACTGACAGTCATGAAGCTCATCACAAATCATGGCAGAGGTCTAAATCGAAACAGACACCTGAACATCTCTGGAGTGCAGTGGGTATCTAGCTTCATTGTAAACTTGCATGCACTGTGCAAACGACGTTCATTTGTGCGTCAGACAACTGCATCTTCTTTAATACACTAATACAGGATTCAAACTCTGCTAATCAGCAGCACGCAAGTGATGTTTCCCCCTCGCTCTCCACACTTACGCAAACCCACTGAGGTCTCATTTCCACAATCAATCCACCATTAAACATCAAACACTCTCCTACTCACGTTTTTCTGCTATTAGAACCAAATCCAAGCAGGCCAAGTTTCTATTTCCAAACGAATTTCAACAAAATGTGTTGCCTGTGATCAATTGTTCATTTGGGGTCCTCCGAACATGCGAGCTGCCTGGACCAGGTAGTCTCACATGTGCCTGATTGTAATATTTACTACAACGTTTTAAATGCTGACCGAGCACCTTATCGTCCTGAAGTCATTATTAGTGAATATTGACCACAGATTGATCGCTGTAGTTGAGGGAAAATGCTACCTAAATAAATTAACACCGGGGATATTTGTCTTGTTTAGGGACAAAATTCAATTTCAAAATAAGAGTATTGCTTTGGATACACATGTTAATTCTTTTCCATTCCTAAACCTCTCCGCTACCGATTGACCGATATGAAATAAATATATCTATTTAAAGTCCATTTTGTGTGAAATTAAAACAACCGACGAAGCCATACTTATTATATGCATAGACAGCAAGTCACAGGCTTTTATTTTGAAAGCGCCAGATGTTGCGTTATTGAGCCTGCCTCCGTGGGAGTTTGCCTGTGTGTATCGTGTTGGTTAGCGTTGTGTTTAGCTTGCACATAAAATAGGGGTAAGTAAGTGATGTAGCATGTTGTCCTCTAGTTAGCTATGTTTTCCGTTGCGTGGTGAAAGAGATACGGTTCTAGTGTAAACTGGTGTCAGTTATCGCTGTATTAGATTAACAGTAATATAAGTGAAATAGCTACGTAGACCTTAGCTATCGCTAGTTAGCTAGCCATATAAGCTTTTGGTTAAGGAAAAATAAAATTGGCTAAAATTGCTATTTCTGCAGCCTGTACATTTTATTCTATGGGAATATATGTTAATTCCGATTAACTAAATGCTTTGCCACCGAATGTTTTCCACCGTGTCTTAAAGCGTATCTGTGATTGTTGTTAGCTCTTGCTAACCTAGTTTAATCCTCTTGCGTCTGTAAGCGTAGTAGAATTTAATTATGGCTAGCTAGTTAAGAGTGATCACCGAGTTGGTTAGTGAATGTGTTCAACCGAGGTTAACTCGCTTAACTAAAATGTGTTTCTCACGTCAGGATTTCTGACAGAATGGAAGACCCACAGAATGCTCAGAAGAAAGCCAAGAACGCCGGTATGAAGGTGAGCCAATGCGTGCTAACCGCAGTTACGGCTAGCTATCGTTACCGTACTACGACGTTTGTATCAGTACGTTTATCTTAACGTTATTAGGGTGTCGTAGGCTTCGGTCCGGAAAGGCGGGCTATAAAGTACGTTCGTGCTTTGACAGTAATCCCCACCCCTCGAGGCCGACTGACCCATCTGGTCATCCAGTAAACGAACTGTATAACCGGTGGTGTATTGTTTGGTTCTGGGTTATTTTTGGTTGTGTATGGTAGGTACGAGCTTGCAATGAAGAATGGGTTTCTTTTTGCTGGTGACATTTTGAAGGGGACCTGCTATGTTCTTTTCCAGTGTTCATAATTTTATTTTGAGGTCTTTTAGAATATCGTATCTTTTGTATATTCGTCTGTGTTCCCAAAACACAGTATTTCGTAATACTGGATATCTGTGCTCACTCTCTGGCCGAATCTCTCTCTCTTAGGGTTTCTGTGTTTCTAAGCCTCGTCTCCCACTGAGCCCCTTCCAGGTTTTGCCCCCACACTGTTGTGGCTGTTCTTACAATGATGTCAGTTCTGCCGTATCAGTTTGAGCCAGAATCCAGTCCTTAAAGTCGGGTAGAACAAATTGATAGCTCCACCTTCACAAGCTGGACTGGAGCAGGAAGTTTCAGAGTGGCAAGTTTTTATTTTTTTGGCTTCCTGTAAATTGTGTGATGGCAAGACTCCTGGTAGGCGGGCAATAAGGATTGTGTTACATGATGATGTCACCTTGTAACAGAGACAAAGGCTGGTATTCCAGTCTTTTAAGCAGCAGAGAAAAGCGGTTTCTGTGGGAGAGAGTTTCTCCCCCTGGCGTGTATCTTTGGCTTTTTAACTTTGCAGACTGTTAACATGCACAAAAAACTACAAAACATACTAAAGAAAAGTGAAAAGCATAATGGGTCCCCTTAGAGAATTCAAGAACTAGACCTAAAGGCAACTATTAAGTGAAATGTGTAATGGTATAAGAGTATAATACACTATATGGCCAGAAGTATGTGCATCACATCCATATGTTCTTGTTAAATTCCAAAACCAAAAATGGACAATGATGTGGAGTCTCCCCCCAGCCCCCGCTTTGCTGCCCTAACAATCTCTACTCTTCTGGGAATGCTTTCCACTAGAGTTTGGAACATGGCTGCAGGGCTTCACTTTTATTCAGGCACATGCAGACTAGTAAGGTTGGACACTGATGTGGGGTGATACAACATCCTGTTGATCTCAAAGGTACATGATGAGATTGAGGTCAGGGCTCTGCATATGCCGGCATGTCTTCCATTTCTTGGTGGATCTCACCTGCAAAGCAGTGTTGTGATCCCGGGCTTTCCCTGTCCGTTACCAGAAGTGTCTCTAGGAAATCATTGTATGTTGTGTCGGAAAGATTTCCATATATAGGAACAACATGGCCCAGCCAAAAACCATTATTCATCCTCTGCCAAACTTTGTTGTTGACACTGTGGGGTACAATTGTAACATTCTCCTGGCATGTGCCAAGCCCGGAATTACCCATCACGCTACCATATGGTGAATCTTGATTCATCACTCCAGGGAATGCACTTCCACTGCTTCAGTGTCCAACGGAGGTGTGCTTTACACCACTCCAGCCAAGGCCTGCCTTTCATTACACATAGGGATAGGGTGTAGTCACCTTGGATGTCCAGTCTATGAAGCACCCAAAACGTTCTTGTGCTGGTGTTGCTTCCAGAGGTAGTTTGGAACTTGGCGGTGAGTGCTGCAGCCACAGATGGTAACTGAAGTATGGTGCCTGAAAGTCTTTGAGCTCCAGTATGACAGTGTTTAAACAAGGAGATTACAAGGCCGTATGCTTGATTTGTATTGACCAAGTGTCAATGGCTTTGCCTGAAATAGCCGAAGAAGAAAATTAGATTTGTTTGTCCTCATACATTTGGCCATATAGTCGACAGAATTAAAACAAACTCTTTGGTATGAGAATAATAATAATGCCACAGTGGATTACTCTTCATCAACATGGATATCTGACAAAGGTTTGGCTTGTCCTCTGTTTAACAGTGGCTGGCTTTCCCTGTTACTTTTCTGTCCTTTTTTTTTAAACTGGTGTAAACACCAGTGCAACTTCAGTATATTATCTTCGACTGCCTTGTGCCCTTTTCATGTCTTCCTGTATTAACCCCCTGCAGTATTCAGCAGTGGGGACAGATGCATTGCTTTTCTTCCAGTGCACATCTGTGGCAAGCTGGGAGAGTGTCTCATTTGAAGAGACCTTTTGGTGGCTCAAACATATATTCCTGTCCAAGGATTGTCTCCTCCTCTGCTGATGGAGAGCAATGAAGAGGAGGATGGATCATAAGAGTGTGGGGTATTGTTCCCCAACTCGCATGCTATTCTATCTCTAACTCCTCTTTATCTCTCTCTTCCCGATGGTTTTACTTGTCATCTATGACAGAAAAAGCAGCCATTCCACAGTGGTGACATAGGTAAGTCCTGCTCTCAGCAACCAGTTCTGTTCTTTGACCTCCAGCCCTTTCTGGCAATGGTGAGATCACCATGTGCCACCACTGGGCTCTTCCAGAGCTTTAAAGCTTTACAACATAGCATGCAAACATGGCTCATGTAGCTGTGATAAGATTGTACACTTCTTCTTCAATCTTGGAGATAGATTACTTTGTGGATCTCTGTTTTTTACTACGCATTTCCTATTGGAATCTACTCTGAACAACATTAGAAACTTCAACTTCATGTCTTCTATCAAATATTGTAAACCTGTGTTGGAGTATTTGGGCTGTTACTGTTTTCAGCCCATGTTGGCTGGAGGATATTACATTCTGCAGCACATTGTAGTGAGGTATCTGACTTTGGTCAGTGTCAACTGCTAGCCAGTTGTTGGCAGATGACTAAATAAGGGGTCATTGTCAAAATTAAAAAAAAAAAAAGCTTGCTCTGTTGTAAGATGAAGGCCAAAACTGAGAAAAGCTTTGGGTGAAAAACATAGGTAAAGGGGCATGGAGTGGAGCCAGTTCAAGACTCCTTTCATGCAAGCCTGGCTTCAGAAATGGTATGGTATGTTTAACGTGCTAGCGTTACGCTGTAGGGTTTAGGTGATTTAAGTGTGACTTGGTTTGGTGTGCAACCTGCTGTCAAAATGAATTGCAGCATTTTCGGGAGGAATTGTCTGAATGAATCATGCCTGATTTTAGCCCTGTCTTGCAGAAAAGGTACTAATTGAAAACAGGTGGTATAGTTTAAACGAAAGAAAGTACCTTTTTATGCCTAGAGACCAAACACTTTGTGGACCACTCTATCAGTGCCTTGACACACCCTGGCAAAAGATGGAGTATCTTGCATGTGGTGAAAACCATGAGTGTTATGGCCATCTTGACTTTCAGGTTATCCAGGCTAAGAACCCCTCAGCTGAGCCATGATTGGCTCGGAAGTGTTGCTTTGACCAATGAAATCCATCAGGACTCATTGGCAGCTGTGTTGGGACAGATGATGTTGAACCGAGGCTGTTGAGTTTTTACATGTTGTTCAGTACTCAAATTCAAAATGTGGCTCATTTGTTTGACCACAGCTTTTCTATCTTGTTGGTTCCTGCTTTTTATTTTTTTCGGATTTAACAGTGTGCTTGTTTTCTCTGCTGGGCATGAGGGCAAGCTCCCAGTCTTAGTAGGCTGAAGACATCTATGTTTTCTCTTACCTAAAGGGTTCTGTATTGCCCCTCTAAATGAGGTTTAGACATTTTCTGACTAATTTCTGTCTCTCTTGTCAGTGTTCACCAAGAACGGATCCATTCAGACTATTCCCGCCCTGAGCAAACGTCTAAAGATTGTCACTGATCCAGTTATTGGTATGTAACTATATATTATATAGTCTGTTATAAAACATAAAATGTATTATTATAGAAATATGTGAATACTGAGTGATGTATGTGTTTTACCTGTAGGCTTGCAGTATGTATGGGAGTATCGCAGCCCCACAAAGTCAGTGCCACCTCATTATCAGTGCAAATTGTGCAAGGTCCAGCGTCTGCAGAATGAGATGGCTGCTCATATTACGGGGTGGAAGCATTGCTTCAGATACATGGTAAGATCTATATGTTCCAATTGACTGCATTTCATATGTCAAAACTCTTTCTTCCCTCTACTTTAAATCCCACAAGGTAGTAATTCATCCTGTCAGAGAAATGCATGATCACTCATCATGCCTTTAACGCTATACTATACAAATGATATTTTGTTTTTGATATTATTATTATTTTGTAATTGATAAAGCAGAATAGATACTACACATCAGCAGTGGAACAATAAGACTGCCATTTAAAACTGAGTATATATATATATATATTTTTTTTTTTTTGTTTGTTTGTTTGTTTGTTTGTTTTCCCCCCCCCCCCATATGTTTCATATAGTGGCCTTCACCACTTCACCCTCTTGCAGTTGGTCAGTGTTCTAGAAGTACTGACAATATCTATGATGTACTCAGAAAAGCGTTTTGTGGCAATCTACAGTTCTGCAACCACGTCAGTCCATAATTCAAGTCAGGGTTGACCAAAATTGGCCACCTTAGTTGGGTTATTTTGGCCACCAGAAATGCAGTATATAGAGTATTATATGTAAGTTTATATTCCTAGATCACACTTAAAATTGTATTAACAATTATAATAACAAAATACTGTATAAACTCTTTTTCTTGTAGAGGAAGTGTTTTGGGAATCTCTGCTTTAAATGACTGTTTACATTTCTATTGTGCAGAAAAAGAGTCACTCAGACAAAGTGCCTCATGATGAGGAGGCTGCAACTAAAGACCCAGCCATCAGGAAGGCCATCAGAGCATCCGCTGCTGAAGTAGAAAAAGCAGAAGGCAGAGGTCAAATCAGGGTAAGGGGGGAAAAAAAAGCAGCCACCAGAAGTCAAAAGATTTATTTGATATGTATTGTAGACAGTATTATGACACAAATAATGTGACTCAACACTGTATTTGAATGCTGCTGCTTATATAGCATAATCACCTGTGCTGTTAATTGTGCTGATATATAAATAAATCAGTCGTAAAATTGTATTACTGGTAAACACCCGTTGACAGAATTTCCAGCATTTTCTTTCCTGAATATGCTTGTCCAGCTTGTAGGAACTTGATCACAGAACGATTTCAGACTCACTCCAAATTTTTAATGCATAATTATCTGTATTATATGTAGGTGGTCATCAAGGAACCTGGTGAACTTCCAGCATTTCAGACCATGAGTAAGTCCTGCTCTGGATGACTGTTCATACCACATACCTCAGCATACCTAATTTTGCAACCAAGTGATGTATGTATGTATGTATGTATGTATGTATGTAAGTAAGTAAGTAAATATTTATTTATTTTTATTTTTTAATTTTTTTACATATAAATATCATCTTTATTGGGCTCAAGTCCTAGTTACCTACAGTGTCAAGTCCTAGTCATCTAGCTGAATTCTTCACTTAAATGTAGGCTGTGTTGGTTTTCAGAGTCTGCACATCCCACTGCAGGTGGACCAGGTGCTGCAGGTCTCCTCGGACCTGCTCCAAGGGGTCTTCAACCAGGTTAGTTCGTAGATGTGTATATTAAATTAGGAATCCCCACGATGCCTTCATAGATTTACATAGTTTTAGATTTATAAAATTTGGCAGGCACACTTATCCAAAGCAACTTGGATAAGTGCTTGGCTTCTTCGGGAAGGGGTGGTGAAACATCTTTATTAGTGCAAACATTCCAGAATATAAGGTTATGCCCACTTTATAAGCCTCATTGCTCAGTTACATTTTTTTTTCCTCAAATTTAAGCAAAATAATACAGTCTTTAGATGTAACTGTTCTCATTAAGCTCAGTGGTTACTTGTTAAGTTTTATGTCACACCTCAGTTATTATACAGTCTAGGGATGCATCAACACCGTACCGTGTTATTGAAGATCACCGTGATATTGAAGATCAAGCCAGTACCAAGCTTGTTTACTCGAACTCATATAAATCCATCAATATTTTGATACCCGTGCAGCATAAGCAAAGTGTATACTGCCACACTAATAAACACATGACTTGAGCTGCCAGTAAAGCTGCTGATGCTACAGCAGACAAACATACAAGTCACTTTAAACAGTGTGCCTGGGTATATTCTATCCAGGAACACAGTGTGGCTATGTGCAAACTGGAGGATTAGAGACAGACAGACTCTGTAGCTGCTGACGCGACTTACTAATGTAGATGCAGGAGAGATTGAGGCGCTTCATCTTCCTAACAGTCTCTCTGTTAAGTCACAATTCAGAACTCTTGTCTACTTTTCTTGAATCTCAGCACTCCCATCAGTCTGGATTTGACATCACTGATATGCCAAAAAATCTGATTTGGCCTGGAATGTTGGAATGAATTAACTTTATTAAAATCTGTCTGTAGAGTGATCTGTCTGTAGAGTGATCTGTCTGTAGAGTGATCTGTCTTTAGTGGCTGTGTTTCATGTAGGATCATGCAGATCTTTTTCACTGCAGTGCTACTCAATTAAGTGTAACTAACATTGTTAGCATAGCTAGTTAATCCACGTCATATAAATGAGCTAGATTTAAACAAATTAACCGTTAAGATACATTGCACTGATTTACACTAAAAACGATGTTATGAAAAGTAATTAATTGTTCTGTTGTACTTTGAAAAAGTAGTCTGGAAAAAATGGTATTGATGCATCCCTAATAAAAGTGGTTCAAGTCTGATATGTGGACATAGACCAAGTACTCTTCTGATTATATGACCTAAAGTAGAACAAAGATTTGTACGGCCCTATAATTTGAGCCTAAGGTGCCATGAAGCCAAGGCACTGCTGTTTATTGTCTTTAAACGTCCTTTTCTCAGGCGGCCCATTTAGTGGTGGTTTTTCTGACCCCACATTCCCTGGTGAGTTCCTGCCTCGGGGTGGACTGGTGTCCGATTTCCCCCTGAGCATGAAGGGTGGTCTGACTGATGGTCCCATGAGGAGGGGGCAGCCTGATCTGGGTGGACTTCCCAGCGCTGGTCGCTATGGTAATTCCATGCCAGGTCCTGACAGGCTTATGGGCAGCTCAGAGAGCATGCAGCGTTTCCCCAACAGCGGACCAATGCGCATGGGCTCCGATGGCTTTGGAATGGGCACACGCAATGAAGGCATGAGCAGACCTTTCTTTGATGACCTCCCTATGAAAAGTGGCAGTGACAGAATCATGGGCAGTGGACTTCAAGCACCAGAGTCCAGCAACACCCTTGCAACGCTTCTTAGACATCTGGTACAGGTTTTTATATTTTATGAAAAATGTAAAGGTGCCATAGAATGCATTTATTCAGAGATCTATGTTCTCTGATGTCTACATTTTTCCTTTTTTGGTGAGATCATGAGTAATTTGATATGCCCT
Source organism: Semaprochilodus insignis (assembly GCA_034552555.1). Classification (NCBI taxonomy): domain Eukaryota; kingdom Metazoa; phylum Chordata; class Actinopteri; order Characiformes; family Prochilodontidae; genus Semaprochilodus; species Semaprochilodus insignis. Next base: position 16,180,652 of record CM067497.1, read on the forward strand.
GCTCTGAATTGACGAATGCTCTGGTGTAAATAAGCTAGGTAGTCATAGTGTTTAGTTTGATATGCTTGCTGGTTAGTTGGGCCTTGTTGTAGCTAACGTAACCTATACTAGCTACTTGCTTTCAAGATCAACAATAACACAGTAAATAAAAGTTGATAGCTCACTATAAATATTCAAGATGATATGTTTCAACTGCCCAGTAGTAAATAGTCAAACAGCATGGCTGCTACTTACAGGTTGCAGTTGCTGTTGTGAGTTGTGTCGTGTCGTGTTGAGTTGTGTTGCTAAAAAAGGTGGTCTTCAGTCTCGTGTTAAAACGGTGAGTAAAGCTGTTCGATATTGTCCAAGGTTTAAGAAACCGTCTGGAGTGAAATACGCAAAGTAAACTACTTACTTTAAAATAGTCCAGGATCTTGTTAATTAAGTGGGCACTGAAGTTGGTTCTCTATTCCCCAGCTTGTTTTGCGAATTTCCGTTTCATCTTAAATGGCGCAGCAGTTGCACTTTAGTGCCCGCACAAACTGTGGCATTTAGGGTGGAACCAAAGAAACGGATGAATAGGAAGCTAATTTTAGCCCCGTATTGATGCGTCCATCAACAGTTTAGTTTCTTAAAAAGGGTATGAAAAGTATTGTCTACCTTACTTTTACAGCCTAGTGCAGTAGATTCTGCTACACGTTTGTTGCTGTTGCTTTGTTGTCGTATGTCAGTATTAATAAGTCAACACTGTTATGTAACAGTTTAGGATTTTGGAATCTGCCTGTTTTACTATCCTCTTTTGTAAATGTGGGATTTGTATTTGATGGAGGAGACGAGTGTTTGAAGTTCATGGCACATCAGGTCCATTTACCAAACTCTTATTAATGGTGTAAATAGTTTTCCATTCTATGGCAATTTAAAGGTTATAGGTACTGAAAATAGCCAGAGGCTGATGCTGTGGAGCTACAATAGTTGTAAAAAGTACTGATATTTTAGTTTCAAGTGGTCTTCTCAAGCTTGATGTAAGAATGCATTCAATGCAGTTTGACGACATTAAACTTCAGGATTTATTCAGATTTGCGTCTGTATTTTAGGATACCTTCCGTATCGAAAATGAAGACGATGCTCAAATTGTACTGAAGGTCACTCAGAAGCTTACAGATGTCTTAATGGAATACCGTCTCCGGAGCATCTCCTCGGTAATGTTCTCAACGTTGACATGTGACATGTTGAATTAGGGGGATTTTACCTATATTTGTGACAAAGTTAAAATAAAATGTCAAACTGTAAACTACTGTAACAAAGCACACATTTGTATTAGAGGTAAAACTAATTTTACAACTCTTCTAACACAATTATCTGTCACTTATAGAAGTAGCAGTTCAATAGTTCATTGAAGGATTTACATAGAGTTGAGAGTATATGCTCCTGCATTTTCAGTAGAGGTGCAACAATATGAATTTTGACTTGGGCTAACTTCTATATAGACAGTTAAGCCCATGTTGACTTTTAAGGTATTGCATATCTGCATACCATGAACCTTTTAAAATTTTAATAGAAATATTCACCTACTTCTGCCTTGAACAAGTACCAGTAATTGTGCATCTCTAGTTTTTGGATCCTGTTAACTAATGGCGCTGCATACAACCAATCACACTCTAAATTTCTTTTGATTGCCTTAATGTAATGCTTCCTAATAAAACATTTCTAGATGGCTAGAAATTTTGCAAAGCAAAGGGTAACCTGTCGTTCCTTTGACATCAACTTTATGCTTGTAAAATGTTCTCCAGGTGCCCAGTTCTACCCCATCAAGTTCTCTAGGAAATATGAACTACTCTTCACGTCTGCCGCCGAATGGCAGCGACAGATTCTCTGGGAGCAACGACAGATTCTCTGGCAGTATGACGGGTACAACAGCTGCACAAACATTAACAAACTTAACTGCTCACATGCTCAGCTTATCCACAATTTGTAAGAACAGCCATAGCAAAAAGGATACATCTGTAATGACTTATTGGTGCACAGCTGGCACATGATGTAACGCCCTCTCTCTTCTCTCCTTCCTTGTAGGCCCTTCAAGATTCTACAACTGAGCAGCTGATGTGATTCTGTTTGTGTCTTTCCGCACGTGATCCCAGCCGACCCCACTTGTACTTTTCAGTACAAGATTTTTATTTACTTTTTTTAAGGACCAAATTACCTACCAATTTCTTAATTCAGTTCTCCTGGAACTACTCAAACTATCATTCGTCAGGTTGCTGCAGGAGTTTCTGACTTAATTGATCAGTTTAAAAATCTTACAAGGTTATAGTGTATATTTGCAAGGTGTTTTAAAGATGATGTTTTCTACATTGATCTCAATAAAAAGTTAAAAACATTCAAATTTGGTGTCCTGGCTCATAGTGGATGCAGGATTTGGGAATGGATATGGAACACATTCTGTAGAGTTGGGATATTTTTTTTTCTTTTTAAACAGTTACACACGTACAAATCACCTCACTCTGCTTTAGGTCAACCATTTCCCCCACCCTCTGCACCCTGTTCTTATGCAAACAAGTCAGTTCTGCGGTTAGATGTGCATGTCTGTAACTCAGCAGGATGTTTCTGAGACAGGATGAGCTCTGCGAATTATGTACCAGTAGTGGACAGTTTATCTGCTTTCCATCTTCAAAAAAGCATCAGTACTAACAGATATGCTGTTGTGTAATGTTAAAGATTGGTGGGGTGGGGGACAAAATTCATCAAGAGCAGCAGGCTTACTGTAGTAATGGTCAAGATCCAATGGCAGGTTCTTTACTGTTAATAGTAATTACATTAACATTAATTTACACTTTTCACCGCAAGAGCTTCAGAGATTTACAGTACAGCAGACCAAGGTACTTTTACTGCATCTGGCTCTTCATGAAGTTCATAGCACAGACATCCTTTGAGTCAATGTACCAAAGCTATGTTGGCTCAATTATGCACAGTAATCACTTCCTCATATGCATGTAGAAACTGCAACCAAGCAAATCATTTCATCGTGGTGGCAACGCAGGGAATGTTTTATTTTCTTTTATACAAATGTACTAAGTATTAACACTGAAATGTTAGTAAAATAACTGTTGAAAGTTGTCACAAACATGTTGTAGAGTAAGATGCTGAACTGAAACAAACAATACTTTATTTTTCCACCTGCCCAACAAACCTGGAAAAGATTCTGTACTTCACATGATGTGAAATATCTTCTGAATATTCAGATTTGAACAGATGCAGTGTAATCCAAGTACAACATATATATTTGTTGTAAGTACTATTAGCTGTTATCCCTAAACGACTGGAATGTTCTGATGACTCTTGAGTTCAGTGCATTTCCTGCAGAATACTCCTCATCTGCTGTGGTGAAATGCAGGTAAGGATGATTTGTTGTCCCAGGAAGACGTTTCCATGTAATCCACGTGCTTCTTTGGCAACCTTTTCAGACCCAAACTCAATGACTGCCTCCCCGATGCCATTCCCGTTGTCATCCTGAAGCAGCGCAATATCATCCTCACTGATGTGGTACAGACAGAAAAAGTCCTTGACTTCCCTTTTCATCACGTCGGCTGGAAAATTTCTTGCATAAATGCAAGAGAGAGCAGTCCAGTCCTTTTCTGGATAACATGGCGATCTCTCCGTTACTTTCAGTTTTTCCTTGTACATCAATTCCCTCATTTTTTCTTTAGTGATGGAGGACACATCCAGTTTTTTAGCGCCATTAGGATTACCGTCCATGTTCATAGCTGAAGCGTAATCTTCTGGATGTGTAAACATGATGAACGCAGTGGATGTTCGTTCTCCCCACTTGTTCAGCAGATGGATGATCTTGTTGTTTGGAATGTGAGGACAAGCAAACAGCTCCTTTATCTCAGTTTTGGTAGTTTTAGAAGAAAGGTTTCTTACCATAATGCAGTACTCTGTAGCGGGGGGAGGGGAGTCAAACCGGTATCGCTTCGGAGATCCTGAAAGAGACCTGTCTTCTGATACCCTTTTGACCGGGGAGTTCCGAAACGACCGTCTATCAGGAGAGATTCTGTCCGGTTCAGAGGATGTGGAACACTGACCGCATTCGTATAGCTCCATGGCATATGTCCACATCCTCTCATGTGCCACCCTGACCTCCACGCAGGAGTTCCCAAAGTTTCTGTGACCGTACTTTAGGCCCTCCTCAGCTTCTTCCAAACTAGCCAGCTTGACTAGGCAGCACAGGTCCCGGCCCAGAAAAACACTGGGTACGACCTCCAGTACGGACAGGCCTTTAAGAACCCGACACACCTCCTTTTTGGTCACATGGTTCGGAAGTCCATAAAGACGAAGATAGCCTGGCTCGTAAGACTCTCTTCTATCTCTCTCGTCCCCTCCAACGTGTGTACCTGTTGGCTGTTCAATGCTTTCCTTACCTTTGTTAATATAGTATGTATCTTGTATCATTTGGTTTCCAGGCTGATGTGGCAGAGAAGAAGCTGGTAGCTGATGGGAGGTGCTGGCTGGCAGCGACTGGCTTTGCCTTTCTTGGTTGTTCGACTGAATTCCTTGAATGGCAGCTACCAGGCCTAGAAGTAGAGCAGTACCCAAGTCCGGTTGTGGCGCTGCCTGTGGTTCTGCTGGCACCTTTTCCACATCCAGCTTCCTCCTCTCCATGTGTGCCTTCTTCTTTTCTGTAGTCCAACGTTTCTGTCTCCTTAACCGTGACTCAATTTTACGCTTAAACTCTGCTAAGCTGCTAACATGAAGGGTGATCGATGATCCCTTGAGCAGTTCTCCAGACCGCTCCATGGCCAGCTGGCCATCTTTCTCTGAGGTAAATATAATAAAAGCTTCTCCTCTCCTGCCTCCAATGATGTGCACGCCGCCGTCAGGAATGTGTAAGCCTTGGAAGAATGCGCGAATGTCCTCGGAGCCCGCTTCAGCGTTCAGGCCCAACAAACGCCGCACTGTCACCATGGCGGGAACAAAACACGTGATACCTGCTAAGGGAAAAAACGAAACGCATAAATTAGCCTGAGGAAAAAGGAAACCCCAAATACCTCTCTAACACTTTTATCCAGCGTAGGGTGCAGTAGGGGCCTGTTTCGCTGGAATACAACCTGACAAAAAACGACCACAACCCCATCAAATCTCTCTCTCCCTCTCTCTCTGCTTTGTTCTGCAGCTGGCCGGAGTTGAAGTCTTCTCTTTCACAGAAACGAAGGAAGAAAGTTTTACTCGTATGCTCGTCACAAAGAACTTACCTTCCACGTTTTCGTCAAAGACGAGACTGGCTTGAAATCGCGCCTTTGCTGGAAGTGTTTGTTTACTTTCAGACTGCCGCCATACTCCTCAACCAAACGCCTCGTGCTGCAGAGAGAGACTCTGCAAGCGCTCCCCGCAACTTTTAAAGGGGCGGGGCGGGAAGACTTTTCGGCAGCCAATAGGAACAATCGGGAGGACGGCGCTTCTCACAGCAGCCTATAGAAAGAGGCAAGTAATAAAAGAATTTTTTTTTAAAAATCGGTTATTTTTTTTTAAATTACGTATCGTACAAAAATAATAATTATCAGGTTATTATATGTATCGACACATGTGCCAAAATTAGTTATAACTCCCATCCTTAATACTGTACCATTGAATCTCATTCCCATACATGTTGCTCACTGCTGTTGTTTGAACCACCATGCACATTGCTTGTCCCTATTTACGATGTATACTGCTTACGTACTGTGTATTTCTGTAATGAAGTGTACATTGTTTGTATATTGTTTGTGTCCTCATATTGTTGGTGTATTCTGGGTATATCGGGTATTATCTGTAAATTATATAATCGTCATCAAAAAGTGTCAGAAGGAATGCTATTTGGAAGATAAAGGTTACCAGGACAAATAAATTTAGACTGATATGGGCAATATTTATTGAGCTATATATTTATTGCTAACGCAACATGCAAGATGTCTTGGCATGGAGTTGTAGTCTGCCAATGGTGCAACAGAATGACGAACAGAATGACTCATTGAATGTCCACAATCATGGCCATTGGGTGACTCCGTGCATGTCGGGCAATTTGTCAGACAATTTGTCTGTTCTCTCTCCATTCTCTCTCCATGGTTCGTGTAGGTCTCCCAGATCCTTCATGTCGCTGGTGTATACCTTCTTCTGTCCACTGCCACCAATAGTGTGCTATGGTTGTATCTGCACGGCCAGTTTGTCGCACAATATGTTAATAAAACCATCCTGCTTCCCGGGGCCCTATGATGCAACCCCTGTCCGACTCTTCCAACTGCTTGAATTGCTTTCCTTCTTTAAGGCATACTTCACTTCCAAAGTTGCTACAAACACAACAGCATGAGTCAGAATGGAAAGCATGCGCAACAAAGTGACTTTATACGGTCAGTCAGGTACAGTGATAAGCCCCTTCCTTGCTTCTGTCACATGCATGACCGAGTGTGAAACTTCAATCATTCGCATGTCTCATGATGTCAAACCTACCCACCAAGTTTCACTCCAAAAGCGGATTCAGCTTTAAACATTCTTGGTTGATTCCTTCTGGGTGCAACTATTTTTTGATGTTAGTGTATATGTGTGTGTTAACATACTTGGCCAATAAATCTAATTCTGATTCTGATAGGAAAAAAAACAACATTGAATAAAAAACAGGTCAAATACAAATATATAGTACAAAACAAAAAATGCATTATTGCACGCCTACAAGAGGATCAGGTTTTCAAATATACTAAGGGTACAGTGTATAACATCACAATGCATAACATAATTCATCTACTGATTTATCTAGAAACAAGCAGCATATCAGTTCGGAGTTCAGCATGACTGATATGTGTGGGAAAGAGGCTGTTTCTGTGTTTGTGCTTAAGATTGTCCTCTGCAATGTATAAACTGAACCAGACCGTTATGAAGGAGGTGAAAATAGACTCAATAATAGCAGTGTAGCATAAGATCAAAGGTAGACTGTAGCCTTCTTGGTAATAGAGTTGGTGTTACAATACTGGAGCCTAAGAAAATTATTCTGAATGGATTGGTGATTGTTGAGCCCTGTACCATGTATACTTACTAAGCTTCTCCGTGTTCTTCTTAACAGCCTGTTTAGCTCCAAACTACACCTACACCTCAGCCCCTGTAAACAGATTTATCAGTCCAATCTAAATGGCATACACCGAAGGACTTCTTCTTTAATGGAGTGAAAATGCAGGTATTCTACTCATATGTCTACTTGAGTATGAAGAGTATGAAACTGCTTGCTTGTGAATATATGCGCTTAGGTATCACTTAGGTATCACAGCCTGTTACTGTACCTTTAAGGCTGGTGTAGATGACTCTGCTCTGTTTAGCTGCAGACTAAAACATTGTTGGCAACAGCAAGTTGGCAAATAAGCAGCCAACAGCTCCCACATATTTAACAAGATCCTGAAATTTTCCACAATTATGCAGACAGTTTCTCAAACCTTGGGTAATATGAAGCAACTTTGATACTAAAGACTCTGCAGAGGGGAGCAATTCCACCTTTTTAGCATCACAGCCAAATTATAAGGTGTAAATGGGTGTGTAAAGCTGCAGCTGGGCATTTTTTTCTCCCTAACCAAAGGCACATACCCTCTATTTAGACAACAAAGAATAATATAAAATGCTGAATAAATTAATTCTGTATTACCTTTAGGACGGATATAGGTAGTTGTGGAGTATGGAGTGATGAAACAAGAAGTCTAAATAACGAGAAAATATCTCATATAAGTAATTAAAAAGCCCACATAATAACACGAAGAGATATTATCCTCAAACTGTTAAGAAAAAATATATATTTAATGGAAAACAACATTGCAGTGACGCAACAAGTAAAAAAGCAGAGTTTTGAACGTCTGCGCGCGCATGTGTTTGTAGACTGACGTTACCGGAAGAGGCGGGGCATTGCTATCTGCACCATGGCGACAGGGACGCTAAATTCGCAGCTCATGTTCGGAAGCTTTTTCGTGTTATTGTTGAAATCTAGCCTCTTTTCATGTGAGCAGTTTACCATCTCTTTCTCGAAGCCGTCGGACTGCGGGGCGGGAAGCTATTTCGATATTTCGAGTTTGTCTTGTGCGAAATGTGGAACAAATCAAATCGGTGGGAAATCAGGTAATCACAGCTAACTCTAGCAAAGCGCTGCCACTGTTTGTCTAATAATGTCATGTCTTGACTTTCTGTAGCTCTAGCAAAGCAGATTCTGGTAAATTCAGCTTCTGTCCATGGCGAGTGTTGTTAAAGCTAAGCGTGAGGCATCACCCTCACATTTCGGCTAGCCTAACGTTCCCTATTGTATAGCCTACATACGGGTTAGCGGCGCTAGCTAACTTCTGTTACTCGGTTTGGTCACCATAAGCCCAACTATAACTCACAGCTGTAACTCAGATATTCTTAGAGCTGAATCCGCTTTTGGCTTGCATGTTTGAGTTGCCAGTTTCTTGGTCCTTCACATGTTCTTATGTGTTCTCTGAAACAGGGCTGAACTGCGAATGTCAAACAGGTTTCAAAGTCCTGACCAGCAACGGAGCATCGATCACCTGTCAAAAGTGTCCTGACTCCGAACCGGTATCAGCTCCTCTACTTAACGTTCACATGAATTAACAAGCGGCCATGATATCTGCTCAAACAGGTGTAGTGATATCTGGCTGTGTTTTGCAGGCTGTTACTCAGGATGGTTATGATTGTATCCGATGTCCAGGCAGCATGGGTGCGGATGGTAAATGTCGGTGCCCTACAGGAAGCATCCTGGGTGAGTATTATAGTTTGGCTTTACACTGTGAAACATCCTTGCAACCTACATGAAACATCAAACTGCACTTGAGTTGAACAATGTAAAGCGTCCTGCAGAGTCTTTGAAATTCGCCAAAGCAGTCTCAAGCCTCTCAAGGTGGTGAAAAAAGTTTCTTGAAACAGCCGATCAAAAATGCATATAATAACACTTCACATAATCACTTTGAATGACATAATTTCTAAGCAGTGATTTTACCAGATCAATTGTCAAAAACAGAGGATTGTTTAGGAGGAAGGAGAAAGGAGACTAAAGGACATTAAAGTGATTAAAGTGAACTACATAAGCAAACAGCTTTGTTTCTGCAACGTACCTGCATGTACATATGCATTTAGGTGTATGCATTAAATATATTAATAATTATTCTGGAATTTAGACTTTTAACTGACTTGGACATTAGACTGAAATCCTTTTGCTTTGAATGACTACCAATGCCATAATAATGCCTTTCCCAAATATTTCAAAAGTGACAATTTTGTAAGTTTGCAAATTTTGAGCAATACTCCAAAACACTTGCACGTACATGACTAGCGCTGGCAGTTGTGCACACATAAATGCATACTAAGCTCATGGGACAATAAATGAGTCACCTTGCATGTTTAAGGTGGTAGTAACTTCAGGCTCCTGCTGATGGCTTTGCACAAGGATGATGGGGCTATAAATACCTGCAGGCTGAGTGACAGGATTCATAAAATGAGAAGAGGTGGTTCAGTGCGGGAATGTCTCGCTCCATGTGTAGAAAATGGGTCACAAAGCAGATGTTAATGATTGGAAAAAAAGAAGGATTCGGAGGCCATAGTGTGACGGAAGTAGCTGAATCTGCAGGTGTATGGAAGCATACGGTCATACGAGTCTACCAGCATTGGCTAAAAACCCAGTCTACAGCAATTTCTCCTCAGAACTGTGCAGGGAAGACATCCACCAAATCTGGCCCAACTGCACAATTCTTTGATGCAAGAGTGGTTGAACAGTGATGTGGCCAACGTCCAGAAACTTGTGCAGTCTATAGCAAATCGCATCACAGCTGTAATTGGTGCTCATGGAGGTATTACATGCTATTAGGTTTCTTTCAGCCACAGGTGCCAATTTTTTCGAGAACCTAACATTCAAATTTAGGATCATACAGATATCCAATAGTTTACACTGTGGTCCTGGGACATAAACTGTACTCCTGTTTGCCCCATTCAGCTAAACAGGCATACATAATCTCGGTTTACTTCATATATAATCCTCGCCTATATAATCAGCACAGTTTTATGTCGCCAATGTTTGCTCTGCCTCCTGTCACTGGAAATCACAGCTGTTACTGAAAAGGAATTAATTCTGGTCGTTTTGTAGCGCGGCGCCGGGTTGCAAGGGAAGTCATGCATTTGCGGAAAATGAGTGAAAGTTGTTCAGTGGTTAAGAAATCCAGACGAGGAACTAGTGGGTTTTGTGGTCCTTTCCACATGCTCAGTACCACCAAATATCTGTGCTGCGGTTTATTATCAGTGGTTTTAATAGTCTCAAAACTTTAGTATATATTTGACTACATATCCTCTATACTGTGTATATATTGATGCTACAAATAGTTGATCACAGTAATACCATATACTGGGGTTGAGAACAGTTACAACTACTAACCTAAATGACTTAAAAAGAATAATGAACAAAATACAGTTTGGATATCGTCACTCTCCAAAGAAAAACAAGTATCTCCAAAATGGCAACTTTACAGGAGAGGCCAAAAACATCATTTAACTTTAATGTATATCAATGGAACCAGACATCTTTCCAAACAGTTTTGGTCCATTTCTGTTGGTCCATTCATCATGAGATTCTCACTCACTGTAAACAGCAGGTGATGTGTTCAAATGATGCATAAAAGTAAAAATGGACAAAAGTGGAGATACATGTTTTTCATTGGACAGCGACTATATGTTCAATGAACATATTAATATTTCACTTTTGTCCACTGGATAAAAGCATTTTTTAAATATGAAAATGCAAGGATAAAGACCTTTTGAATGCTGATTTGTGTACTTTGCAAAAAAAAAGAAATAAACAGAACAAAAAAGTCTTTCATAGGAATAATTTATAGTCAACAGTAATAAAGCATAACACGATTGCAACATGTCATATTGCATTAATTTACAAATCCTAAAGTAACTCAACAGAAACATAGGTAGCATGACAATAACGGGGCCACCTGCCAATTATCCCACCCCTAATGTGGATGTTCTTTAAACTTCGTTAAGGTTTTTCACACTTTTGCATCCTTTTTTTTTTTTTTTTTTTTTTTTTTACAAAAGCAGTGAAAGTATGTGTCAGGCAGGTGCACATTCCTTCAGACAGAGAACTCTTTCAGCAGAGGCAGGTTGACCTTGGAGCTTCACTCCCTTAGAGGTTCATTCTTTTGGCTTGTCTTTCTGTATTGTATCACTGAATGGCGTCTCTGTGGTCAAATAGCAAAAGTGTTAATGATTGTGTTAAGATTTATGTGTAGACATTACTGCACTGCCCTCTAAACACGTTCGCTTTTATTTCCCTCGTCCAGTTCATGTATTGTTTGTTCCCACATACAACTAAAATCTAACAGCTTGTTAAATGATTACAGTCAGCTTAAATAATCGTGTTCACCTGTGGATGGGATAATGTAGCCATCTTGCACACATGTGCACTTTTGGGAACCCTTCATACCAATAGGAACAACCAAACATGCAATGGACTTGGGATGTTATTGCTTTACATCAAAACGACAATCATGAATGATAAAAGGATCATTTAATTTGCCATAAATAAATGATATCTGTATAGGCAGGTTTTGCATTCAGTCTAAGGACTCACCTACAGGCAGTCCGAAAGCTGTGTGTTGTTAAGCTTGTTTCCTGCTGTTTACAACCTGTTAATGTTGTTCACGATGTAGGACAGGAATATTCAACCACAACTTGGTCCAGTTACTATCTAATTTCTTACTTGCAAAGGTCCAGATAAAAAAAAATCCATACATGGTGACTATGACTTAAATGCCTAACCATCAATCATAAGTCCAGGCAGTTGATAAAATACACAATATGACCAAAAGTATATGGACACCTGACATGAACTTGACCATCACATTTATTAGTGACCTTGTTGGATGTCCCGTTCCATAACCATGGGCATTATTATGGACTTGGATCCCCTTTGCCTCCACTCGTCAGGGATGGCTTTGCACATTTTAGATTGTCTGTGGAAATTTGCCATTCAGTCAAAAGAGCTTTTGTGAGGTTTTGCAGCTGAGCATAATGGCACTTACAGTTCACTAGGCGAGGCTGGAAATTTCATGAACCCACAAAGGTGCCGTCCTATGACAGTGCCATGTTTACAGTCACTGAGCTCTTCAGTATAACCCATTCTACTGCCAGTGTTTGTCGATGGAGACTGCATGACTATGTTCTTGATTTTGTACACCTGTTAGCAAAACACCTAAACTTTCAATGCTCACCTCAGTAATTAGCAAGGAGTGTCCACATTTTAGTCTTACTCAGAACTGGATATTGTCAGTAAGTTTATGATTGTTTGTGATTGTTTCATTTCGCAGTGGCACTTAATGCAAACCCCTAAGGATCTCTCTGCTTTAGTTTAATCAGTCTATTTATCACTGTTTTGGCAGTGGAAAGAAACATGAATGGGACTCTTCTAAAAGATGCCATATGCGAAGTGTGCAGTGGAACACAGCCGGCTTTTTCTGCCCCAGATGCCAAAGGCAACAGGTATCCCTTCCTTCTGTAGCTTTTACTGACCTCTAACCCATTACATTCAACTTGGTGAAGCCTTATTGGTACAACCATGCTAAGTAGCAGGACATTGCTGTCACATCCAAACGCTATATGTCTGGTTTTTTTTTTTTTTTTTTTTTAAATCATTATTTTTTAGGGCTGTCAAAGTAAACAGAACTCATTGAAAATTATTAACACCACCCTTTATTTAATGCTGTTAAATATAAATATAAATATTTCTAGTGTAAAACCATCATTAGTAATAAAATTAAAGCTTTGTAAAATCATTTCTGACAAAAAACTGAGATTTTGCTTCTGCTTTTTGTCTACTAGAAAGACTGACAGGAAAACAAATGTTGATATTTGTGAAATATTACTAATAAATTTCCTACATTCTCAAGCATGTAAACTTGTTTAAAATCTTCCTGTCTATTAATTGGCCAGCAACTGATTGTATATTTGCATCGTTGTAAATGATGTATGCTACATTAGAAACTAGCGCTGCTGTATTATTAATTTACCTATATTTTGTGTCTCTCTCTTTAGTGAGGCTTTTGTCTCATGTGTTTTTGTGTTTGTGTTGTCTGCTTAGGTGTGTGAGATGTCAGGACTCCTTTATCAGCACATCTCAGTCGTGTGCGTGTGATTCCACAAACATTCTGGTGAGAAAATGAAACTAGTATGTTGCTAGTACTATGCTAACATGTTTCTTCACAGTGTGCTGCTTTAATGAATGACCTGCAATAATGCACTCACTAAGGCAAGCATGTGGTTAACCGTTTTGCAGGTGCCAGCATTCAGAGAAATGTGAATCGATAATCAGGATTTTTTGAAATTAGAAAATATCTAATATATCTGTATATGCTAATAATTTATAACATCACCCAGGCCTAGCATACACTTTTTATGAGGCTGTTTACACTTTTTATCAGTATGCATTTTCAGGATGAGATTTATCCATTTATTTTATTTACACCTCTCCACATACATCTCTGTATCAGAAATAGAATTATAAGGCTATTTTTTTGCGTTACATGGAAATCCTAGTAATTCTCTTCTGGAATCTTCTGAAGCAGATTGAGCGATCGAATAGGAGTCCATCTGCATATTCGTCTTTGTTGCATTTACACTCAGCTTTTTCAGGCTCAGATAGCTATCCAACCAGCCCAAGATACATGTGCAACTGACTAAGCATTTTTTGGCTTGACCTTGGAGCTGGGTTTCAATTTAAGAGAATGAGGGAGCGCTGTAATATCAGAATTTATGTTTTTCTGTGCGCAGGCCGGGGGAATGTGCTTCCCGTCCAGCAGCCTGCCCACTTCGGTTGTGCCTACTGTCAGCTTTACTCAGCTGGTAAGTACTAGATATTGAACGGTATCAGTGGAAAGAGTGGGCACACCTGATTGAATGAATGCTTCTCAAAATGACATTGACAATATGCTTCACCTAAAAATCAATCAAATTCATGGTATTTTTCCTTGAACCCAAAATGTGGTTGATCAAGCAAGATATGATGGCTGGCCAAAGTTTGTTTTCTTAGATTTGCACTGAAAACTGTTTGAAAACTGTGCAATGTAATTTTTGTAATTAAAAAAAAACCAAAATCTTCATTTTTGTTAATTGTGTGTGTACATGTATTTCGGCTTAAAACGTTAAAATTGTGGTTGTGGTTATGGCAAGAAAAAGAGGATCAAGCTAAAGGAAATTAGATAACTGTATGAATGAGTAGGTGTGCAGGAGTTCCAGTAACTTGGTGAGTGTATTTATAAGACAAATAGAAATAGTGGCTGAAAGAATAGTTAGAAGAACAAAGTTTGGTTCCAGACTCGTCTTTAATGCCCTCAATCATTGCATAGATTTGTTTAAATCCGTCACCAGCATAACTGATTTAACTTTGTAAATGGATTAACCAAGCTAGTATCTACAATTAATACTGGCTTGCCACATAATAGGGTAAGAAATGGTGAGCGAACATACTGACTTACATGAAGTCACCACTTGTTGTAGTGGTGTAGCGATACACAGTTTGATATTATACAGTGCTGTCTCAGTACAATACAACAAAAAGAAGGTGTGCTTCAACTTGAACCTTCTTTTCAAATCTTAAAGTTAATTTGGTTGTATTGCACCATGCACATAGCTTACATGCATACACATTAGTGGCAAATTTGCAGGTTCGATGCAACTTTTAATTCTTAGGTTAAGGTTCCATTCGATTTTCAATAAATTTGTATGTTAAAAATGAATCTACAAAGCTCAAATTTTATACTACACCGATAATATAGACCTTCCATTTGGCTCGTAACATAGACCCTAGACATAGACTTTACTCTGATAGGATATACCTAGATACGTAGTTTTAATTACTGACAGGGTTTTTTTAAGAAAGATGGTAAATGAGAGAGTCTTGGAGGACACTGTTTATAATTTGATGTTCAGATACATATCATTGCATCGTTAGCTTCTTGTTTTAATTTAATAGTAGATAAATATAACAAATATTGTGCAAAATGGTTTTCATATTATGACAGGAGGATGATTTTGTGTCCAAGATTTGAATGCTCTGCAGCAGTTATATCTGTAACCTAGAGCTAGCTAACTGCTGTACCACAAAACTGAGATTGCACAAGCTCCTTTTATGAGTCCGAATGGTCATATTTGCAGACACAGTTGAGAAATTTCTGACATGCATTATTATGTCATGGAAAACATTGTAAGTCTGGATGTTGGGAGGGTAACTAAAATACTAGTAGGCTATGGTATGGTGTTTTTCCTACAGTTATCAGTAAATTAAGTGAATAAACGAAGTGCATTACTTATAGTAGGATCCCGCAATAGGTGGCAAAAGCAAGTAGGATCCAGCAACTAGCTACAAACAACTCGCTCAGACTTTTGGCTCAGAAGAGCAGTGGAGGAGCAGTCGCTACAGCACCCTCCACAATTCTTGGCACCCCTCGTTAAGATGTGTTCTTAGGCTTCTAATTTTTTTTTTTTTTTTAAATAATATATGACGACAATGCAAAAAAAAAAAAAGAGAAAAATCCAACCTATAATTCAAGTGCATTTATTCAGTGGGAAAAAATCCCACATTAAGAAATAATTATTTTACATGAAATCATCTGTGCCACAATTATTGGCACCCCTGATGTTAATACTTTGTACAACCCCCTTTTGCCAACAAGACAGCACTTAATCTTCTCCTATAACATTTCACAAGATGGGAGAATACAGAGAGAAGGATCTTCGACCATTCCTCTTTGCACAATCTCTCTAAATCGTCCAGAGTCCTGGGTCCTCTCCTATGCACTCTCCTCTTCAGCTCACCCCACAGGTTTTCAATTGGGTTGAGGTCTGGGGACTGTGATGGCCATGGGAGGAGCTTGATTTTGTGTCTGGCCACATGTTTAGGGTCATTATCTTGCTGAAAGACCCAGTGACGCCCCATCTTCAGCTTTCGGGCAAAGACCACCAGATTTTGATTTAAAATTTGCTGGTTCATGATGCCATGCACCATAACAAGGTTCCCGGGGCCTTTGGAAGAGAAACAGGTCCATAGCATCACCGATCCTCCCCCATGGTTCACAGAGGGCATGAGGTGCTTTTCCAAATACTCATCTTTTGTGTTACGCCAGACCCACTTAGAGTGTTTGTTGCCAAAAAAAAAAAACCTATCTTGGTCTCATCTGACCAAAGCACACAGTCCCAGTTGAAGTCCCAGTACCGCTTAGCCAACTCCAGACATTTACGTTTATGCTTGTAAGTGAGAAAAGGCTTTTTCCGTGCCCGCCTCCTAAACAACTTGTTGGCATGTACATACCCTCTGATGGTTGTTATGGAGACTCTGTGACCCCAAGATGCTACTGTTTGATGTAATTCTCTAACAGTGAGCTTTGGAGAACTTTTTACTTCTCTTACCATCCTCCTCACTGTGCATGGAGGCAAGATAAACCTGCGTCCTCGTCCAGGCTTGTTTGCCACTGTTCCAGTTGTTTTAAACTTCTTGATGATTCCTCGGACTGTAGATATGGGCAGGTGTAGGCGAGCGGCTATTTTCTTGTAGCCATTGTCTGACTTATGAAGGTCGACACACATCTGCCTTAATTGAATGGTGTGTTCTCTTGTCTTTCCCATGTTGAAGATTGAATAAGAGAAATAGACCTCTGTGTCACGTCATATTTATACCCAAGGGAAACAGGAAGTGAATTACCAATTAAAGGTTCCTAGATACTCTGATCAACTTTATAAACTACAGTAGAAATGACAAATGCTTCAATTACATTTATTTTCTAGCAATTGTTAGGGGTGCCAATAATTGTTAAAGGTTTCATTTTTCTGCCATTTTCAGTGTGAGATTATGCTTCTGCAATAAAAATGAAGGCTTTTAACACATCTTAACGAGGGGTACCAATAATTGTGGAGGGCACTGTATATGCAAAAAAGAGGAACACAAGCTGATGTATACACATTCCTCACTTTTAGTGGTACTTTGGCAGATCTGAAGTCACCTGTGCCACATTTAGTCTTGTCCATCTCAAATCAAACTGAAGAAAATGGCATTTAAAAAGTCTCTCACTTGAAAAGACCCAACAACATTAATTTTCTGTCAGTTCATCATCAAGAGCACAACTTAATGGCTGATGATACCAGAAAATCGGGGGGGGTGGGTGGGAGGGGGCTTTAAACCGTTGCACAAGTATTATATGTTTCCTCAGTGATTTGAAATGCTGCTTACTAATCAAATAACCTTTGTGGTTTAGGGCCTTGCTGTTCCTTCTGCTTGGTTCTCTGACTTCCTGTATTCATCTGCAGCTGCATGTCTCGTAAGTGTGCATAGATACGAATATTAATTTCACAAAAACGACTACGTCCCTTTTGTTTTTACAGTTTATTTTACAGTCTTTATGATTTTACTATGAATGTATAGATGTTTTTAATAAAAACAAAACAAAGCAGCTCATCGGATTTCAGTGATACTACCAAGCATAACCATCTTACATGTCCTGAAACTACACCATTTGCATTCTTGTATTTCTGCATGACTCACCACATCCTGCCCTGCTGCCTAATTATTTAGAAAGGTGCTGAAACATATTTCTAAGCATTGCCAGTTCACCTATGTGGTCTGATTTAATCACATTCAAACCATGAACGTAATGTAATTTTTAATGTAATTGACGAGGAATAAAAAATCTAAATGCATAATTTTGTCCTTGCTCCAAATATAACTAGTCAATGAAACAATGTTTGCCAGAGGTGTCAACCTGTAGAGATGGTAACCTATACCGTATAAAGTCAAGTCTAATTTATTTATATAGCACTTTTTACAACAACAGTTGTCACAAAGCAGCTTTACAGACAATCTGGGTCCAAGCCCCCAGTAAGCAAGCCAAAGGCAACAGTGGCACAGAAAAACTCCCTCAGGGCAGGAGGAAGAAACCTCGAGAGGAACCAAGACTCAAAGGGAGGACCCATCCTCTTCAGGTCGACCCCGGATAGAGTTTACCATTATTAGGAAAGAAATTAATTGATACCTGTATATCATTAATATCATTAGTAACAGCAGTCTGTCCTGTTGCTTCTCTTGAAACGTCTTCAGACGGCCTTCCCTTCACCAAGCACAGCTGATGTTAAAAATGTTCTCCCACCAATTCCCCAAACCTTACATAGCATATATTTAAGTAAGTCATGGAAGCTACTTGAAGCTACTTCAAAGGAAATGGAAACTAAGCTATATGGCAGTCTACCCTGCCACCCATTGTGGCCAGAGCTGGTCATAAACTATGCAGTACTTTCAGAAAAAGTCGTTGTCGTAACGGTTTGCGTGCATGTAGTCCTCGTTGTTCAGCCGCCTGCCAACGGTGTTGGCACTAACAGGATGGCTCATAGAGGGGATCACTGCTCACTGAATGTTTACAAAGGTAGCTGTTGGGTCTGTCAGGTACAGCCATAAGACCTGTCCTTGCTTACGTCGCATGCGCGGCTGAGCCTGTAACTTGAATCATTCACAGTGTCACAGTGTCAAACCTACCCACCAAGTTTCATTCCTGTCGGTTGATTCCTTCTGCGTGCAACTACTTGTGCAACTTCTGTTTTGACGATGTGTATATGAGTGTATGTATTAACATTTATACCTAATAATTCTATTCAGCCACACAGAGTAAAGTCAGTATATACATACTTTTGGTACCACAAATATGGACTGAATTAAACAGTGCATACCTGGCTAGAAAATACCGAGGCTAAATGTTGTATAAGGCTGTGAAAAGACTGAATAAAATTTATAAGCTACTTTCTAAAAGCACTTTCTTAACACCGTATTTGATTTGTCCTGTAGTCGTTTGGCAATCTGACGGCGTGCCAGACTATGGGGAATATGTGTGTGTTGAACATGCACTCCACAAGCACTATTAGCAACGATGCCTGCGGTCTCTACAACACCATCTACAGAGCCACTGCAGCCCAGGGCAATAACCAGGACATTCCCTACTGGTACATACATCTTTTTCTTCTTTCCTTCACCCGCTTAATCATACAATATAAACTACCCTTTAGTGTTTTTAAAGTTGAGATTTAAAACAGAGGTTTGGTTAAAAAGATTTAAAGCAATGGTAACAAAGTGAGGTATCCTACCCATTCACCGACCAGGGATAGTCATGCTTAGCTTCTATATGGCTGTCAAGTATATAGGTCCACAGACCCATAGAGCAGAGACACTGCTTAGTAATCTTTTACAACTCCCTACAGTAAATATTAAGTCATATTATAAATGTAAACGCTAAATACAATGTTAAAGTTCTCTATATAGGCCACTATATATTAAACACAGACTTATCTTCCCAAGCTTGCGAGTTATGTATAGGTTCATGTATTTATAAAAGTATGTTTTGCTGTGTTTTGTCTTTAGGAGGACTAACTTGCCCTGGCTGTATTATGGGGACCAGCCAGGATTGGCATCAAGGGTTCTGCAGTCTGAGCCGCTGCCAGTAGGCTTTAGCTTCAAGGGCACAAATAAGGTAAGGGAGGCTCATTTGCTAAACAGCATTTCCTCACCTTTCATGTACAGCTGTATGCAAATGTTTGAAAAACTTAAAGTCTTAAAGACGGTATCTTCCTGCACGTTGGTGCACAAGAGTGCTTTAGAGTTTCAGATTAAAAACATAAATCTTAAAATATTTAAACAATAATAAAAGTAAGCATACTAAAAAAATTAAGTATACGTATTGTTTAAAAAATTTAAATACGTATACATTTAGCCTATGGATCCTTTGAAGAAAGCAATAGGCTACATCACTTCACAATCTTTAAGATGCACTGGGCCATTCCAACAAATATTGTTGTGGCTATTTTGGCAAACACACCAGAACACATGAGATATAATGAGAAAATGATAATGATATAATACACAACAATGTCCAGTGTCAATAGGCCGGGAACAGTTGACGAATCGCACATGGGTGTGGATATGTACGCCCTGCTAATACACGTGCTAACAC
>CM067497.1:16200742-16249239 GCA_034552555.1 Semaprochilodus insignis
TATATATATATATATATATATATATATATATATATATATATATATATATATATATATATATATATTCATTTGGAATGTTCAAATTTGAATGTTCAAATTCTAGAGTAATACAAAAGTCAGTGAAAGAGAACAAATATGTGTCTGTTTCTTCTCAGAACACTATGATTGAGCTGCTGGCTGCTGTGTACACAGCACAAGGAGAGTTTATCAGATGGGAAAGTGTTGGAGGAGGGAACCTACAGGTAAAACTGCATTGTGACCACACACCCCATAAACTGGGGACAGTGAAATTAGTTGTGTTATAAGTGAAATAACGGGCTATTTTTTGGCGTAGCAAGAACGAACATTGCAAAAATGATGTATTTATATTGTCACCCTCAGATTACAGCGTTTTGTTATTGTTGGTCCATGTTGGTTCTTTATCACCTGTAGCTTTGTCCAGACACTTTAACCAGGCAGCAAGCTGCTTACACCTTTGGAACAGCCTACAAGCAGAGTGTGAGTATGTCCTGCAACTGCGTGTGGATATTAAGTGTGATTGTATTTATTTATTTTTTTACTTAATCTGTTCCTTCTCCTCAGTGCGTCCTCTCTGTGTCTGACCTTCTGGCTGGTCAGTCGGAGCCTCTGTTCTATGATGTGTTCCTGGTCCAGCAGAATTCTCAGGGAGATAGGCGACTGCTAGCAGTGCCTGTGCTAAACCTCAACCTGCAGTTCAACGGGCAGTTTGTCAACCAAGGTAGCATGCAGTACATTACCATTCCAAAGTCATGGACCTGGTTTTGTGTTAACATTTTTATAATTTTATTTATTAATAAAGTGCATGACTTAGATTGAAATTGCATAATTTAGACTCATAATTTAGTTTCAAATATTTGACATTCTGTATTAGGGTCCAGTCATGGCTGATACCATACCAAGGAGCTATATATATATATATATATATCTCAGTAATATAAGCTGATATAGTATTATATTGTTAGCTGTAAACTGTAATATGACTGTCAGTTGGCTGTGGTCATGCTTCCTCTACTTAAGCAGTAGAAACTCACCTCACATGTTTCAGTACTGTTTTTAACATGATTTTGTTTGCGTGGTCTCAGTATTTCATCTCTGGGACATACCCAATGCCATTTAAATTTCTTTACTATATTAGCTCCAGTGAAATTTATTAAGCCCTTAGATAACTCAGAGATCGAGTCAACATAAGTGTGAACGGCGGCGGCAGAGCTTTCCAGGAAATGCGATCTG
The DNA here is from genome assembly GCA_034552555.1 of Semaprochilodus insignis. Taxonomy (NCBI): domain Eukaryota; kingdom Metazoa; phylum Chordata; class Actinopteri; order Characiformes; family Prochilodontidae; genus Semaprochilodus; species Semaprochilodus insignis. The sequence goes on from CM067497.1 coordinate 16,201,994, forward strand.
ATGCATTTCCCTTTTCAAATCCCTTAAAGATGGCATACAACTGTTTGCTGTTTATAATCTGTGGTAATAAAATGCTTTAAAACACTTAATATATAAAATAAAATAAAATTACACATTTTAATTGTTAAGTGTTAAACTCTTATAAAATTACAGTAAAAATTGCAGGTTTCATCTCTTTAGTTAGACAGGCATGGAAAATCTGAAATATTAACAAGTGGTTGCTTTCTAGAGTTTATTGCAAAGGTGTAGCCTCGTGTGTTGAGTGGCATATATAGTGCATGGTTTGATAGTCTATTCCTTTCATCTCTAATCTTTAGATTGTTCACATATTTCACATATGTTTTTTATTCTCAATTCTTTATTTTGGTATTAGCTACAAACATGAATAACTGGTACCTCACACGGAGGCTTATGCTGATTGACACCTTGAGTGGAAGAGAGAAGAGTCTGAGTTCCGTCCCCAGAGTCATACGCATAGCTTCTAACTTAAAGATAAGGTAATGTACACATGCATTAGCATTTGAAAAGTTTGAACTCCCTTTCAATTGTAAAGTGTCAGCAATGAATGAACTTGTTAGGCCTTAATTGACTCATGAGAGTTGGACTCTTCAAACTTTGTGCAAACACTTATCAACCAAGATTCCATTGTTTTAAATGTCTTTAAGACATGACTGTTAATTGGAACCCTGGATGTCAAGACAAGACTTATAAGACCAATACACTTTTCAGATGTAAAAAAAAAGAAAAGCAAAACCATATGATGACAAAGGACCTGCCACAGGAAAGTTTCGCTGACACAGCTGTTATAGTGATGGTGCACCATTCACCTGTGCAGCTTTGCTTGCACAAACATAACATGCATAGGTGCATAGATTAGTGTCCTAGGAACTGAAACTGTAAGGAGGAGCATTTGGTGAAAGGAACACTGTTAAGCATCGGCTGGATCTGTTATGCTTTGGGATTGTGTGTTAGCCATATTGCACGGGGAGATGGTAGAATCCGTTTCACTGAATATTAGCAGATTTTGGAAGCAAATGTAACTTTAAGATTAAAGGGGATTGGCATCTACAACAGGACAATGGCCCAAAACAGAACCCCAAAATCCTTCATGAAGTACTTCAAGAAATGAAAGCTGAAGCTTTTGGAATGGCCCTCACAGTGCCCTGTTTAAATACTGCAAGCAGATTGTAAAACATGCAAGATGGCCCAAAAATATCACAGAACTAGAAACATTCTGCAAGGAACAGTGGGTGACCATTCCCAGAAAGCATTTGCAAGCTGTGATCGGCCAAAAGGGGGTGTTACTAATGAACAACTTGTAGGGTGTCCAAGCTTTTGCACATGCCTCTATTACTTTTTTTTCTATTTGTAATTCCATCCATAAATACATCCATAAATACATACATACATACATACATACATACATACATACAGCTCTTCTCAATCCACAGCGTTGTGGTTTAGGGATAATATGTGAATCTACAGCGAAACAAAAATTAAAAACAGTTTCATGCAGCATGTATGCATGTTGCAGATTATGTTCATGTCCATTTTCAATAAATAACTGTTCATCTTTAGTTTTTGTAGTGAAGATATACACTAACTGGTCACTACATTAAGAACACCACCTTGTATCTACACTGTGTCTATTGCTCTTTGCACTTTGGGATTCAATTTAAAAACTCGTTCATCAGTTTCTTGAAATTGTTGGCCCACCTTGTAGACGTAAAGTGCTGAGAATGACCCACCACCCAAATAACACCGGCTCCTTGGTATTCCTGTGGGGTAGTGGTCTGTGTGGGACTGTTTTTTAAGCACTGCTAGACTATGTCCCAGTCCCACCCGCAGTCCTGTACAAGGGTAAATAACATCTGATATTTGACATGCACACAAGTCACAAAAAAACTAATGATTTTATTCTGAAATAATTATGTCTGAAAATGACTGACGTATGTCAAACTTTCCTTTAGTTGGCTTAATTGTGCTGTGTTAGCCTTTCTATAGGGCGCTTTCCACAGCTGAGGCCGGCTGACCGTCTAAAGGCTCCACTCTTTCTGTAGCACAGTAATGCAGTTCATGTGTTGCTTCGCAACTATTTAGAATGAATTTCTTACCTTTTTACCTAATTAAGCGTGATAATTATTGAATATCTTCAGTTTATAGAGACTGTTTATTAATTTGTGGGGGTTTTCTACATGTATATGTTGTGCCACTCATTGGATTGGTTAACTGGCCACTGACACTGACATTTAGTCCCACGCCACAAGATAATGTGATGGGAGCAGGAAGATGTACTGTTGGGGTTCTGACCATTGATGAACAAGGTAAAAGGGGACCAACAAAGTATTCAGAGAAACAGATGAACTACAGTCTGTAATTGTAGAACTACCATGTGTACTTATAAGTGGAGCTGATAATGAAGACAGAAAGTGTAGATACAAGGAGGTGTATGTACTGGAGGGGCCAATCAATGTTTATAAGTGGATGTAAATAAATAAAAGTATAAAGTATTTTTTTGCCAAACTATTTCTTTAATAAAAATAGTGTTTCACATTTTATAGGTTTCAGCTGGTGCCAAACACCCAGAAAGGAGAAGTATACCCGCCTCTGATGACTGTGTCCTACTCTGATATTCTAATCACTGACCCTGCAAAACAAAGCGTAACCGTAAGTGTACATGTACAGTGTGTGTGAATACATCTGCACATAATTTATAATTTAATATATGTAATATATAAGTTAATTTTGATGTCTTTATGTGTCTGTGTTCTAGGTGTCATTTTCTGTGGAGTATGAGATGGACCAAAATGAAGCTCGGGTCAAGACCGATGTAGGTGCTGAGATGAGGGTAGTTTGCTTCTTCAGTTGTATCAGTACGGTCTCTTTAATGGCTGTTTTATATGTCCAGATTGCTCTAGGTGTACTGGGTGGAGTGGCCGTCGTGTACTCTCTATTGAAGACAGCAAGCTGGAAACGGAGAATTGCCTCTCCTCTCATTGATTTTCCGGCAAGTGTACACACACCGATACATCAGAGAACACATTGACCTCATTTACACTTGGTCACTTCAGGTGACTATCATCTGTACTGTAACCCGAAAAAAAATGTAACCACACACATTTACACCTGTTACTTAAATGCATGTCCGCCTAGCCAGATTGAAATCTGATTGCTATGTGGTGCGCTACATGCAAATCAGCTTATATAAAAGACCAGTTGTTTGTGTTTCGCATCACTTTTCTGTTTTGTTCAAGAGAGAATCGCAATTCTGCATGACACTGTAGCATTATAGTGTAAAATGACAAGGCAGTAATAGTTAACCAAACTTTAACTTATTAGTTCATATTAATACAGTGTTCAGGGGGTGATGTAATGCACCTCTTACTTTTCTATACATTTCTAAACTTGATTTTGTTACCAATATTTCTAGGTTCAATTCAAGGGCACATGCGCTGAATGTCCTTTTTAAATTAAGTTGTCACTTACCGCTTTTAGCCCTGGTTGTAAGTTAATTACTGATCTAAGCCTTGATCTTTGGAAACAATTCCCTTGACCTTTTGGGTCTATATGTTCTAGAAGGTTCCATCCTATGGCTTGGCCTCACTACACAGGATTGTACTATGCTATCATGTTTAAGTTATTAGACTTATATATTACATAAGTGTAAAAAAGGAAAAACTCCCTTAGAGTAAGGAAGAAACCTCGAGAGGAACCAGGCTTGTGGGGGGAACCCATCCTCCTCAGGTCCATCCCGGCTGAGGAGAGAAAGACAGAACTAACAGGAAAAGGAGCGTGCAACATCTTATTAGATACAGTCTGATTAATCCAGGAGGTAGTAATTACAAAGGTAGAGCCAACCCATAGGTTCTCTGTTTAAGTGAGAGATCGAGTTCGTGATCAGAGCCAGAAGCTGACGACTCTATTGTGGTCATTGTAGTCGTTGTAGTCATGTCAGGTGATGAGCTGGAGAAACCAGGTCAGGAGACCCACGGTGGAGATGATGCTCTGGTGACTCTTGCAGCTCTGGGGGCTCCCATGTGATCACTCAGGAGAAATGTCATTCCTGGGCTCAACAAAGAGAGAAAAAGGGAGTGTAGAGAGAGAGAGAGAGAATGAGAGAGACTGATTAGGAGGACTGAGAGGTAGAGAGAGAATGAGAGAGAGAATGAGAGAGACTGATTAGGAGGACTGAGAGGTAGGCATTGCAAATTGTATGATTGAGTGCGTGTAATCCTGAGAATCCTGGAGAGAATTCTTTTGCGCTAGTAGCTCCTCAGCGTTATCCACCAGGATCGAATAGCTCATAGAGAAGACAGATGAGAGGGAGAGAGAGAGAGAGAGAAACAGTTTGTATATTTAGTCAATTTATGGAGAAATGTAAATTGTAGTGGTAAATAGATGGTATCAGATGGTATCAGCCAAATGCTTGTGCAAACAAGTAAGTTTTGAGTCTAGTTTTGAATGTAGAGAGTGTGTCTGAATCCCAAACGGAGAAAGGGAGATGATTCCACAGTTTTGGGGCTACACAAGAAAAGGCTCGACCACCTGCTGTGGTTCTTCAAATTCTAGGGACTGTCAGCAGGCCGTTACTTTGCAAGCGGAGCGCACGTGTGGGTTTGTATGACTGAAGTAATTCACTAAGATACTGCGGCACCAGGCCATTTAATGATTTATACATTAAGAGTAGAATCTTGTACTCAACACGAAATGTAACAGGTAACCAGTGTAATGTGGACAGTATTGGGGACATATGATCATATTTTTTTGTTCTTGTAAGGACTCTAGCAGCTGCATTTTGGACCAGCTGGAGCTTATGTAGAGCCTTCTTGGAGCATCCGGCTAAAAGGGTGTTACAGTAATCCAGCCTAGAGGTTATAAAGGCATGCACCAGCTTTTCCGCATCTTTTAAGGATAGGATATTGCGTACTTTAGCAATGTTACGCAGATGGAAGAATGCCTCTGCATTGGGTCCACGTAGCAGGACCTCAGTCTTTTTTGGATTAAGTTGAAGGAACTTGTTAGCCATCCAGTTTTTGATATTATTAACGCATTCTTCAACATGCCAGACGTGGAGGTTCCTAATGTTGTCCTGCGATAATCCGTCCCATGCAGTTTGAATATTCTCACACAGTTCCTGCAGATGTAGGCGTGGAGGTGGAGTTCTGGCCCTCTTTACATGTGCTGCGTTATAACGAACCATTCATCTTGGTGCTGACCACGGTGCCTCCACACATGGATTTGTTAGTCGTCTCCACCCGCTGCTATTCTAAATCACTCCATGACAATCTGGCACGACACCATTGCAGTTTGGAAACGTTGATGTGGTGTTAAGGGCAGTTGTCATAACGGTCTGCATGCATGTGGTCCTACGTTGTGCAGCTGTCTGCCAATGTTTCTGGCACTAACAGGATGCCTCATGGAGGACATCACTGCTTACTGAATGTCCACAATTGTGGCTGTTGGGTCAGTCAGGTACAGTGATAAGGCTTATGCTTATGTTACATGCTCGGCCGATTGTGAAACTTTGCGTGTCTCACAATGTCAAACCTACCCACCAGGTTTCATTCCTGTTGGTTGCTTCCTTCTGAGTGAAGCTATTCGTGCAACTATTCTTTTGACGATGAGTGTATTAATATATTGTTTGAATGTATTAACATACCACAAAAAACAGACCTTGTTTTCTTGTTCTTTCTCCAGACCATTCTGAAGTTCCTGCTGATCTATGCTGGAGACTTGGCGAATGTTTTCTTCATCATCACTGTGGGAACAGGACTCTACTGGCTCATCTTCTACAAGGTCAGTAGTTTATCGGTGTGGATGTTCTTTTTTAGGTTTTACTGTTTTCAGTATTTCATTAAAAAACTGAAACCTCCGGGAGCAGAGCTACATCCGGCGGCAGTGATGATTGTTTACCTTTTGATGAGCGTGCCACGTGAAGCACAGATCTTTTGCACATGCGGGTCGGTTTAGGAGCATGGTTTGTTCGTGCTAATGTCGGATAAAAGTCACATTTCAATGTGTAGATAATGTAAAAAGCCTAACAAGAAAATCAGATTTGGTGAGATTTTTTGCTGTGTAAACAAAGCTTTTATAAAGTTCTGAATTGTGCACAGGGAGGATTCATTTAAGCACAGGTACATGGTTCCGTTGGACATGCAGTAGAATGTGCATGAATAATTGGAGATCGTAAGGATTCAAGTAGAAATGGGTTGCATGTGACAGATCATCCGATTCTGCAGAATGGGACAGATACACATACACTTCACACATACGTTGTTTAGTTCAACCTGAGGTCACACATACGCGTATACACCTCAGAAATGGAAGATCTATGAGTTCAACTTGAGGTCAGCAGCTAGAATTTTCTGAGCTATGTATCATACATGGAATATATATACACACACATACATTGGCATTCCAACAGGAAGTTTAAGGACTATTTCAGTCAAATAGCCAAATGTGTCACTCTGGTTACAGAAGTCTTAGAACAGCAGCTGTGTGAGGGTTTGTATTGTCAGCTACACATGTCAGCTACTTTGGTGCTATCTTGACAATTTCATATTGCAGTGCAATAAAGACAGCCTTAACTTTTACTGTCGCATTTAGTGCTCTTCATTGCAGAACAAGATCCTGCTGATTTTAAGCATTTGCAGCAATTTAGAAAAATGAGTTTCCCTTGTAATAAAATCTGTTATTGATGATAAAGTGTCCTTTATACATTTTAGTATGTGTGGAAATAATGAACAAAAATTGCTCTGTTGTTTGAAAATACAATAGTTCCTATAGTGATGTAGCAATATTCATAAGCAAAAATAAGCTTTCTCAAAAATATGCTGAATGTTATACAGCTCCTAGCTCCAATTAACTGCCTTTTTGTCTCCTCCCCTTTTCTCTGGATTTTGTCCAGACGGTGAAGGCAAGTCTGTTTCAGTAGTTTGATCTCAAAGATCATTTTTTTTGGTGTTCTCCATCAAGGTCTTGTCTCTGTGGTCACACTTCACGTTCATGTTTGTGTGTGATGGAATAAGTAGCCTATGGAACCGTCACCCAGAGCTTAACCAAATGTATGTGTATGTGTTTTGCAGGCTCAGCAGTTTGTGTCCGTGTTGTTGCCATTACCAACTCAAGAGGAACGTTTTGTGACGTATGTTGGCTGCGCTTTTGCACTTAAGGTAATACATAAATGGCAATATATAAATGACAGAGTTCATGGTGTTTTCATCAGGCGTTTATACCGCTTTTTGCCTGTGCGGGAGGCGAGTTATCTACTGAAAACCTTCATGAAAATAAACTGTGCATTTATTAGTATGTGAAGAATAGAAGTGTCTGGGGTGTCCCTAATTATTCTGCCCTATATGGCCATAAGTATGTGGACACACTTCCTAATTATTGATTTGAGGTGTTTCAACCTCATTTATTGCTAACAGGTGTATAAAACCAGGCACCAGGTACATACTTAATGCTGTATAAAGCNTACAGACTAAACGCCGTATAAAGCCTAGATACAGACTAAACACAGTATAAAGCCTAGGTATAGACTAAACGCCATATAAAGCCTAGATACAGACTAAACGCTGCATAAAGCCTGGATATATTGTATAAAGCCTGCACCCTCCTGGCAAGAGAGCATTTGTGATGTCAGGGACTGATGTTGAACTAAAAGTTCTGCCTCATAGTCAGTATTCCAGTTCATCCAGTATTCAAGTGTTTACTTCCATTTTTACTGTTAAAGCACTTATGATTGTCTGGGGCAGATGTCACAGGATGAAAACATTTAAACAGTAGTGCTTTGTAGTTTGTAAATTTGAGCTTTTGCTGTTTGCTTGGTTATCTGTTCACACAGAAAATAAATGATGGTCTGTACCTGCTGCACACCTAGAGACGCCTCTTTGAGTGTATTGCATTTTATATCGTTATCAGCTTTATTGCACACAGTGCACCCTGTCTTTCCTTGTAGGCAGTGCATTTCCTTCATAAGCTCTTTGTGCAGTTGTCAGTGGACATATTCTTTATAGACTGGGAGAGACCTCGAAGCAAGACCACCAAAGCTGTGGAAGGTAATAAATGTCTTCAGTGTTAGTGTTCCTTTAAATGGTGTTTCAAGTTATGCCATAGTGTCTTTACTCCTGTCCTTTTCTTAACAACCTGTATATGGAGTCACACTTCAGTTCTTTACTTTCATAACTACTTAACTTGCATATTGAAACATAGTGAATTATTTGTAGTAGTTTCTGAAAATGCATTTTAAGATTAATAGCTCAGTTATAAACATAATGCAAGGGTTAACTGTGTGGTGTTGCTGATTGTTTCCGTGTTTCTAATCTAAAGTTTTTGTATGATTTCAGGCTCCGGTGAGGGAAAACCCCCAGCAGCCCCAGTCAGCATCTGGAGGACATACTTTGTGGCGAATGAGTGGAACGAGATCCAGACCATTCGTAAGATCAGCCCCACCTTCCAGATCATGGTCGTGCTCTTCTTCCTAGAGGTGAGAATCAGCTTCTGCAGGGCATCTCTGGGGGGACCATTGTCATAAAAAGTATGAAAACAGCATGACAAAGCAATACATTACGAAAAACCAAATATTACAGCCAAATATTACATATTACATTAAAAAGTCACTTACAGCAATATCTGTTCTGAACCACCACACAGTTATTTCAGTGCTTAGATGTTTAATAACAGTTGTAAATAGTGCTTATTCAGCAATAAACCAGTTAGCTGCGACAGCACAGGCACACATGAACATCAGGACAAACACCAAACCGATATGACTGACCTTGCCCTCATCCTCATGCCTCCTGGCTCTGATTGGTTGGTTTGATTTGGGAACGGTAGATTGTTGCACATAGCATTAGGAGTGCTAGACAGAGCCAGACTATCGGTCTCATGCACTACTGTTTTTTTTTTTGTTTGTTTATATATATATATATAAACTTCTCTATATATCACATATTCACTTGCATGCATGTATAAATTCCAAGCACAGAATACCTATGATATATATAATAATGAACGTATCCATGTATTAAAAAAATATACAAAATATACAAAAAAAATAAAATGAAAAAAATAATACTAAGTAAATACAATAAAATAAATTTAAAAAAGTAAAAAAAGAAAAGGAGTGCATTGTAATGTACTGACAAATGCTCTCAAGCTTTATAGTCTGTCCATGCCAAGTTTGATAGTCCAGTAATGAACTTTAGTGCTTTCTACACTCTGAGATAGTTGAGAAAAGGGTTCCATATTTGAAAGAATTTATAGGGTTCACTTCGTACAGCAGTCGACAGGGCTTCATTAGGAAAAAGACTTGAGACCAGGCTGACTCACTGTCCAATGAAGGGGCTTTGTTCTGAGGTCAACTGAATTAGAATACATTTGCGAGCACAATGAAGAAGAATGTGCAGAAGGCCCTATTCTTAAATCTAGTGGGAAATTCCTCATCAGTCCCTAATATACAGGCTTTAGGACCCAATTGTAAAGGGCAACCAATATTTTTTCAAACTGTTTGTCAATCTCGAACCATAAAATCTTAATCTTGATGCAATACCAAAAACAATGGATAAGGGTACCTTCTGCATGTTTACATTTATTACAACAGTCAGAAAGATCTCGGTTCATCCTGTGTCTTAAAACTGGTGTCACATGTCATGGATGAAGTATTTTGAATTGCATTTCCCAGGCAAAGTTACATACAAGGATGTGATGTATTATACGAACATCTTTCCATTCATGATCATGAATTCTAATACCAAGCTCATCCTCCCAGAGAGATTTTTACCTTATTATCATTGTTGGTATGACAGTTTAGCAGTGTCTTATAGAACTGTCGTGCTACTGATCGAGATGTGTGATCGAGTGACTTATTCTTATATGCCTTACCGTCTGCAGCTTTAAATGGCTGCAAATGTTAAAAGTCCAAAAAACAAATACAAGTGCATTTCAATAAAAGTTTTAACTCATAATATAATAAAATGAGAGACACAAGTAGGTTAGTTTTTTTGCTCAAAGCAGACATAAAGATGAAAAAGACTCATTATACATGCAGTATACACATAGCGTCATGTAGCAGAGTGGTACAGTAGAAAGCTGTCAAGGAGAGCCAGTAAATGACAGGTCAAGTTCATTTTTTGTACACTACTCATATATATTGAAGGAAATAAAATATTTAGCATCACTCATCACAGTTGCTGTCAGTTTAGAACCAATTTACAGACTAGCTTTGCAGACTCTTTTCAAGCAAAAAGATAAAAGCTGAAAAAGACCGGGTTAGTAACGTTAGCTAAGGTGACTGACCATTAGCATTGTTGCTTTTTGTCTGGCTTCTTTTTTTATGTGTGAATTTTAAGCCACCTGTCTATGTGGCTTTCTGTGTTGTCAATATGGTATTATTTTATTGTAGTAATGGCAAAATACAGTGCAACGTTCAGTTGATTCACTGGTACCTACACAGAGATACCCTGTTCTGGACCTAGTACTGACTCTGTCCTAGTGTCCATGTACATCTTTGGACTCTGAGATGGTGAGATGAAGTGAAGTGTGTGTGTGTGTGTGTGTGTGTGTGTGTGTGTGTGTGTGTGTCTGGGCAGGTGGTGGGTTTCTCCAGCCTGGCTTTGAGAGACAACTCTTCAGAGCTTCGGCGCTCTGCTGAGGGCTACATGCCTGCCTACAGCCGCGTACTGCGCTATGGTCTTGCCTCTGCTATGTGGCTCTGCATCGGCTTCATACAGGTACACCTTCCATCTACTAAACTATTTTATTAATACATCATAGCCCAGTGTAGACTGAACCACCTTTATGGATTCATGAAACTTTCAAATGATGTGGAAACAAGTAACAGTTTTTGCCACAAATGGCGAATCAGCTTTTGTGTGAAAACAAGTACCAGCCTGCCCTTTCACCTTGTTCTTGAAAGGTCAGGAGCCCCCAGAGCAGGTATTATTTGGGTGGTCGATCATTCTCAGCACCGCAGGGACACTGATGTGTGGTGTTGTGTTAATGTGTGTTGGGCTGGTACGTGTGGATCAGACTCAGCAGATCTGCTGGAGTTTTATACATTATGTCCACTCGCTGGACCTTGCTAATCCACCTTGTAGATGTAAAGTCAGAGACGATAGCTCATCTGCTGCTGCACATTTTGTGTTGGTCATCCTCTAGTCCTTCATCAGTGTTCACAGGACGCTGTTGTTTTGGTTGGTGGCCTATCCTCAGTCCAGCAGTGACACTGAGGTGTTTAAACACTCCAGCAGCACTGCTGTGTCCGATCCACTAACACCAGCACAACACACACTAACACACCACCACCACGTCAGTGTCACTGAAGTGGTGAGAACGATCCACCACCCACATAATACCTGCTCTGTGGTGGTCCTGACCATTGAAGAACAGGGTAAAGGGGGACTAACAAAGTATCCAGAGAAACAGATGGACTACAGTCTGCAATTGTAGAACTACAAAGTGTTCCTAAAGTGAACAATGAGTGTAGATACAAGGAAGTGGGTGTATATTGTCATATTGCCCAGCCGTAAGTATAACCCTTTTACTCAGTGGTTACCAACCCTGTTGCTAGTGAGCTTCCTTCTGGCTCAAACCCTAATTGACCCTTCCTGATCCATCTACCTGAATGTTTGTAAGATTCTGGGAAATGTATATCAGCTAACCTTTACAGGCTACATGGAAACATCTGTAAAATGCAGAAGCATAATGAGGAGTACATCTGAAACATATTTAATTTTTTAAATAACCTGTCTATGCAGGATGTTCAGCGCACCTTCCCACTACTTACTCCCAGTAGTCTGATATTTCTGACTGATTTACTGCCAGTGACGTCCTCTCTGCAGATTTGTTCTCCCTAGAAGCATATGTGGTTCTAAAGGGAGTGCCCTCCCGAAATCTGATTGGTCACCTCAAAAGTTCTGCAGCATAAGCATCCAGTGCATTATGGCAAAAATTGTTATCCTGTGCTAAACACTGGTGCAGAATACACTGTCGTGCCAGATAGGGCAAATAAGGTGGGAATTTTCCCTCTGAGGGATGACAGAATAAGAAGACTATAACTACTTATTTATTCATTAGCACCATATATTATTTGTCAGTCGTATATGGGAATTATTCAATCATTTATTCATCATGTAGTATGATTTAGTTATCTTTGATGATAGCTCATGTTTTATGAAGGTTTGTGACATTAGGTCATGATGGGATGGGGATGAGGAAATACTTAGGCACATATTTAAGGAATATAAATGTTTATAACCTAGACGTAACACCACAGTTACATCCTGTCTAGTGAGCCCAGGCTAGGAAAGGTCAAGGGAATTGTTTGCAAATTGTTGAGGCTAGCAGTATTTAATTTGTAGTCTAAACCTAACACTGAGCTAAGAGCAGTATTCAATTCACAACCCAGGGCTAAAAGCAGTAGGTGACAATTTACAATCCTAAGAATTCAGGGAGGAGTACGATCTCAAGAAGTCAGGAGTCACAGTTTTTAAAAACAGGTAGACATAACATTTGGATACAGTGGTTCTACAGATGTTCATTGTATGGGTTTTTGAATCTAACCTCAGGATATCGATATACCAAAACCTAGTTTGGAAATGTATAAAAAAAAGGGGGTGCATTACATCACTCCCCGAACACTGTATAAATATGGAAGCTCTGTGTCCTATTGTTACAACTGAATTCTGCCCAGAATTTTTAGCATACATCTAAAAAGAAAGCTTGGAGCCTTTTTCTTTTTAACCCAGAACCCAGCATCGGATGATTTTTGTTTGAGAGTCACTTTATTTTGTAGACACAGAAGTGTTTTATTTTAAAGTCTGGCTTACACCTCACTGTGGGGCAGGTGTTTGTGCTTTTAAGAGGAGAGTTATTTTCCTGTCCTATCTCATCCAGTGCCTCCACCACCTCCACGCCCCCCTCCCCATGGCGCATATTCACATTGCAAGTACATAAGTTCTGTCCAGCTTTGCCTTTAAGGGAAGAGTGAATTGGCGATCAGTGATCAGCAGAACGACTCTCCAACACTTCGCCCCCCTGCTTGTAGTTTCTCATCACAAGTAATATTGGTAATCTGCAGTACACCCCCGTTTCCCCCCAGTTTTCTAGAACTGCCCAGAAGAATGGTGATTGCTAGATCAAGCAGTGATAATTGAGCAATAGGTTAAATATGTACTAAGACTGTAGTTATTAATGACTTTAATGATGAAGTACTTTTTCTGTCCTATAGCTGATATTCTTCTCAGTGTTCCATGAGCGCTTTGTTGAAGACAAGATCCGCCAGTTTGTGGACCTCTGCTCCATCAGCAATGTAAGTGTGCTTGTTCTGTGTGCTTGTTCTGTGTGCGTGTTTGCGCATGTGTGTGCGTGCGTGTGTGCATCTGTTTTTGTTTTCATGTGTTTTCAGAATTACATCTTTTTTTTTTCGATTACTGAGGTTAAATTTAGGGTTAAGCTTTGGGTTAGACTTAAATTACATAGGACATATACTATATGGCCAAAAGTATATGGACACCTGATCATCATACCTGTATGATCTTGTTGGATATCCCATTGCAAAACCATGAGGAGATGTAACATTTCATTACCCTTTACTGAAACTAAGGAGTCCAAGCACACCATTATCCCCCCTCCACCAAACTTTATAATTGGCGCTGTGCATTTTGGTAGGCAGCATCCTTTTGGCATCCGCTAAAGCCATGATTCATGAATCCAGAGAACACTTTTCCTTTGCTCCAGAGCCTAGTGGCGGTGTGATTTACACTGCGTGTAGTGATCTGAGGCTTGTGTGTGTCTGCTTCACTATGAAAACTCATTTCATGCGTAATTAAGGCTTTATAGTTAATTATTACATAGAAGTACTTTGTGTGTTTTTGATGTCTTTAATAAATGCATTCTCTGTGTGGAATGGAGGGATCATGTCTCTTCTATCCCACCTCCTTTTGCACCAATGCGCATATATAAACTTGCTTCCTACAGTAAATAAAGGTCTAATCTTTAGCTGTCAGCTTGTTTCAGTTACCAGGTATATGTGTATTTTAGATATCAGTACTGCTGCTTTCACACCGATGTTTTGGCTACTACATCCATGGGCGTTCAGTTCACGGTCACGCTGACACAAACATGGAGGAGATGAACACTAACCTGAAGAGAGAGGCGGTAAGTCGCTGCTTATGACTCACAATGTTCTGTGTGGGGTACCTGCTTTTGCGTGGGATACCAATGTGCGCTGGACGTGTGTGCCGTTTTTCCGTAGGAGAATCTGTGTGGGCAGAGAGGACTGCTGCCCAATTCTGACGTTCAGACGTTTCAGATCTCTATAACCAGCCGCCTGCGGGTGCAATACGATCGCATCCTGGAGCCACTCAGCAGAGTAAGGACATCTCTTCTGCTTCAGACGATGAATGTAGTTCAGAGAACCCCGGAGCATTTGCAGGGTTCATGTTACATTAACTTAATGATAAGCTAACACTGATTAACCCCATCAAACAGATATATACTGACTTTTGCAGTCACGATGTATGGTGTTGTAGTTGATGGTACAAAAGACATAATATCACTGATCCTTCTACATGTAAAGTAATGATTCTAGTGATTCGTATCCATTCTGCTCAGGGGGTATGTAGGCTGATGCCGTATTTATAAGGTAATTATACATATATGGATCATCATGGGCAGTAATGCACAGTCAGGACTCAAGATTACTTAGCAATTTGGCCACAGCTAACATTCCCTGCCCATATGCGTTATATATGCGGTTTTTTCTTTCTTTTTTTTTTTTTGAAATCTGTCTATAGTGAACTGACTGACTGGCGAAATAGCCAAAAATGCATTTGAACACCACTACAGTATGGCTGATGCTAAACAGTGCACCATTTCTGTTGAAGGAAACAATTCTGACTACACAACTATGGAATATCGGCCACACTTGTTTAACTGAGCACATTACTGATACCTTCTCTTCATCCACACAGAGAAACGGGCCTTCACGATTGGTCGATGCTTCAGCCAATCCGTTTGAGCAGAGCACAAAAGCATACCACACCATGAACCGCTTCCTTGGCTCTGTTATCGATCATGTGAGTTCATTTTCTACTATTTTTTGAACTTCATACATATTAACAGTACATAATCCACTGTATTTGGGGTGGTTCTTCTGTTATTTCTGTTTTATTAGGCTCATCGTGAGATGGATTATATTGTGAAAGACAAGCTGCTGTTTGAGAGACTCATTGGAATGGAGTTTATCGAACCCATGGACAAAAGCATCTTTTATAACGGTAAAGGCCTTTTTTTTTTTTTCGTTAATTTTCGGAAAAATGTTCTGAAAACAAGGATACATGCTTTACAGGGAACAGACTTCCGCACAGTTAAAGCACTATTACTGTTTTATTGCTGTTGATTGTAAATTTAACACATTGGGAAAAAATAAAACCTAAAATGTAGCCTGTGCAAAGGTGCAGGACATTTAGTATGTCCTGTTTATATTGTTGAATAGAAAGTGTGCAGATGTGTTAACTTAGAGCCATATTCAAGATTTGATTCTGCCAAAATATGTCAAAATATGTTAATATGTTTATGTAGTATTTATTCCCAGTATGTTAAAATCAGTAAAATAAACAATAATTGTGAATTAAAGGGGCAATTTGTAAGATGATGCAACCTGTCGATTTCATACTCCAAACAATAGGGGGCAGCATTTCACCAGAAAATGTACGATTCTAGGGGAAACGTTGTGTGGTTTCTTTTTTACCTGCCAAAAGTGTCTCCTGTGGTGGAAAGCCAATGTTCACTCATTTTGCTTCTGTTCATATCATTTCTTTTGTTTACTGCCAAATGTGGTTTCTTGCCGAAAGCGTGCAGCAGCACTTGTTATTAGGGTTGTTTGCCAAGAGCTTCAGCCATCATTGCATTTACAACAAGGTACAAGGTTACAAGGTGCAAAGAGGTATTCTAGACAGGACGGGCCGGGGCTAGCAGATTAGCACACTAACTCCAGTAGATATCTGCTACATGGTACATGGCCATCTTTGAGACACCGTCAAACCTCTTATTTCTTCACACTTTGTTGATACATTTAATGTTAATGATGAAATATTTTAAACTAAAAGTCCTTCAGATTGCTCATATAAATTGTGCAGGATGGTGTTCTCTGTAGCAGCTGTGTTAACTTGCTTTCATTTTGAAAAATCAACTAGTAACGTGTAATTTGAGCAGGGGTCTTCAAACTTCTGCTTGCAACTTTAGAGACATTTAGCAAAATAATAGCTGTATCGTTATTAATTTATTACCATACCATATAGTTGGAATTTATAGGTTTATAGTTACTGTCTGTAAGCCATCTATTGCTGCATGGTTTATCAGTCACCTCAGTGTCATTGTGGCATTGAGAACAATCCACCAACTACTGATGTAACCGAGTGGGTGGAAGTAGTACGGCAGTGCTGTGGTGCTTGATGCACTGATGACAGTGGAACATACACTACTATGCCCCTACACGATTTCCTGCCTCAATATTAGATCAGCAGTGGGTGGATTGTTGTCAGTCCAGCAATGACACTGAGGTGTTTAAAGACACTGATACAAAAAAGAATATTTGGTCCTGTGATGGTCCCTTTCCACTGATGGGTGGAGGGTGGATGGTAAACTGTGCAACAGCAGACGAGCTACTGCTTTAAGCCTAAAAAGTGCACCTAAATGGTGGATGCATGTGTTAAACAAAAATAGTTACTTTTTAGCCAATACATACATAATAATACAAACATAAAATATAAACATAACAAATTTTACCGAATCTGAATATATAGCTTATTGTAACTTCGTTCTTGATCTTACACAAGTTATTTTTGTGCACACAGATCAATTTTATTCCTTTTTTTGTAAAATAAAATTTACACAGTTCTAGAATAATATTTTCATCATTTTAAACATGTTCCTGTAACTAAATTGCTTATATTACTGAAAACTTTGATTTCAAACATCTGAATGGTACTACCTTTATATTTTATTGTGCTTCTAATGCTTATTAACCTTTGTTTATTTAGGAAATGCTTGGCTCATGGTTTGTATTGCTTGTTGCATTAAGTCACTTGTGTATGTTTATCTCCATCAGATGACTCTTACTCTTTTGCTGATGTGCTCTTCTATGGCAACGAGTCGACGCTCTTGATCTTTGACACTCTGTTCTTTTGTGTGGTGGACCTGGGCAGCCAGAACTTTGTTCTGGCAGCTGTACTCACATACCTACAGCAGCTGGTCAGTGTCTTAGCTATAAGTGACTCACCATTAGCATATTTATACTTTGAAATGTACATTCTTTAAACAGTTGTCTTAAATGTCAATACTTGTGATTAATTACCTAAACGTTTTAGTGAAAAATCAGATTTACACATTTTCCCCTTTACCCTAGAAAAGGTAGCACCAAAGTAGCACTACACTGAAAGAATCATTACTCAGCCAGGAAGAAATGAAACATGGTAAGATATGGTGTCAGTGTACTGGTGCGAGTCAGACTGTAAAATCTGAAATAATAATTTAAGTTGGATTTTACAGATCAAATTTCTGCCTCATATCTCTTCACGCACAGGCTTTAAAAAAGGTCTCAAAAGCAAAATTACCATTATACTGATAAAGAAAGGATACAAATTGTGGATAATTCACTTGAATCTTTGGAAGACGCGTCCTTGGACAAGTTTTGACTGAGTTCTATTTGAATACTCTTTCAACACGCTTCCAATCATCAGACTTCTCTGCATGGGGAAGCCATCCAAAGCACAACCAGTGTTACAAAATGTTTGTCCCCATGTTGTATGCTGTTGCACATTTCTGCCAGAGAGGTCTCCAAGCCCCCAAATCTTACAAGTATGGACAAAATGTAGACTTCAAGATGGTTCTAGCTCTTATGTGTAACAGTGTCCATACAGTGTCAGAAACCACATAAATAAGTCTATTAGACTCAAAAAGGGACGAGTGATTTATGCATGCACTATATGCGCTATACGTATAAGAGGGTATAGGCTTCTATCACCTGTTACCACCATTAGCCTCGCAGCTCCAGTGTGAAACTAAAGTAGCAAACTTGGGATACCAAATAGTCTTTGGCTGATTAACTACATTTAAGCTTATAGTGGAAATTGTATAAATGTCAGTTTTTTTGGAAAGCTGAGACTGACATTGTTTTGATGTGATTGCTCTGTTTTTGCATTCCCTCAGATCTTCAGGCTGATTCGTAACGGGCTAGGCCGCAGGAACCTGGCAACAAAAACTCTGGTCGACAAGAGATTCCTCATCTAGTTTCTCTGTTTAATCTTTCTGTTCCATCTTGTCTTAATGCAGTTATTACTGTCATGTCTAATTTGCCAACTTGGTACTATTTGCTTTATTGACTTGGTACTATTTGCTTTGTTTTCTTTAAATACTTTAGTTCAGTATATTTTTGTGTAGGACACAAAAAAAGTATTTTTGTACATTGCAATTTCTACATTCACTGATTTGTATGAATTTGATATTGTTTATAGGTGTTTTTGATAAATGAATTTTGCATTGTGAGACTTAGCCTAGGTGTTTTTTTTAGGTCATTCCTATTTATTTGCTTTTTATAAGAAAGGGTCAGAAAATGCTAACAATGACAGCAAACGGATCACATAGAAAATGGATCTGAGCTTCAGTCGGTCCGTTTTTAAATGTGTGTGTGTGTATATATATATATATATATATATATATATATATATATATATATATATATATGCGCAGTGTTTATATATATATATATATATATATATATATATATATATATATATATATATATATATGCGCAGTGTTTATATATATATATATATATATATATATATATATATATATATATATATATATATATGCGCAGTGTTTATATATATATATATATATATATATATATATATATATATATATATATATATATATGCGCAGTGTTTATATATATATATATATATATATATATATATATATATATATATATATATATATATGCGCAGTGTTTATATATATATATATATATATATATATATATATATATATATATATATATATATATGCGCAGTGTTTATATATATATATATATATATATATATATATATATATATATATATATATATATATGCGCAGTGTTTATANTGTACTGGACGGTGCTGGTTTCCTGACCCTGCCTGGTGATTTAAGATGGATGGCTGTTGGGTAATTGTTGACTGATCTGTGTGATGGTAATATATGTGTCATCTGATACTCTTGTCTTCTGATCCATTTTTCTTGTGGCCCTATCTGGTCTTGTTTGGATATTGCCATCCAATGTCCAATCCAAAGAAAAACATGGTTCTTCACTTTTGTTGATATTTACTTTTATGCATCATCTAAACATTGTGTGAAAACTTCATGATAAATGAACATACAGAAATGGTCCGAAATTGCTATATTTTTTTTCTTGAAAAGCAGTGATTAGTTGAAAGCCTATAAAGGCTGAAGACAGGTAGGTAGAACAAAGGTAGGCCATCAAAGCAAATAAGGAGGCATAAAAGGGGGAGGAGTAACATTTTAAAGGCACCAATCTCTCTTCAGATGTCTAGGCACTGATGAATAAAGCTTGTCGCAGGATCTGAAAGGAGGATCTGAAAGTTCACTTAATCATTTGGTAAGTAAAATATTTTGTTTTGTATACCAAGATAAACTGATGTGTTGAGATGACAAACATTCAATATTATATAATAGTGTATTTGTACACTGCATTATAAACTAGAAGACATATAGTTGTATTTCATGAATAGTTATGTTCCTTTCAAGAACATTTCTTTGAAAGGCAACAGCCCTCTTATCTTTCTTACTATGGCCATGTTTCTGCAGTTTCAGATGTCATGTCAAGTGATTAATGTTGTTCAGTGTTCAGTCACACTCGCGGAATGTAAGCGAAGCAGTCGTAATTCTCATTTGAGGTAAAATAAAGCTGTCCACTGATAATAATTTAGGTAAAGGTCTATTATTATTTCTGTCTTCCACTGGCTCTCCTGGGGGATGAAAACCACTGTTAGTGCAGTGACCGAAACGCAAAAACATTTTTCATATAGTGCACCATTTGAAATTTGAATTTGAATGAACAAATATAATTGGCAACAGTTCATTAATTCATTAGCTATTTTTTGTCCGTGATGTTTAGGTGAACATTTTGTGACTGGTGAAAATTTAGGGGAATATATACATTCTCTGTTATGTCATACCAAAGACATCTCAGCTCAGGGTGGAAAATGAATGGGGCAATTCATAACGTTTCATATGGCAATATGGCGTCTGTTATGAGGAAAGCCCCAGCTTTCAACCGCCAAATCGGCTTGCTGGTAAAGCCATGAGCAGGAAAAGCACACTCACCCAACCTCAGTTATGCAGATCTGTTGCCAGAACTACAAAAAAAAAAAAAAACACCACAATTGTATGTGTGTTACTTGACCCAAAAGGTACAAACCATTCATGAGATTTGAACTTCCAAAATGTTCACTGAGTGGGAATACTTTCCTAAAAGGACTATACCTAATTAAGCATTGTTTTACTGATGCCGAAATTTTTTTTTTGTCGGATAAAATGCATGTAGTCAGTTCAATAGCCTATATAGTATTTTTGGTAGAGAAGATTTTACAGGTGTATATGAACGTGTGGACACCCCACGTTTAGACTAACATTTAACATTAGCTAGATTATTGTTTTTAATTTTAAATATTGGAAAAAAAACTAATTTGCAACGTGCATGCGCAAAAGCTGGTTCATTACCATTTTAGATGATTCACCAGAATTTTTTTTTAAGGTCTTCAAGGTTATTTGACTCATTAGGCCCTAGTCCAAGGCAAGTGTTAACAGCTCAAGAATGTAATAAATTATGAGACCCCTGTCAGGGTATCGTGCTTATACTCACTCATCTAAGTGGCCAACTGAGGGTCTAAAACCAAGAGGGTGATCCAAAATAACAGTCAAAACCATATGAAGATTGTGAATTTTTGAGCACTTCTAAAGGATTCTGCAAAAACAACTGGTAAATACAGTGGCTGAGAAGTGCAAAACAAATTAACATTTCAGAAAACAAAATTACAAAAATAAAAACGAATTTACAAATGACAAAAAATCACATTCAGGAAAACAAAATTACAAAAGCAAAACCAACTTTACAAGGGCAAAAAATATTGCATTTCAGAAGACAAAATTACAAAAGTAAAAACAAATNCAAAATTACAAAAATAAAAACAAATTTACAAACAAAAAAAATTACATTCAAGAAAACAAAATTACAAAAGCAAAAACAAATTTACAAGACAACACTTTAACCAGTACTGAAACAATTTTGCAAACTGCGAGTTCTGACAGAAAGGGTAGGTTTAACACACAGGAAGTGCTTGTTGCAGACCCTTGTCAATCAAACAGTTTCGAAGAAAGAGACAAATAGGCGACATCTGGACCACTTGGAGTTGGAAATGTTAACAAAAGTAAGTGTGCTGTAACGCTAGATATAGTAGATATGGCACGCACGAAGGTTATGGCACATTTAATATGATATATCTTATTTTTGAGGCTGTATTTATAAATATAGTATTAAATGTAACCTGTAAACATTTCTCAATGTAAACATGTTTAAAGTTACAGGATAAATTTAGCAAACTTCAACATTTGGGTTTTATGGCCAATGCAGGCTAATGTCAGTTTAGCTTGCTGTTTCATGTTAACACTATTTTTTTATTTAAAAGGTATACATTATATATTGCATAATGATGTATTATAACCATAATGTATAATACATTGTATGATTTATAGTTTAATTTATAATTTAGCTGTAATTAATAAAACTTGAATAAAATTTCACTTTGCTTCACTTTGGTACAATTATTGAAAAAAACAATGGAAAGCAAACTAATTACTTAATTAAAAAAATAAGTTAACATAATTTGTTTCAAACACAAATATGATTTTGCCATTACTGATAGAAACCTCATTCATGTATTGATAGTATTGTTCATTTATTGGACATTTCAGTTGGACACCAATATTTCTCTCTCTCTCTATTTAGCTTCATTTATGAACGGTAATTTCCAAGCCACACTGTAACTCTTTTGCAAGTGACCTTGAATGTAGCCGGTCTAGTCTAGCTCCATCCAGCTTAGAAATCTAGATAAGTCCACAGAGAGCTTGGAAGAACTTGGAATTCCCCCAAAAGCCCTGAAGATCTGCACCTTAGCATACAGAAGTTTTAAGGCGTTCTTTAACACGGCCTCTTCGTCACTAATTTACAAATCTTTATTTTAATTATATCACATAATGTGTGCTTTCCAACACTGTGTAAAACACACATTCTGTTATCAATCAAACTTGCACAGCTAACCCACTAGTAGCGGCCTTTTTGAGGCCTGATTTATGTCTGCATTTTTACAGATAACAGTATATTAATAGAAACAGAACAGCTTGCGAAAACTGTTGTCTATAAAAAATGAACAAAAGAATACAGTATACATAAAAACCATGCATAAAACTCAGTTTAACTACGCAGTGTGAATGTCCCGCTGTTTATCATTTTGTTGTGCATGTTGGTTATTATACCATGCTTTGGTGAAATGTCAGCTATGCGTATTGGTTATTATACCATGCTTTGGTGAATCATTTCATAATTTCCACCAAAAAGTCCCCAGAAGAACCTGCATGAAAGAGGAAGTAGCCAAAAGAGTGCCGAAGAAAACAGGCACTGGCTGACAAGACAAGCATGAATAAACATGAATGATCATGAATAACATGAAGGAGGGGCTAAAAGGGAAATAAGCAAAGCAGGAGCCTTAGTTATTTGCCTACATTCATTTGTTCTTTTCTTCTTTTACCGGCAGATGTTTCAAGACAGCCTACACCAGAATGAGGCGTCAGAATGAAAGAGGACACAACGAAGTGTTCTTCCAAGGGGAGCACCTGAGCTTTTATCGACTTATAGCTGAGATCCCCCAGAATGAGTATCTAGCCAAATATCCATTTGTCCCAAATTTCCCTCATCCGGTTGAGTTCCGTGTGTCCAATCTACGGCATGATACCAACTATAGCAGCTTCCAATCCATCCTGAATGATGGTGGGTTTAAAAAACCTGGAGATGGCATCACCTCCACCAGGAGTCTGGTGTGGTGGAGCTTAGCCGTCTCAGAGGGTGACATTGCAGATGCTGAGGGGCGTTTCCTTCGTTTCATTAATGTTGATGAAGATGATTGTAAACCTTTCCTGCATAAGTTCACCTCCTCGCCAGCCTTCAGGAAGTCCTCCAGACTGGGGAACTTCCGCTTCACCTTCTCTATGAGGGAACTGCTGGCCACCTACCGTGAGCAATTCTGCCTGGATCAAGAACCCCAGATGCGCATCTATGAGACGGTCGTCTATAGGCAAGAGGTCATGCATGCCATAGTGGTCCATGCTCCAGATGCCAAAAAAGAGTTTGAGACATACCCGCTTCTGCAGGACACTCGCAATGCGGTGTGCGAGTTCCGGGATGGGAAGATATTGTGGAGACCAGAGGGCATGAGCAAAACTCATGCCTTTCGGCTGGTTCAACATAACATGCGGGTGGTGCGTGTGTCGAAGAAGAAGCGGATATTCTGTGCATGGGACAATGTGGCAGTGGCGTTCCATGTCCCACAAGGTTCAGTCTTTAAGTTTGACCAAGAAAGCCTGCTTAGCCACCTGAGTCTCTGTCAGGGAGCTAAGCCTAAACTTAACAGGGAAGAGTTCATAAAGTGTGAGTTTGAACCCTCACCACCTCAGTAACAACTGTGCTTGTGATGCATACTGACAATAACAAGTGTAAAACATTGTTTACCCTATGACATAATCCTGTAAGAGAAACTGTACTCCTGGTTTTGCTTGCAGTCTGGAAAATAAAACAGTTTGAATCATTTCTGCAAGTGGCCTCCTTGCTGTTTTTGTCTGCTAAGGGTTATCGGTAAGGGTATATACGGTCATATCAGAGTAAAAACCTGTGCGCAAAAATTTTGGTGGGCAGGGGCTCAAGGGGAAAGATGCAACATGAACAATAATTAAACCATTAAATGATTTAGATTGACAGCATATTGGTATCCTCCTTATCTCAGGACTGACAGTATAATCATATTTAAAGGGAAACTAATCAACACTAATATTACTATCTATTACGATCTAAGCAAGGATTCACCCTCAGTCACCAGCATGCAAAGCTGTAGTATTACTCACTACACTATTTAGCAACGACGTAGTGTTTACCCATAACTCTAGTCTCCTATAGTCACATGAGTCCTTATAAATCCCTGCTTTTTACAATAATCAAAACCTGGTGTAGCAAGTTATTAGCCCTCCCTGGGGTCTATCTGTGCATGTTGTATCAGTATTGGGAGATAATTGCATTAAAAAAGGTTTGCATCAGACAGATACTTCAACTGAACTGATATTTCATAATGCCTTCACATTTGCAATCCTTGCCTTATATTTGTCATTCTTTGAAGCTGCTGGCTGGCTTTTTTTTTCTCAGTCCAGCAGTGACATTGAGGTGTTTAAACACTCCAGCAGCACTGCTGCGTCTGATCCACTCACACCAGCACAACACACACTAACACACCAACACCACGTCAATGTCCCTGCAGTGCTGAGAATGATCCACCACCCACATAATACAGCTCTGTGGCATTGAAGTATTAACTCTTTAGCCTTTCAAGGTTCTGCTACTTGTTTCACTGCCTTACAGATCATGGGCTAGTTTCCAGGAGCTGGATTAAGTTGTGGATTAATTCACATCACCAGCTGTGATTCATCATTGAAAGTCCTTTAGATTATTGGTTTAGAGTTACACTGACTGATCGCTTTATCAAGTACACCACCATGTTTCTACACTCACTGTACAAATGTTTAAGACCTCTTACCATGATCGGAGTTTTGTAGTTCTACAATTGTTTCACTGCATACTTTGTTAGCCCACTTTCACACTGTTCTTCAATGGTCAGGACCCCCACAGGACCACCACAGAGCAGATATTATGTGGGTGGTGGATCATTCTCAGTACTGCAGTGACACTGACGTGGTGGTGGTGTGTTAGTGTGTGTTGTGCTGGTGTGAGTGGATCAGAGACAGCTGTGCCGCTTGGAGACCTCAGTGTCACTGACAGACTTAAGACACAGACTGTAATTATAAGGGTGTGGTATATTTGAATGGGGACCGTTGTTGTTTTCTCTGTCTGTGGCCATGTTTGGGCACGTTGGGCATGCTTCAAAGTTTCGATTTCCTGCATTACATCAAACGCCCATTTCACACAAAACGAAATTACATCTTAGACCACTGCTGACAGCTGTTGTTGATCTGTGGCACATTTTCCCTGCTTAGGACAGAATATTAGAGAAGTACTAACAAAATGAAGCTGCGCTTTGCATAATTTAGTGGGACAATGTTTTAGAAGGAATAATCTGGTATGCATACATAGTGTATCATAAAGATATAGGTTCATAAGTATCATAACTCATAGCCAATGAAAAATATAACTTGAAAAGCTCATTAAAGGTTCCTTTCTCAACATTTTTGCAGTCAAGAGGTCTGAATAGTTCAATGCCTCTACAATAAAAGATGTTACACTGAATGGTGGCGGGAATGATGAATAAAAGGCATTGCTTTACAATAGTTTTGAGGTAACAGTTTGATACTATATGATAAAAATACAGTGATTAAAACACAGTCATGGTGGAGGGTCACATGCAGACAACAGCTACCACTGTTTTATCGTTATTAAATTTGCATATGCAAACTTGGAAGATAGATAAAGGTGTAGGGTTCACTGGTCATTGGCATAACAGAAATTGCAACCTCTGGTTCCTATGAACACTACTGTAAAGTTTTCAAACTGAGCATGATCTATAAGGAGAATTATGCAGTTATTTTAAAACAAAATCCTTAGAATTCCCCTCTAATTTATTAGCTGCGTTTTGGGATTTGTTTGGTTATGTGCTAGTCATACTGGGAGCCAGAATATGAAGGCAATGCGTCAAATGTCAAAAAAAAAAAAAAACCCTAACTGTAACATACAACATTTGAGAGCTGTCGTATTCATATAACCAAGGTATATGACTGGGCCATGATCAAATGTTTTAAAAATGTTGCGAAATATTGCAAAATATCAGATGTAGTATCAATAAATGTAATTGCATGTATTTAATGAGCAGTATCATATTAAGACCTCACTGAACTGAGCCCTGAGGGTCCTCTCCCTCAACCTGCCCTATGGCATTTTACTGATTTCTGGGTTCCCTATATGTAATAAAACAGTACACTGATGGATATGATACATACAAAGGATTAAACTTGAGATTATATTTCATACTGAGAACAATTAAATTGAATATTAAGTGAATAGGATCTTTCAAAATAAACTCAAGACCAAATATGTTGAAATATGTTGAAAGTAATATTAACTGAACACTGTAAGAATAGCGTTAATGCTGATACCTCCCTATGATTTCAAACAATATTTCATCATTAGGACCACATCCTGAAACATGTTTACTTATTGGTCTGCTCTACTTTTCTAGCATGCTGCTGTGTTTTCTATAAACTAACTCATTAATGGTGACATTCCCACTGGATTTCTAGACTGATTTTTACTCCTGTTTACTCCTGTTAGCAACCTGACTGCTGGCCTACAGATGACACTTTACTGTATATCCAGAACATTTGCACTCCTGGACACTCCAGACACTTTACCTAAATACCAATATAAGCACAGGTATATTATCTTTTTCAGTATTGTTATTATCTGCTGATATCTGGTTCCCTTGCAAATTTATTATTATTATTATTATTATTATAATTATTGCACTGCCGTTTTATCTCAGTTTTTTCACATTTTCTGCTGTTTTTTCTACAGTTATATTTGTATTTTGTAGATAGACCTTCTTGTACATATTTGTCCCCTGTAATAAGTGAGATATATTTATCTATAGTGTACTGGACTATTTATAGTTTATAGTTTAATAGTTAATATATTTTTTTTCTGCTGAGCCAGTACACAGCTATTTTGGGTTCATTCTGTACAACCCTCTTTGTTTTGTCTTGACTGTGCTGTACTGTGAAAACTGCTACTGGCTGCTAAATTTACTTCAGGATCAATAAAGTATCTACCTATCTATCTATCTACCTATCTATCTATCTATCTATCTATCTATCTATCTATGACAGAAGCCTGGGTTACCTGGCTAGTTAACACTAGCTAACATCAGTTGGCACTATTTTTCACACTGCAATGGCTGGTAAGTTTTAAATCAATGTGGCTACTGACTAGTTAGTTTACCACATAACAATAGATGTTTAGTTCAACCCGAGTTCACTTTTCACACATATACACATACACTTCAAAAATAGAAGATATGTGAACTCAACGCATACAAACTAATTATGATATATATATATATGTGCAGCATACACTCCGGCAAATAGAACTTTCTGAGCAAAATTACAGTGATACAGTGTCTAAAACATAATCAGATTTTCACACAACTCCTAAAGGCAGCAAAAGAGAATAAGATCATTTAATAAATCATACATTCAATAAATATAATAAAATAAATAAAATAAAGAGAATTAATAAATGAAAGCAAAAATTTAGACTTGGTCAATTTTCTGAGGAAAACAGTATTACATATGTCCTGATGTTTTCTTTTAGAATTCACTAGTATAATTCAGAACTCAGTCCAAACCATGATACTACCGCCACCATGTTTCACAGATGGGATAAGGTTCTTTTGCTGGTATGTTGTGTTTTCCTTTCCCCGGACATAACACTTCTTATTTAAACCAAAATGTTCTACTTTGGTCTTTGGTTTTAAATAACCTTTTTGCTTGTCCATGTGATCTCTAGCAAATTCTAGATGGGCAGCAATGTTCTTTTTGGAGACCAGTGGCTAAGTTCTTGCAAGCCTGCCATGTGCACCATTGTTGTTCAGTGTTCTCCTGATGGCAGACTCATGAACATCACTGTGAGAGAGGTTGTTGGGTGTTAAGAAGTTAGCCTGGGTTTCTTTATGACCCTGCAGACTATTACACGTCTTGTTATATGAGTCATCATTGTTGTTTGACCTTTCCTGGGAAGGGTAATAAAGGTTTTGAATTTCCTTCATTTGTACAGCCTATTTGACAGCGGATTGGTGAAACCCAAACTGTTTATAGATGGTTTTGTTATGCTATATTATTAAAACCTGAATCAAACTAAAATCAGAGTAGCTTCTGGTCCATTAAGGTAACAATCTGCTTTCCTCAGTTTCAGCTTTAAGCAGATGGCATCTTGAAGCTCTCACTGCCCCTTCTCTGACCCTACGAGCCTTCTCTAATGGTCCTGGGAGCTGGAGATAAACCTAGGGCTCCTGGCCCTCAGGAAATGAGAGTCCGACTGATGTAATAATGCCTGACCTTTTCAGTCACGTGCTATATGTCAAATTCTTGTAGATGTTTAAAAAGTCACGATGCCATACGTTTTCTACAGGACCAATTGTACCATACTATATCTCCTGGCTGCTATCTCATCAGAGCTGACCTTCGCTTTGCACACAAAACTCACATATATCTCTTCTACATGTCAGAGTGTCCTTTCAGCTTTACACACAAAGCAGAAATGAATAAACAAATGACCAAGTTTATTGTTAATATAATTAATTGGGTTCTCTTTATCCACTTTGAGGGCTTGTGTGAAAATATGATTATGTATTAGGTTATATTAATACAGAAATATAGCAAATTCTAAAGGGTTCACATGCTTTCACTTCCTCTAAACTATTCTGCTATCTCTACAACCCCCCAACACACACACACACACACACACACACACACACACAAATACATCATACATTTGAACTCTTCTTATATAACAGATAAGAACATTGATCAACAGACCTAAATGACCAGGAATGCAGTGGAGTCAAATTTCAGAGTCAGTTAGAACATAGGCGTAAATGTGTCAAGATTAGTTACACAGTAGGGGGGTGGGGTTGTTGGGGGTGCTTCCTAAGTGTCTCTAGAGCCGCTCGGAATTATTTTATTATGCAGAATTTGGGAAAATCCCCCTTTAATTTTATATGATGCTTAAAAAAGGGTTTGGTTACCACCAATGTGGAGTTTGGTTTCAACCTCAAAAGAGCTGTAAAACAAAAGTCAATGGAAATACCCCAAAGCCTGCAGTAGAGATTGGTATGCATGTGTGTGTGTGTGTGTGTTACAGCCCAGTCTCTGACTGTGAAACACAGTAACGTTAACACTCCTCTCAAGCAAGCCACACTTCTACTCTTCCCTCGGCTTGTTCAGATCACACAAACAGACAGACCGGCAGACATAAATTAGTGCTCTTGTTTTTGCTGAGGCATTTCCGCTGACTTATTACCACAAAGGGGGAACATGGCTTCAAACAGGTAAACAAAATATTTCTGTATGACATATTTTAAAAGAGATTCTTACAGGCTGTTGTCAGTTTTAATAGCCTCTGCTCTGTTTTCCTTTAGAGCATATCTATTAACATCTATTAATGTGTCTTTATATTTGTTGCACGTTGCAGTTTAGTTTTAAGCTTAAAGGGTTTTACACAGGAAAACAGCAGTTGGTAACTTCTATGAGAAAGCAGCACGATTACGCCGTAACAAATATTTATTGTAATTCCACTGATTTTCTGTGTAATTCAGTGGTTCATATGTGAAGTCCTTTAAAGTGGTTTGTTGTGAAAAGGTTCATCTGTAGAGACAGATTTCTTAATGGTGGTGATAGGAACCAAGGGTCACTGTGTCTATAACACAAATATAGGCATTTTACATGCTATCCACCAGTGAACCTAAATGAGTCATCTGAGTTGATATATGCAATGTTGATATTGGTAAAATAGTGGTAAATCTGAAAAAACGCATTTCCTTTGGGCTATGGTGCCTTATTTCAAAACAGATGCCTTGATTAGATTTAAGTAAACATTTTAGGTCAAGTGATTTCTGTAAAATGTGGAGATTGTGGTTCCTTCTATTATAAAGAAAATTAATGTAACACTATGAATGGTGAACTCTGTATTCAGCTTTTTTTGAACTGTTATACCTCTCTGTAAGAACAGGGTGATTTTGGGCCAACTCTGTTCCAGCGAGTTTGTGAAAACAGTTGACCAGTATAACTATGATACTGTGACCATTATAATCTTGACCAATCAAATTAAATCTTATTTATGACCTCGTCCCTCGATTTTAAGTACGGGTAATTCTTTGAGGTAACGTTTTGGAAAATAAGCCAAAATGTGATGTAGTCCTTTTCAGACAAAAAGCTGGTTATGCAAAGGTTGACAATTGAAAGGAGCACAAGAGGAGTTAGGTGAAGCCTCCCACCCTCTTACCCCAGTTTAATTAAAAGTGATGTAATTCTGTGTGTGGACCAGTTACTTCTTTTGATTACTGAGGTCTGCGTGTAAAAGCCTTAATATTTAATAAACTAAAAATGATTTTTCTGCCACCCCTTGGAGCTGGTTTAAATATTTCATTTTTAGAATGGGATACAAGCTGTTTTTTATCGTAAAACCATGTCTCAGAAACCAGGCAGCCTACTCGTAAACAATTAGTGCAATAACTTCTAGTGACTCTTCAGACATCTGGTTCATATCATCACCATCACCTCACTGAGGCCAATACTGACTCTGTAAATTCCTCTAGAACAGATTATTTCAAGTTAAACAACTCTGAATACCCCAAAGCATTATTACAGACTTCTGTAACCTAAGATGAACTCAACCGGTTTGCCTTGTAGCCCTTGCTGAATAATATGTTTGTACGTAATTAGGGATTTTAAGGGGTTAATTTTGGAAGCGGCATTGGAGGAGTTCGGTGATCCCCACCTCAACCACAGTAACCAGTTTAGTTACTTCTCTCTGATTACTGAGGTTTGTATGTAAAAGATTTAATGGTTATTATATCAAAACATATTTTCCTGCCTTTCCTTCCTTGGAGCTCAGTCAATGGCAGTCCCAAAGTGTTACCACACCCTTCTTTAACCAAAGATTAACCCAACCAGTTTGCATTGTAGTCCTTCGTTGAATAATATGTTTGTATGTAATAAGGGAATTTAAGGGGTTAATTATTGAATTATGCAAAAATGTGGAAAAATTGGCTGAATTTCTTTTGATAATATCACCAATATCTTAATAAAGGCAGGACAACAGAATCACGGGTGGGGAGAAAGGCCCTAGTAAATTACCCAGAGATCTCACACCCCACCATCTGTTGTCTCTAGGATGAACCAGCATGTAGCTTCAAGGCCACTAAACAAAGATTCACTGTCATCCTTATCAACTAGCTAGGCTACAGTTAAGGCTCCACGTGTAAGGAGTAGCCGATTTGATCACAACCCAGCACATCTTCTTCATGCACAAGAGAGAGCATTTAGAGTTCACTCGAAATTTATGAGGAACAATCCTAACTTTTATAGCACACATATATCATGAGGATAAGAGGGTTAGGACTAGCTATATGAGTGAAATTACTGTTTCTGTAACCATACAAGCCTTTATATACTGTAAAAGTCCACACAGTTTAGGGGACTGACAGAACATTTCAGCATGATTCAGTCATCAGTGTGTGTATACAAATTCACAGTGCTTTTATGTGAAATGGTTTATTGGAGAGAAACTTACAGATTTAGATTTCTTTACAGTGGAGGTGATGGGAACCAGGAGTCACAATACCTACAACACAAATATAGCCATTTTATTTACCATATTTTCTATCAATACCAAAAGTGAACTTACACTCAAATTTTAAATGTAATACTGATGATAGTAAAATTGCGGTTAATCTGAAAAAAGTTAGTTTTCTTTGGGTACTTTATTTCCTTACAATGTCCTGCATGTGTCTTTTAGCTGTTTGTGGAATTTTTAAAAAGTACATTGTAAGCCAAAAGCTGTCTCAGGCATTTTCCAGCGCTGTCATTACTGTTTCATGTGATAACGTTCCAAGAGTGAGCTTGTTAACTCTTCGTCTGGTTACCATCACCATGGCTGTGAACTCAGTAAGCCTCTGTAGAACAGAGCCTTTTACTTCAAAACGCTCAGAAACAATTTTGTTTACATCTTAATGATTGAATTATGTAGCACTGAACTAATTTGAGTTCATTAAACAACAGTAGAACACATATATATCATATGCAGATCAGGCAAATAAGCTATTTTGAAATATTTCAGTGACAAACGACTGAATTACTGTGTGTGTAGGCTTTAGTCTCCCAAATGTAGTCATTGTGAAACTTAACAACAACCAAATAAAAGAGAGGTAATATGCTGTGACTTTCTTTTCCTTGTAAAGATACGACCTACTTGCTCTTTCTGATCTATTTGGAGCTTCTTCGGACAAACAGTCGGGCTTGCAGTTGTGCAATAAAAAAAAAACATTAAGGTCAAGGAATAAAATATGTTGCGTTATTACAGGCAAACTTAACATCCAGCAATACTTTCGTTTTACCAGAATTCAAAAGGAGGAAGTTTCTGCCTCAGCATGTAAGCCCAGTTATAATTATTGTCAAGCTTTCACAATATTGAACACAAATTTTTAGAGTAAAAAACATTTATTTTGTACTCATCTTAAGATATGTTCTGCAGTAACACAGAGAAGTGTTGTGATACATAAATGTAAACAAGTAAATATGTTAATGATGATGCTTTTATTATATCCATTAACTTGTTATCTATAGTTATTGTTTATGTTCTTTTTTATTTAAAAAGGTAATTTTTGTAGGTCTGGTACTTCATACTGTACTATAATCAACTGGTACTACAACTACTGTTTATGTAAAACATAAAAACATTGCCTGTGCAAAGGTTTATGGCACATTTATATTTTATGCAAGTAAATAGAAATTGTGTGTTATAATTAGAATGTTAATTACATATTTAAGTGTGTTCCCTGTTAGAGGATGTGCTAACTTATTTTCAAAATCAACAAAACATGATGGTTTTTAAACTTGGCCATATGACTGGTAATAGAACAGTAAGGGGCCTAAAACAGAGCCTTGGGGGACGCCATATTGCGTATATAAAAATCATGGTCAGTAGCATCAAATTTTGCACTTTTGCCACAGAATTATAACACTACAACAGGTCAAATTTAATACTACTCACATTTATATATGCAATATGGTGTCCCCCAAGGCTCTGTTTTAGGCCTCTTAGTTAGCATTAGCATTTAGCCTCTTAGTTAGTCACATTTGCTCAGTTACAAGTCAAATTTGACAGATGTGTAAAGTAATTTCCTGAGCACTTTTACATTGTAATACTTTTATTTCCTCTCAAGTATATTTTCAATTTAGTTATCCTTTAGGTACTCATTTCAATTCTTAATCCAACAACAGCACGATAAGTTAACATACAATATGTTCCTTCCTTTTCAGACAGTGGACAGTGTATGAAAACTCCAGAGGCTATAACGTAATGCGCTGTAAAGGTGCGCATCTGAGCTTAGTGGAGCTGAAAGATGACCCTGGAGTGGACAATCACTACCTGAGGAAGAGAAACATTCCCCGTTATCCGAAACCCCTGCTCTTCCATATATCTGAAGTGTGCCACGTGACTGGGGTGAAAGGTCTTCGGGGCATTTTTAATGATGGTGGCTTCCGGATTCCACACCATGATGTAAATGACATTGACAACTTCCTGTGGTGGAGCCTGTCAGTGACTAAGGAGGACATTGATGATGCTGAGGAGCAATTTCTAGAGGTGCAATTCCCAGATCAACAGGTCTACAGCCAGCAGGGGTTCTTGGAGAAGTTCACCACCTCACCGGCATTCCAGAAGGAGTCTCGCTATGGCAACTTCCGCTTCACCTTACCTCTGAGAGAGCTGCTGTCTCTGTATGCCAGGCAGTTCTGTCGCAGGTCTGCTCCAGTTCTTCGAGTGCTGGACACCAAGATCTACAAGTCAGAGATTGTTTATTCGGTTTTGGTACATCCGCGACACATTAGGTGCTATAGCCAATACCCACGCCTGCCCTCCGTTGATGACGACGTGTGCGGATACTCTCAGGGGAACATGTCATGGTACTGTCAGGCTCCTTCAGAAGCTCATGGCCACAAGCTAGTGTTGGACAGAGAGGAGCCTGGAGTGTATGTGAAGGAACTAAAGGGTGAGGAGTACTACGTGTGGGATCATGTGGCTGTAGCCTTCCACATGGAGCCACACTGGACTCTGGAAGTGGATCTGGAGCGACTGTACAGCAGTGTGACAATATGTGAGGTCACTGAATGGAATCTACTAATGGATTCAGACGATGAAGCTGATGAGTATGAAGCTTCTGAAATACTAGAAAACCTGGCTATAGAGCATGACTTAGGCCATCAGTACAACTATTGATCGGGGGAGCTCAATCGTATTGCTGCCAATTTGGTGACTGCAAACATTTTTTTCAGAAACCCGACCAAATGGTACCAAACCAAGTTATCCAGGTGATGAGACTAGGGTAGCTACTCAAAAGAGTAATCTATTACAAATTACTATTTACAGGCAACATATTTCAAGCAGTAACTTCCTGTTATAGGCAGCTGTTATAGACATCAGACGTCTGGTTCATCAGACGTCTGGGTCTTATCACCACCATTGTGAACAATTCTAAATTATTCTTAATGAGTCTGATGTGTTCAGGTGAGGCCAGGTCTCTCTCTTCTTTATCCATCCGGCTTATATTAGCAATATTAGATGCTTCTCCAGATTTTTTGCTCAGTTTTTTTATAGCTTCTACAGATTGTTCTTTGAGTTTGCAGCACTTTCCACACTTATCCTGCACTGTTCATACTCACAAAGCTACACAGTCACATACGCATATTATGTTTGTGACTTGTTATAAACGCATCACATAGAATTAGTATTGCATAAAAGGGTAACTGTATCAGTAACTGTAGTGTAACTCCCCTAACAAGACTCCAGAGTGGTGCTACTGTCAAAGTGGAGGCCCTGGTGTCTGGAGATCTCAAGGTCAGTCCCCGGTGATGCAAGCAGTCCTGACTTTGCTCTCTCTGGGTGGGTCGGGTTACCCAAGTCCTCAGGCTGTCTGTTAGAGGACTTATTTCAAATCCTTGCAAAGCCCTATTCCTCAAATACTGTGCACTAGATGGCTGTGTAGAGCTGCACAAATACAGCCTGCTATTAAAATGACCATAAAGAAAATAGTCCTTTAAATACAGCTCTGACTTGTATACAGCAGATATTTACAATGATATGTAATTCAACTGATAAGTCATTCATACATTGTTTTTCTGTTTCTTTCTATCTCTACTGTCTTCTTTTCCTGTTTTTGTATGGCTTCAAAATATTGTGTCATTTTTGTTAATGTAGAAAAGAAACTTAAATAAAGGCTTTTATGAAGGAAAAAAAACCCTTTTGTTCGCTTTCTTTTCTTGTAATTTTTTTGTTTTCTTGATAAATATTACCCTGAAATTTCAGGTGACCTGTTCCGGATGGTAGTCAGCTACAAATCTTAGACTGATGTGTTCAGCCTCCTATGTTTTATGTGAGTCCACTAAAACTCTAGAAGAGTGTTTCTCAAACACTGAGGACCACGCATCACAAATGGGCCGGAAAGTCCCCTGTGGTGGTCCTTGAGACAGTACCGAGGTGGGCCAGTGGTCCATAGTGGGGACTTGAAAATTAACATTGAGAAAGAAATTTAAATGTTTTAAAACTGTTAAAAATCAGTCAGTTCTTTTTTTGTCACATTCTCTTTAATTTGCCACTATTCTGCCCGATTACTGGTATGAAACAAGCTTATATTATGTTGATAATTTATGTTCAATGATTTGCATCACATATTGCAGCGTAGGTACTCCAACAAAGTTAGACGGAAAATTCACTAAAAATGACATTTTTAAACCAAACAAAGACAAAACGAGTTTCATCTTGTAAGCCTTTTGTGTTTTCTAAGAATAAACAGGTGGGCCTTGAGGTTGAGAAACACTGCTCTAGAATGTTCGTTGTAATGTGACATTGTTTTATATTTAAAAACATTTCAACAAAAAGGAAAATCAAAATGAAACAAAACAAGCTCTTTGCTCACGTATTCAGGCCCTAATTTTTCCAACCATATGAACTAATTCAGCCATACTTTCAGCTTTGGCTTCAGTAGGGAAGGAGTAGGGAAGCAGTCACATACATTTTGGGGGGCAGGGGCTCAAGCGTAAATAACCACATTATGGAATGTGATGCTTGCTAAAAGGGATTATCAGGGTTTTATTGGCAGGAATACTTTTTTTGCTAGGATTTATTTTGTCATGGTGTCACACGACGGGTTGGAGCTATTAGACAGAACCACAGAACTGAACTGAACCAGAGGGGGCACTTTAGAGCAAGAAATATGGTAGAACTCCAGGCGTCCCATGAGCTCTTTTCCGAGGTTGACAGCTACCTGAATCATCTTAAAAATGATGAGGCAGACTGTAAAATACATACACATTAACCAAGAGGGCACTTCAACCATCTATGGGGTCTATCCATGCATGTTGTATCAGTATTGGCATATAATTGCCCAAAAAACAGATGCATTGGACAGATATTTAGATTTGACTGATATTTGAAGATGCATTTATAGTTCTCCACATTTTTAGGTGAAGCTGGGCTACTGTCCTAAAATCTCTTTTATTCACTTAACTGTATTTGTAACCCTACACACATACAGTACATGCTATATCTGCCTGTAATCCATAGTCACATTTTCTATGTTTCATAAAAGTTTATGTATCTATGTATATCTACTCAGATTGAATCAGTTATTGGCATGCACCTACAATTCCTATATCAGGGTGCCCCCAGCTTTTCACTCTTAACTTGTCAAGGTTCCATATTACGGGGTAGTCTCCAGGAACTAGGTTAATTCATGGATTATTGTCTGAATATTATTCCCAAAGATATTGCTACAGACCCCAGCGAGAACTGAAGTCACATCCTTTGGTTTACAAGACTAGTGCACTAACCACTGAGCACTTTTGTATATTAGCCACTTCATTATGTACACCTCCATGTTTTTGCCCTTTTTTTCAGGTTCTCTTACCAAATCCGAACACTTTAGGGTTGTACAATTACAGACTGTAGTCCTTTCGTTTCTCTGCCTTCTTTGTTAGCACCCTTTTAATCCTGTTTTTCAATGGTCAGGGACCCCACAGGACCACCCCAGAGTAGGTATTATTTTGGTGGATGATTCTGCTGGAGTTTTTAAACACCTCATCATTACTGCTAGTCTGAAAATAGACCACCAACCAAAACTATCCTGCCAATGGCGTCCTGTGGGCAGCGTCCTGTTACCACTGGTGATAGACTAGAGAATGATTAACACAAACTGTACAGCAGCAGATGAGATATCGTCTCTGACTACCAGCAAGGTAGGAGAGTCTAATAGAGCGGACAGTGAGTGGACACAGTGTTTAAACACTCCACCATGTCAGTGTCATTGCAGTGCTGAGCATGACCCACCACCCAGATAATGCCTGCTCTGTGGTGGTCCTGTGGGGGTCCTGACCACTGAAGAACACAGTAAAAGAAGGCTAACAAAGCATGCAGAGAAACTGAAGATGGACTACAGTCTGTGACGACAAAGCACTTCTATATGGTAAGTGAAGAGGAACATTAGACAAGGAGTGTAGATATAAGGGAGGTGTAAAACACAGAGGAGACGGTCTGTGTTTTCCCCTTACTGTGTGCATGTTTCTGTAGAAGTTGGCCA
Source organism: Semaprochilodus insignis (assembly GCA_034552555.1). Taxonomy (NCBI): domain Eukaryota; kingdom Metazoa; phylum Chordata; class Actinopteri; order Characiformes; family Prochilodontidae; genus Semaprochilodus; species Semaprochilodus insignis. The sequence continues at coordinate 16,239,733 of CM067497.1, forward strand.
TGCCTCAAAGTTTCGATTTCAGGTGTCAAGACACAGTAAATCCAACGGTCATTTCATACAAAACGGATTTACAGCTTAGACCACTGCTTTTAATTTATGTTGATCTGTGGTTGCGTGACACAGTTTTCTAAATTTCAAAATTAAGTCGTTACAATATAAGCGAAGTCATTCAGAGTGGTTTGATGAGAAAGTTTGACGGGAAACTTACCAAGTCCAGATTGTTCAGAACAGTGGTGATAGGTACTACATATGTATTTAAAAGCAACTCTAAAAGCTACTCCACAGAACGTTATTAAACTAGATGGTTATGAATACATTACCTGATGTCCGAGACATTGTTTTGGGATAACATTTAGGCCTAAAACATACATATTTTTAAACATTCATTAGTAGTGGGGGGGTGTGCTCTACTGCTAAATAGTAGCCAAAGAAAGCTTCTGATTACAGATTTACCACATATTTATTATCATCAACACTACATATGACAACCCAAGATAATTTGAGTCAGTAAGTTCTCCGAATGATGTTGATTACATCCTAGTGACATAGTTATGAACTTGGAATTCCCCTAAAATGTATTAGTTGTGTTTTTGGGTCCTCGTGTTTCGGCATGTTGTATTGGGAGCCACGTTATGAAAGCTATTACAGAGCCGTTGTGCCTCATTTCCCAAAACCAAAAACCAAATATTAATATACAACATTTAAAGGCTGGTGGATCAACCAAGGAATTCTTGACTGATCTGAAAGCGGTTCGGAAAGCCATTTTTAGATCTTGACAGACAACTTTGGCATCTTCATAACACTGTCACCTTATACTGAATAGCCAGTATACAAGAGTAAACTGCTCAACCGCTTTCACATCATGCCCAGGCTTTAAATAAGGTCTATAGTTCATATGTGTGTGTGTGTGTGTGTGTGTGTGTGTGTGCGTGGTTGTAATGTGTCCTTGGAATAAATTCTTTCCGCAGGAGCTGGTTTCCTGATAGAGTCTGTGTAGGAGTGAAAAACCTATCCAACGGAAACAGCAGACTGTCTCCCATACAGAAATTACAAGCGCTGTACAGAAGTTATACAAGATATATGGTTCATTCTGCTGAGCTGGTTTAAAGTCAGACTTGAAAACACATTTTGGACTAAAACAAATAATTCAACATTTGACTTGGTCACTACCAAACCAATCATAATGCTACCAAATGCAGTCAGTTGTGATCATTTTGACAATAACTCTGCACTGAACCGTTACACATACATAAAATCATAATCCTTTTTTTTCCATAATATATTAAAACACAAAAAAACTCAAAAAAAGTTTCAGTAGTGACAAATCTTAAGGTTATATGCTGATTTTCAGTCTTTGGGACACCTTTACATCAAACCAATGGGATCTAACTGCTCACCATATGGTCATGAGAGACAAATGCTAAAATTCTAAAATGTGTGGCTAAAATGAGGCTCTGCCCATGGATGTGTTTCAGTAGTGACATAAACGTGGCACAGCATTTTTTATTTAAAAAATAAACTCATGATAAATTTAAAAGTTTGCTAAAAATAACATAAAAAAACAAATAAAAAATATATTCTATATTCTATATTCTCAATAGAAAGGACATCAATAATGATTTTGTATATACAGTATTTAATTAATTACTAATTACATAAATCACAACATAATCCTTGTACATATCTATGGTCTGAATAATTGACTGAATACTTCATTAGTTTGTGAAACGCCTTCAGAGACAATCCCATTGATCTATACACAATCTAAGACAAGCAACTGATAATTGCTCACATCAAAGTGAATAAGTGAGACTTACAGGGGACTGCTAAAAACTTTTAAAATAGTGTACATGTCCAAAACTATGAAAACATGATGTTCAGCTGTATCGAATACAAAAGTGGGCAATTTACATTTTGTTGATTTTCCAAGCATAAATAAGCTAACACGTCCTCTGTTCAAACTTTGCATACGACTCAATACTTTTTCTCATCCTTCAAGGTGCAGTTTGTAAGACTTTTATGTTAAACAGACAGTGAAGAAATAACATTTTTGTAGCTATGTCAGTGTGTATGTGTATTGTGTTGAAGAGAAATCTACTGAAGTTAGTGTGCTTACCAGCTAGCACCGGCCTGCCCGCAAGACCATTTAGTACTTCAAGAGGTTATAGTGAGTCACGGTAGCATAGAGTGGAATCAGTCCAACATGAGAGGATGAAGAAGTAGCACTGCTGCACCGACGGCATACTCTAACCACTTGTCAAACACGTTGAAGATTCTGCTCCCGGTTAGATCATTTAAGGACAGATAGAAAACACAATGATGGCTACAGCTCTTGGCAAGCGACTATAATCAGCCGCCGCCCATGGTGCTGGCATTGCTTTCCACCGCCAGAGAAAAGTTTGATGGTTGGCAAGTTTGATGCTAACCTTGTGACATTTCTGGTAAGTAAGCTGATTATGAAGCATGAAATCTATATCATATATGCATCGTTTCACAAATTGCAACCTGTTGATTTCATCCTCTATACAAATGTGTACTACTGTGTCCACATACTGCTGCTTTTCTACAGCAAAAAAATAAAAAATCTAGAGACATTTGAAAATAAGTCAGACTATAGTCATTTAATAAATGTGCCAGTATAAGATTATACCCCATCATTTCACCAGGAGGGAAAATAATACCTCCTTGCTAGAAACACCAGAATGGCTGGTCATCAGCAATACCAGCAGATGTTGTGTTCTGACTCGGGAAATGTCTCTAGAATTAATTTATTATGTGGTAATTTAGGAAAATCCCCAATTAATATGAAAAAGGAAAATGAAACTGACTGCCTATCTCAGCTTAAGGTTTGGTTTCAACTACAAAACAGCTGTGAAATGGAATGAATGGAAATGCCCTTCAAAAACAGCAGTACAGATCTGAATGCACGCATGGGCGTCACAGTTCCGCCTCTGAATATGAAACACAATAACGTCAACACAGGGAAAAAAGCGGGTCTGGAGCGAAGCACACAACACTGCTCTTTCCTTTACACACTTAGCTCATACAGACAGACAGACAGACAGACGTATACTCACATAAATTAGTGCTCTTGTCCTTGTTGGAGTATTTCAGCAGACTTATTACTGTGCAAAAGTCACTTCTCTCAGGAAACAAGCAGGGAACATGGCTCCACCCAGGTAAACTAAATCTAAACCTTCATGTTATCACATTTAGTCTAATGACAAACATTTACTGATGGGTTTATTAGTGTTATTATTTTTTTCTAGTTTAGCCAGGTGTAGTCATATTGACATATTCTGAATTCTTGATGTTTAAGTGTTGTTACAGGCTGTTTTTAGGTCGCTGCGGGTTTCAGAGAGTCTATGTCTGCTCTATTTCCTTTTCAAATCTTTTCTTTAATTTTATAGGATCTTTCAATTTAGTTTAAAGGTCTTTACACAGGAGAACAGTACAGTGTTTTACACGGTAACATACATTTATCGGAATTGGACATTTCGGCATATTTCAGTCATTGAGATATAAACTAAGTCACTCAAAGTGGTTTGATGAGAAACTTATCGTCTCAAATTTCTTTAAAGTGGTGGTGATAGGAACCAGGGGTCATGATGACTACAGTGCGAATAAAGCCATTTTAATGGGCTTGAGATTAGGGAACCTGCTGGAGGTTGGGGATCGCCAGTTAGATCCCCTGATCTGACAGGACATGGAAAGTCCCCTTGAGCAAGGCATCTAACCCCCAACAGCTCCCTGGGCGCAGTGGGTAGGGCTATCCACTGTATTTGTGCTCACTGCCCCCTAGTGTGTGTGTTCACTAGTGTGTGTGTGGGTATTTCACTGCATGGATGGGTTAAATGCGGAGGACAAATTCAACTGTGTGCAAGCGCAAATGGCAAATGATTCTAAATTCCAAACCAGGCAGTTAACCTACATAGTTTACAAAATCGATGACAGTAAAATAGTGAAAATTCTGAAAACCAAAAAATTCTTCCTTACGTACGTCCTGCATTTAGCCCGCCACCATTTAATTACTTAAGAAAATACAATTCAGGCTCAAGGTTGACAATGACATCAGGTAGCGTATTTGTAACTGTTTTGTGAAAATAATTTCACAATCAGATTAGAACACACAAACAGGTGTAGAAAACCTGCCACTATAAATATCAAGAAACCGATACATGGAACATTCAGAAAACACATGACATTTGTTTTTTAACTGATTAGTAAGCCATTAGATATGCAACAACATGGTAATGCTAACTGCAGGCTTCACATTTGAACTGCTCTGTCTAATCTTTAGCCTACCAATGCCCCTGTCACTCTGACCACCCTATTTATCAGTTAAACTTTTTGTACCCCTGAAGTCATTTCCACATATATTAATAATTGTTACAATGATGTTATCAAAACTCTAAGTCCATAAAAAGGTTTATGAATTATGTAAGAAATACAACTTGTGCCAACCGAGTTACAAGTCATCTTAGTAATTTGCAGTAAGCCTGCCTCAGCTGAACGAAGTGGTCTGGATGAGCTGTAATGAGACTGACGTAACATGTGGCTTTATTTTCCTGGCAAAGATACAGACAGAGCCTTTGAATACAAAGAAAAACCATTGTCAAGGGGAAATATGCAGCCTTATTACCAACAGACCTAGAGCTCTTCAGCAATACTTTCACTTCATTAGAATTTTGAAAGAGGATGTTTCTGGTGTGCCAAACTTTAATGTCTTTGACACAGCGTTTCAGTTTTTAAATCCTGTCGCTGTATCTGGCAATTACAAGACATTTAACTGTATATCATCAGTGGCATATTCAGATGGTATCCAGATAGATTTTTGGTAGTCTGCACAGTAAACAAACAAATTGGAGCCAAACTACATTTAGACAGTCGCTTCAAAAGATCTGACTTGAGAAATAAATCCAGTTTGCCTGCAGTCTGAAAATAGTCTTACACTCTTAATAGTGATATATGGGTAATCCAGCACAATGCATAATAAGATAAACCACAATGTGTTACTTTCTTTCTAGAAAATGGACAAAGAAAATAAACAACAGAGGCCATGAAGAAACATGCTGTAAAGGAGAGCATGTAAATTTACCTGAGATGAAACTGGACCTCTCTGAGGACAATAGCTACCTGAGGAAGGACAACATTCCCCCTTATCCAAACAATGTGCTGTTCTGTGCCACCAAAGTGTGCCACGTGACTGATGAGAGTGGCGTGTCGGGTATCTTTGATTGTGGCGGCTTCCAAATTCCACACGATGGCAGATTGCTTTGGTGGAGTCTGTCACTGACTAAAGATGACATTGCTGTTGCAGAGAAGAAATTCCTGAAAGAGTCATTCCCAGATTTGCAGTCCTATGAGCCTTTCTTGGAGAAGTTCACCACCTCCCCAGCATTCAAGAGTGAGTCTCGCTATGGCAACTTCCGCTTCACCTTTCCTCTGCGAAAGCTCCTGGCTCTGTACGCCAGGCAGTTCTGTGAATGTACCGCTCCAGTTCTTCGCGTGTTGGACACCAAGATCTACAAGTCAGAGATCATGTACACGGTGTTGGTACATCCAAAGCACATTACGGACTATAACCAGTATCCACGCCTTCCCCGTTATTATAAGAGAAGGGTAGTGTGTGGGTACCTCCCAGGCAAAATGTCATGGCGATGTCAGGCTCCTTCAGAAAGCCACCGTTACAGACTAATAGTGGATGAAGAGAACTCCGAATTGTATGCATCGGAACTTGGGTATGAGGAGTATTATGTATGGGATCATGTGGCTGTTGCCTTTTACATGGAGCCAGACTGGACACTGGAAGTAGATCAAAGACGACTGTACAATAGTGTGAGCGTATGTAAGGTCGCTAAAAAGAATCTACTGAAGGAGCCTAAACGTGCCCTCAGTAAGCAAAAGGCTAATGAAATACTAGATGAAATTGCTGAAGAGTATGACTTAGGCCCTTGGTCCAACTATTGACCAGGGGTGTCCAGTCTTGTTCCTGGAAATTTGGTAGCTGCCACCATTTTCAGAAACCCAACCCAAGTAATCCAGGTGATGAGACCATGGTAGTAATCCTTTGCAAATGACTAAATTCTTCTCTGAAAAATTGCTTTACGTTGATAAAGACAAAAAAAAGTTATTTTACTTTTATGTTATTCTCAAAAATCTAAATCTGTACAGGATAAAGGACTAACATAGTACAAATGAAATTCAATATAGAAATAGCCGGCTGTGTTTTTGCTCTTTTTTTGTAATGCTTTCAGATTTCTCTGTTTACAGCACACACCCACGCTCCTACTGCACTGCACATACTCACAAAGTCGCACGGTCCCATGCACTAATTGTATGCAAGGGCCTGCATGGATAGCCTATATAGAGGAAATTTGTGTTAACTGCACCACTCAGGATTAGTATTGCTCTGTTATAGATAAATGAGTGTTGGCAGCATTGGAATTCTTACTAAATGTAACCCAAGTCAATCAACGAACCATTGCTGTATGTTAGTGCATCCAAGGCTCCATATTGGTCCAAATTGTTGGCCCTGGTGTCTAGAGATCTTAGGTTCTTAGAGGTCTTAGAGATCCTGGTGATGCCAAGAGAGCATAACTGGCTTTGCTTTCTCTGCCGTAGCAGACTTCAGGTTTCAAAATCCTGCAAAAATCAATTCCTCTAAAATTGTCCACTAGATGGCTGTGCTGGTCTGCATAACTATAGCCTTCTGCTGAAAGTACAACATAGACCTGATCTGTAAACAGCAGATATTTATAATGACATATAATGAATCTAATAGTTCATTAATAAAGTGTTGTTCTTATTCTTTTTAAGTACTTCTGGTATCTTTTGTATCTGTTCCTGTCTGCCAAAATTTTGCATGGCTTAATACTATGGCATGTTTTTGTTAACATGGAATATTAACCCGATTAAAGGCTTTGATGGATGAAATAAAGGTTTCATTTGCTTGCTTTTATTTCTATTTTTTATTTCTATTTTAGTTTTCTTGAAATAAATTGCACATTTGTTTTAACCACTTATGTGAGTGCACCAAAACTCTAAATGTATCATTTTAATGAAAAATCACTTCATGTAATAAAATATTTAAGTAAATTTAAAAAAAAAACATGGAATATGCATAAGCATTTGACCTCTGTTTAATATTTTGGAGGAGCACCTTTTGCAGCAATATCTGTTTTAAACCCATTGGCTAAATATGTAACAGTCTTTTTACAGATCAGTGCTCTAACTAGGTCACTGTAGTACAGGCTTCAGGCTACACAGGTGTACAAAATGGAACTTCTCAATGAGGTTTGTCCTTGTGGACATCTACCAATGCTCCATGGTCCAAGTATTCAAAAGTGATATGTCTGGCCATGTAAAAAGAGAACTGCATCAATTTTGCAGGATGCCGCTCTGACGGTTGACCAATCAGATCAGAGTGAGTGGTATGACAGATTAAAGCACAGTAGGCTGATCAGGAGGCGTGGCTAAAGGACTCAGGAGCTCTAACAGAGGGGGGTTATGGGTGTACAGTAAGAGAAAATAATTGGGTTTTGGGAAAACTGAAGCAAGTAAATCTATTCTAGTAGATCCCACTATATCTCTAGTAGATCTCTTCTCTACCAAGCACCATGTCACATAAAAACATGACTTTTAAACATCTCAAAGATTAAATAATGTGGAGAAATTGCCAGGTACTTCTCTGTAATAAGGTGTTGGTGCTATGGCTTCATCTGAAATGGTTCAGATGAAATGCTTAAACGTTATCCTCTTGAACATACAGTGCAACTCCATTCAACTCAAAATCACTCACTATTTCACTGGAGGACTCCACCAGTGCTATGCAATGCTATTGCCCAAAACAGCAGAGGAACACTGCAGCAGCCACTTCCCTCTGTTGGATTCGTGTAGAAAACATCATATTGTCAATACTATGGTCCCCAATACTGGAGGCATATTATGCATATATTACTTTGTTGACTGTTGTTTCTCTACAACCAATGAGGAAGAGCCATAAAAAACACCCACTGTATTGGGCTTGCTGCACTTTTGCTCCAAACAGCAAAATAGGCTGGTACCACTTGAGGACTGTCTGCATTTTGTGTGAGGCTGATCCCCCTGAGTTGTTTCAACAAAACAACACAAGCTCATATTTGAAAACCCCTGCTAGAAAACAGCATAGACCAGCATGTTTTTGTTTTTTGGTTGCTGGTATTTCAGCAGCAGTGGAAGTTATTTGGCTGATCACCAGCAAGCATATGTTGTTTTGGTTGCTGATATCCTGGTCTACATTCTGGGCGACCTGATGAAATCACCAAGCCAGAATAAACCTGCACAGACCAGATTAGACCAGCATAAAATGCATGCTGATGTTATGGACAGAACTGGACAGCGTAGCAGCCTAAACCCAACAACAAATAGAAACATGTTTTTCCTCTGTTTTGGCCTGAAATAAAAAGCTCCAATCGGAAAAGTGTTAGCAGCAGTGGTCTAGGAGCTGAAACAAAGAAAAGAAAACGAAAGTGAAAGCAAATTAAGACCTACGTGTAAAGGTCTGGAATGTAACTGAAAAGGTTAAAAACTTTGACGCCTTTTCTCACAAAATGACTGTATAGTGTTACAAATGTACTCAGAAATTCATCATTGCCCACCACGGGTAAGGATTGTGGGTAGGCGTGACGTTACTGCCACCAACGTCATCGTCCACAGGGCGGGAGAGGAGCTGCTGAGCGGTCACGCGCTGCCACTCTTGCAGTGCAGACACAAACAAACAAGAGCAGAACGCTGATTACAGGAAACGAGCGGGTCATGGCTGCTTACAGGTAAGGAAGAAGCTTCGTTATAATGAAAAGAGCAAACACATGCATATGTCTTTACAGCGAGGAAAGTTCACCGCCATAATACAGACGAAGAGAGAGCGCCTCTGACAGGAAACGAGTCGAGTTCTTGGCTGTTACAGGTTGTACAGTTTTGGCGGGAAACGCTCTTCCATAAAAAATACCTTCTAACATTTATATCAGGTCGTTTAGAGGACAGAGACTTGGTTATCTTTATCTTTGCTAATATTTGTGTAGGTTTTGCTTTTTCCTATATATTAATCATGATTCAGATTCAGTGTAACATTTAACAATGTAGCACAGCCATTACAATACAAGATCCAGATTTTTATCCCAGATTCCGATTTCTAATGAAATGGCTTGTAATTATTTTTAAGTCATCTTTTTTTTAAGTCATCGAAGTGAACCAACCGAACACATGAACTAGAGATGCTCTGCTGTATAGGATTATACCAAGTACTAACACTGATACTAACTCTAACCTAACTAACCTGTAAGTCCTGATATTTAGGCAAATATATATTTAAAATATTTTATTTTGCTAAAATCTGTGTTCTGTGTCACAAATAAAACTTGCCTTGACTAAGTGGCATTTAGGATACTAGTAGGATTATACATATTTGAAAACCTATTTTTGTTTATTATATATATATATATACATATATATATATATATATATATA